>JAJIBD010002356.1:0-262500 GCA_021461705.1 Cryptotis parvus
TCTCTCTCTCTCTCTCTCTCTCTCTCTCTCTCCCTCTTTCCTTCTTTTACACATTGTGGCTGCAGTACATTTAGGGTTTATCACAAACCTAAGTTATTATTAGTAGGACGTGAAAGCAATTGTCAACCATATACTAGGCTGACCCTGGTATATGAAGATCAAGTAAACACAGTTTGTTTCTTTAAGAAGCTCACTATCAATTGTACTGCACTGTCCTTGGAAAAGAGGAGTTGTCTCCTAGGGGAACTGTTATTAAAGACAAGTGCTGTGTGAGTTCAGGAGAAAAAGTCTCCTGTCCCAAAGGAGAAACATGGGCAGGCTTACTGAAGATGGAACAGAAGCTGGATTTTGATGGCTGAGCTGGCTAGATGCAGGGAGGGATTGTAGAGGCAACCCAAGGTCAGAGGTCTTTCAAGACATGTAGAGAGCTAATGTAGCCTGAGACTTTTGGAATTTCTGAATGGAATGTATAGCATCAAGCGTTTAAAAACAGTCACCCTGTGTAATCATATTATGTTTACGTTCAGGTTATTGAATGCTTAGAAAATTGGTTTAACATGTTTACTATGTGGGGTAACTAAATGAGAATATTTGATTTATGAATTGCAAACTCTTTGAAATTCTGATGTTGGACTGCATGTTTATAACACCAACTCCTTTGTTTTTTCTCATAAAGCCAGTGTTTAGAGGGGGGAAATGCGTGCATGTGGCAGCGTTTAGTGCTGTGGATAAAAATGCACAGCTCATCATTTTCAAGGTTCAGCAATGTAGAGGGTACCCCAGACGTTGATCACTGTACATCTTTAATTCCTAAGTTCCTTGGAAGTTTTCTCCAAATCTAATATTAGCATAACTTCAAATACAAAAACCAATACAGATGGTAATTTTTTCTTAAAAAGGATCACTGGAAAAAGTTTTGCAGAGGCTCCATGGTAATATCTGTGCTTTTCCCTTCTTCCATGGTGATACTTGAAATTCATTCCACATTGCTTCTGAAAGAAAGGAGGGGGGAGAAGTCTGTGTTTGATAGCTTTGTGTGTTCCTCCAAAGACAGAGAGTGTGATGTAAAAAGAAAGCAGGCTTTCAGATGTAGTCTGAACAAAGATATGGAAATGTGAGCCGGGCCAGCATCTGGAGGTTTCCAAACACTGGAACACAGGCTGCACGCTTCTTTTGCTGTTGGAGGAGTGAAAGCTGTTTCCTGTCAGTTTCCATCTTGTCACTTCCAGGACAAACATCTTGCTACATCTTACACCAGCTGTTGTTGCCTCTCCACACCCCCTTTACTGACAGATGGTACAAAAGCTTTGATAATTTTCCTCCTAGCTCTAAAGAAGTTTTGTTACACGGTACCTTTATAAAATGATCTTTTCCCTGCCACTCATTCCACTCCATCTCTTAGAGAGGAATGGCAGGGGGATCCAACAGACCAAAATGCAGACTTCCCTTGTGCTGTTCTGCCTCATTTCTGCTGGCACTATAACCATTTTGGGTTTTGGTCTGAGAAGGTGAAGTGATTGAGTGAATTTTGTACTTTTGTTCCTGTAAGAATCTGAGATTTCTTACTAGATTTTTCTCTGCAGTGCAATCAAGATCACTTGATCACTTGATCACTTAACATCCGTTATTCATGGATTTGCTCAAGCGGGCGCCAGTAACATTTCCATTGGACCATGTCACTTGCCAGTGTAGCCCAATGGCATCTGGTTTGCTTCAGGAATACGAAAGAGCCTCAAACCGTTCGTTCAGGGTCTTGATGAAGAAGTCTGACCATCTGGCAGGTGGGTGGCCACATGATCCTTCGACATCCTGTGGGATCCAGTCGGTAACAGCTCTAGTCCAGCGGTCGTCTCCAAATCGCATTACATGTCCAGCCCATCTGATTTTCGATGCCTTGGCAAGCGAGACAGCGTCCCTGACTCTGGAACAGCGGCGGGAGGTCAGAACTCCGGATTCCTTCTCTCACTTGAGTGAGCGTGATATTCCAAGCATAGCTCTTTCGATTCTTCTTTGGGAGATCCAAATAGCATTCTCATCCTGTTTTTGTAGGGCCCAGGTCTCTGAGGCGTATGTTAATGCAGGGAGAACAGTGGAGTTGAAGAGATGTGCCCGGAACTGGAGGTTCTTTGTCCTTTTAGCTATTTCTTCGATGCCTTTGAAGGCAGTCCATGTTGCTTTCTTCCTCCTGCGCAGCTCAGGTTTTAGGTCGTTCATCATGTTGACTTCTCGACCTAGGTACACATAACTGCTGCATTCAGAGATGTTTTTTCCATTGAGAGTGAATGGGGCCTCTGGAACTAGTTCAATTTTTATGAATATAGTTTTGCTGAGATTCAGCTATATACCTATCTTTTTCACATTCTCAGTCGAAGTCAGCCAGCATTTGGCCACTTGGCTAATGTTTGGTGGCTCTGCTTTCATGCTCGGCACTGCACAGTCTTGCGTCTCTCTTTCCTTTTTAAGTAAGGTGAGAAACTCCCCCATCTTTACCCCGCCATGTTCTCTGTGCTCATCAAGGCAACCAAGATAGAGAGCAGATATCCTTCTTTGCCTTTCTAGGTTTTTGAGAACTAGACTTAGGCACTGTTCATCCTTCTTAGTGCTGCCACATTTAGGGGCTCTTTAAGGGTCAGGGAATAAACATCGTTTTTGTGGAAAGATAGGTCTACAGCTGAATCTCAACAAAACAATGTTCATGAAAAGCGAACTAGTTCCAGAGGGCCCGTTCACTCTCAACAGAACAAACATCTCTGAATGCAGCATTATGTGTACCCTAGGTTAAGAACTCAACATGATGAATGACCTAGCACCTGAGCTCTTTCTCATGCAGGGAGAAAGAGAGCAGTGTGGAAACGCCTTCAAGAGCATTGAAGATATAGCTAAAAGGACAAAGAACCTCCTCCAGCTCTGGGCACTCTCTTTGACTCCACCATTCTCGCTGCATTAACATATGTCTCAGCGTCCTGGGCCCTAGGAAATTAGGATGAGAATGCTATTTGAGTTTTCCAAAGGGCAGTGGAAAGAGCTATACTTGAAATAGCTCTGTGCCTCTACTACTTATAAATAACTTATTAAATGTAATGGTAATTAATTTTATAAATGATTAGGTGAAACAAACCACGATTTATTTTATTTAAAGTTCACTGTCTCTGTCACTATCTTCCCGTTCATCATCGATTTGCTCGGCGGGCACCAGTAACATCTCCATATGACCTGTCTCATGCTAGTAAAGCCCAAGTGCATCTGCTTGCTCCAGGAACATAAAGAGCCTCAAACCATTCCATCAGGTCATGGGAATGAGGTCTATAATTGTTACTGGTATTTGGCATATCAAATACGACCACGGGTAGCTTGCCAGGCCCCTGCCGTGCGGGTGGCATACTCTTGTATTCACCTCTGATCTCCAGCATTTATTGATGAACCGCGTGGCCATAGGCTGCCACGCGAGCCCGGGCTGTGAAAGGGTTCTTCTGCTGCGTGGAGTTCTGACGAGAGGGAAGTTCGGTTGTGGAAAATGGCGGCCCTCTTGGAGTGGGGAGTCATCTGGCTTGCAAGCCTCTGCTGACTTGAATATTTAATATAACTAAATATACATAAAATCAGGTGATCATATCAACCAATGCAAAGATACTGACGAAATTCCAAAATTTATTACTATATAAAAATTTAAATATCAATGAAAGTTTGTAGTTGAAATAACCTATTCTCTGTATTGACTCACTGGTTTTTCCTAGCTTTGCGAATTAACCACATTTCTACTTTAAATGAATCAGCATAGTTAAAGGAGAAACTGTGAATTTCTATATTTTGAAATTTAAAGATTATGAAAGCATTATTTTCTGGTTGTCTCTACAATGCTGTCAGTGTTAAAAGCCATATAAGTATGAATAAAAGTAGTTTTTTTTTTGTTTTAGGTATTTCAACTCACAACACTTGGTTGGGAGGGGAGCAAAAGAAGGAAAAGATCTTGAAGGGGGAGGAGTGAGAGAAGCAAAACCAAACCCCCTTAGGCTCAGGATTCAGTGTGACAAATACCCCACTTCACAGCCTGGTGAGCACCAGCGATAGAGAGAAAGTAAGGTGCTTGCCTTGCCTGCTTGCTTTAATCCCTGACACTGTATGGGCCACAGAGCACCACTTCAGTGATTCCTAAGAACATCCAGGAATGGCCTCAAAACCAAAAAGCATAAATAAGAACATAAATTGGGCAGCCAAATGAAGGATGTATACTGCAGGTTTAAGAAAGGGCAGAGCCAAAAAACACTCTTTTGCAGTGCCTCATGAAGTCCGTCAGCTCAGAAGTGCTCAGAAGTTCTTGCTATTTTGAGGATTTTGTGGAAGTTTCATGAAATCAGCTCACATGAGCTGATTAGCCATTTTTGGTTTGAAAATTTCTCTTTTTAAAATGATAGTGCATCATTTGAAGGATATAAAAAATAGTATGAGATTAATATCCAAGGTCCACCCAAAACATGGACTAGGAGGTCTTGTCAGTGGTTGGAAACTACCACAAATGTGTGGTAGTCAGAGGTTAGGTAAGACAGAGAAAGGATCAGTGTCCTAATAATTGTTGGAAATGGTAACACCAGAATAAGACAGGACATTAAAAGTAGGCAAAGGGATATCCATGATAACCCCTAATGTATGTATTGCAAGCCACAGAGGTGTGTGTGTGTGTGTGTGAGAGAGAGAGAGAGAGAGAGAGAGAGAGAGAGAGAGAGAGAAAGAGAGTGAGAAAGAGAGAGGAAAGCGAATTTGCCTGCTATAGAAGCAGGCAGGGGGGAGGGAGGAGGAATCTGGGGACATTGGTGGTGGGAAATGTGCACTGGTGGGTGTATCGGGTGCTGGAACACTGTATGACTGAAACCCAATCATGAACAGCTTTGTAACTATATCTCACAGTGATATAATTAAAAATTAATTAAAAGGGGCGGGAGCGATAGCCCAGCGGGTAGGGTGTTTGCCTTGCACGTGGTTGGCCCATGCCGGCCCGGGTTCGATCCCGGCATCCCATCTGGTCCCCTGAGCAACGCCAGGAGTGATTCCTGAGTGCAGAGCCAGGAGTAACCCCCCTGAGCATCGCCAGGTGGGACTCAAAAAGCAAAAAAAAAAAAAAATTAATTAAAAATAAAGCGATAGGGCAGGTTAGGCCTGGAAGTTTCAGCTCCTGGTCTACCTTTGCCTTTCTGGCAACCTTTCTCTGTTCTGCCCTTGTGTTCAGGCTCCTCCCTCGAGCAAAACACTCTGTCCACCCAGGCAGTTTCAGAGGATTTGGGACACCAAGGCAGGAACTGAGAACAAATACCAAGGCACTGAACTTATTTAAGGCACTTTTATATAAGGCACATTTATATAAAGCAGTGAGTTTATCATGAATAAATAGTGTAATTGACCACATAATGATGATTATTTCTTGCATTATGCTCTGGCCCGCCACCCCAGCAGAACCTCGCAAAGAAGCCAGATGACCCCCACTCCATGAGGGCCGTCATTTTCCACATCCAGACTTCCCTCTCCTCAGAACTCCACCCAGCAGAAGACCCTATCACAGCCTGGCTCACGTGGCTGCTTGCTGCCGCATGGTCCATCAATAAATGCTGGAGATCAGAGGTGAATACAAGAGTATGCCACCCACATGGCAGAGCCTGGCAATCTACTCGTGTCGTATTTGATATGCCAAATACCAGTAACAATTATAGACCTCATTCCCATGACCTGATGGACTGGTTTGAGGCTCTTTATATTCCTGAAGCAAGCAGGTGCCCTTGGGCTCTACTAGCATGAGACAGGACATATAGAGATGTTACTGGTGCCCGCTAGAGCAAATCGATGATGAACAGGAAGACAGTGATACAGAGATACATGAGGGCATCATTGGAGTAAAAATAACAATTTTTTCCAGTGTAGGTGAATTTTGCAATAAAACAGTGATACTTGTTTAAAGTTAGCATGAAGACGGACCAGTTTATTTCACATTGCCAGGAAGATTAGAAATAAAGTTGGTTAAAACACAAGTGGGATATGTTATTTCCAGATTGTAACACTCCTTAATTCTAGTCTAGTTTATCAAAAAAAATGTTGCTTTTTGTTTTAGGAAATGAACTAAGTCCTTACCTGTCGCCGGGCCGCTGGGGTCCCTGACAGTATCAGGACAGAAGCTCTCTTCTACCTCCGAGGCTACCAGGGAGAGAATGAAAACTCACGAGTCCGGTGCAGTTCCAAAAGGCTTTTAATAGTACAAAAGCTCTACCACTGCAATCCAATACAATGAAAGAACTCTAACTCTGGCCAGAACTTAGACTATACAAGAGAGCCCAGGTCTCCCACTAAAGAGAGAGGATCTCACCCAAGAGCAGTCCTACCCAAAAGAAGGAGAAAAAAGGGGCAAAAGGGGAGAGTACCTCAAGTCTGTCTCCTTATATACACCAAAGTAATCCTAACTGTTGACAGGGAGGGTTCTGTCAACAAACAGCTTCTAGATAGTAGAAGAGGGTAGAAGGGTGGTGCCACACCCTTTTACAGGTATAAATAAAGGATTATGCCAAGGACTAATCCCTTCTGAGATTATCTCTTATGTAAAACACTGGAGGGGGCTGGTATTAAATAATGCATCTTAATTTCATGGGTGTCATGTAATCTCGATGGTACCCACAAGGTCCTTATTATTATCTGCACCAGGGTGATTCTGAGTATCTTGTTCACTGTATGCTGAAAGAGTCACACTCACCTGCTTAGAGCAAACTAGTATGATCCTTCCTATAATCTTAAACAATAGTTTCAACATAGCCAGGATGGTAGTCTCCTGGTAAATTCTAACTGTCCCACCACGCTGGGTGCAGTGGATATAAAGAGGAGCTGTGCCCAATCTAGATAACATAGAAGTTAGTAGATGTATAAGTCAGAACTTATTCAGAGTCAAGGTGACTTCTGTAACTGCCACACCCTCTATCAGTGTTTACGTAGAAGAGAGGTCTCATTAGAATGAACCTTGTCTTAAGAACATGTAAGTAGATTAAGCTGTGAGCAAAGCTCCCAAGCTAGCTAAGCCTGTCATCCAACACTTACCTTTTATTTCTTTACAAAGTGCAGCTAAGAAGGTTATTCTGTAACAGAAATGATGCATTTTTATTTTTCTTAGTAGCTTGTTTTGAAGTCAGAAAAATAGCCTTCTTTGAAGTATGTTTCTGTGCTCGGAGCTTACTCCTGGATTTGCACTCAGGGTTCACTCCTGGTTGGATTATAGGGGCCTACAGGGTATCTGGAATGGAGTGCAAGTTAGCTGTGTGCAGGGCAAGCGCCTTACCACTGTAGGATCTCTCCGGCCCCTGTTTCTCTGTTTTCATTCTAATAGTAACTCTGTGGAGTAGCTCATTCTAAGGCAAAGTGAACCACTTTCCATATGAAGAAAATGAGACCAACAGCAAAAAGCTTGTGTTGTGCAAGGCTACATGATTTGTAAATGGTGCGATTGTTCTCCAGTTAAATTATGATCTAAATTGTTACCGTTTTGACTTGATGAATTCTTTTTTGTTGTGGGTGATGTTTCATAGGTTTCACATTTAGTGGTTCCAAGAGCTCCGGGCAAGGGCCCGCCACTGCTGGATAAGGCTAGCAGTACTGGTCTGTTGGTTTAGTGCTCAAGCTCAGTGGTGCACCCGGGTCCTCAAGTGTTCAGGGAGTTATGTCATGCCAAAGATTGAACTCAGGGCCTCACATATACTATGCTAAATCTGTTCATTTTTCAATTTTCATAGAAATTTTCATTTTGTTGTCCATCTTTAAAATGTTCTAGTATCTTTTAGGTAAATGTACCCAATGACATGTCAACATATTATTTTAGCTGTGAGTGCTATTCTTATATAAGTCTTTATTGTTGTTTTTGATTTTTGATTTTATAGTTCTTATTGTTTGTGAAAGATGACCCTCTGTCCTGCTGGCTTGTTTGAAGGTACGTGAAATTCCCCTCTAGCTTCTCTGCTGGCATCATTTGTTACCCAGCAACCAGATACTCAACAGAGCATCGTGCATATTGGGAAGATGGCAAGGCTAAAGTCTCACCTAGTCTGTTCACTGTGAGGTAGAGGTGTCCAAGCCTTCCATCTTGGGGTTTCCATCCATACATACTGTTCCTTCTAAGTGTTCCCCATCTTTCTTGCCTTCATATCAACTCATTCCTTGTGTTCTATGCTGAATATTGATAGTACCAGTTAGGTTGTCCTGTGAGGAGAGGCAGCAGAACATTAACAAATATGCACTTTTGACAATCCTTCCTAGTATTCGAGGCAGAAATAAGACTGGCTGGAGGGCAACATTCTCTACCTTGCTACCTCTCACACTGGGCCCAGTATCTTTGGAAATCTCTTCTGTCTTTATGGTTCAGTTTAGTTCCCTGAAAAGAGACGGGAGCTTTTTATAAATACCTTGGTTGATTATTTAACTACATGTATTTTAAAATCCATATTCTGGGACAATCACGTGAACTAACAGTCTGTACATTACTTCATGATTTGAGGTCAGACATCATTCCTTCATTCCCTTTCATTTTTTCATTCTTGTACGTGATTCCTCACATTCCCGCATCTACTTTTTTGTTGGTTCCCATAGATTATCTTTATTCACACTAATTTTCTGTGTGTTTGTAGACCTTCATGTTATGTCGGGAGTAGAGGGGGTTGTTAAGGACCCAGTGTAAGTTAGTAATGTTTTGTTATCCATTATAGGTACTTGTTCATTGACTGATTTTAGAAGACATTAGCTTTATCTTTACAATCAGAGAAAGCATATTAAGATCCTTGAAACTACAATGCTGACTCAGAAAGCATCTTGTCCTTGTTCCTCAGTTGAAAGAAAAGCTGTGTTACAATCAGTATGTGATAATGACTTTTCTGATCAGATAACGGAGTTGTGTTTATAATTTAAGGTATTTATGGTCTGGATATAAATAAGAAAATATTTGAGAGCTAGAATTTGGGAGTATGGGAAAATGAATTTATGTGTATAGGACAGAGTGTATGTATGAGAATATATTATGTGTGTATGCATATTGTGGACTTGGAGAATTTAGAAGGACTATTTATTACAGCTGTTTCCACAGGACTCCCCCAAGAAACTACTAGTACATTTCAGTGGAAACATGCTTCATTGGAATAATTCAGTTCTTTGAAAAGTTTGGTGCAGCAAAGGGTGAAAGTAAAGGATGCAGCTAGAAGTGTGAGAAGATTTGTGCCGTTGGCTGGCAGCTGTGTCTGTCTATGATACAAAGAATGCAATTTGATTATTAATCAAACAATGCATTCTGTTTTAGAGATAATTGGTAGTAACTTACTCTGAATCTTGACAACTTCTGATTGGAGAAGTAAATCATATCTCTAAAAATTCACATTTTGTTAGAGCAGATGGTCAGTGACAAAGATAACATCAACCCTTAGCCTGGAGCTGGAGGCAGAAGAAATTCTGCATCAGTCAGTATCACTTTGGTACTACTGAATATCAGTATCTCTCTGAATGAGGAGTTGCCAGACTGAATAATGTCAGGGACAGTGCACTGGTTTGTTTTTATTCCCTTTACCATGCTTCCTGGCAAAGATTTAACTGCTTATTCGTGAAATATTGTCATGACCACAGGAAGTCAGAGTGTGAGGCAGACCTGGCTGGAAGGAGGAACAGTGGTAGTTTTCTTATCTTGCTGAGTTCATGATATCTAGAGAAACTGGAGCTCCCCTGTTACTCCCAACTTTCCTCATTTTGGAAGCTCCTATCTGTAGTTATTTACTCAGCAGGTAATTTAGTTAAATTAAATAAATTAGACCACCATCTCCTTCGTGCAAAATTCTGCTTCACGTAACGGGGAGAAAAGGCTGCAAAGTTTAAGAAGAGAACTACCAGAACGACCACCAACTGGGAACTCTTTGGCACCATTGTGGCAACATGGGAAGATGTTATTATTGACAACATCAATGAAGAATACAACTGACTGGTTCAACACTTCCATGATTGTGTGAAGAGTGCCGAGAGAGAGAAGGACACAGAAGGACACCTGTCTTCAAAAACTCTCTAGCTCATTTGCCAACGTGGCAAGGTGAGAGCCTCAGGAGACCAAATGCTAACGTCCAAGCTTGCAAACCAGTGCAGAGAAGCAATAAAGGAAGACCTCAAGGAGAGAAGAAAAGAAGTGCTGGATGATGCAGCGGAAGCTGGGAAAAGCATTCACAACGCCTGCCTGTCCTTCGCCAACTACAAGAGAAAAATGACTGCCCTCCGACGTCCTGATGGATCTATCACATCTTCCAGAAAGGAAATGGAGATTATCCATGACTTCTACTCAGATCTCTTTGATAGCCACGTCCACCTGCCCACATACCAAATTCTGCAGGATGAATATGTCATTCCCAACATTTTCCCTTCTGAAATCTGACATGTCATTTCTCGGTAAGGAAAGGAACAGCATCAGTCCCAGACAAGATCAGACCCAAACACCTGAAGAATCTGTCGTCAGTACTCATCAATACACTGGCTCGGCTCTTCACATGCTACCTGTCTGAATGTAAGATACCCTCCCAATGGAATCCCAGCAGGAGAGTTCTACTGTTCAAGATGGGAGACATTCACAACATTGGCAACTATCGCTCCATCTGCCTGTTGTCCGTCATCTACAGACTGTTCACTCTAGTCATCCTGAAAAGGATTGGCAGAACATTAGATGAAGAACAACCATGCGAGCAAGCTGGCTTCCAAAAAGGATTCAGGACAATCGACCATAACCACATGATAACCAAACTCATTGAGGTCTATAGAGAATTCAAGATGCCGCTCTGTCTCACGTTCATTGATTTAAAGAAAGCCTTTGATTCTGTGGAGACCGAAGCTGTCACCGAAGCCCTAGCCAAACAAGGAGTTCAAATCCAATACATCAAGATCCTTCATGAGCTATATACGGTTTCACCACCAGGATCTCACCATTCTACGGGCAAGTGATTATCGACGCCAAAAGTGGGGTTCGGCAGGGTGATACCATTTCAGCAGCACAACTGTCAAGAACATCATGCAACAATTAGAATGGGAAGGAATGGGAGTGAATATTGATGGTCGGCAACTACACCACCTATGCTTCACTGATGACATCATTCTAATAACACCAAACATCAGCCAGCTGGCACAATTGTTGGCTTACTTTGACCGAGAATGTGGAAAGATAGGTCTAAAGATAGGTCTACAGCTGAATCTCAACAAAACTATGTTCATGAAGAATGAACTAGTTCCAGAGGCCCCATTCACTCTCAATGGAACAAACATCTCTGAATGCAGCAGTTATGTGTACCTAGGTCGAGAAGTCAACATGATGAACGACCTAAAACCCGAGCTGTGCAGGAGGAAAAGAGGGGCATGGATTGCCTTCAAAAACATCGAAGAAATAGCTAAAAGGACAAAGAACCTCCAGCTTCTGCACATCTCTTTGACTCCACTGTTCTCCCTGAGTTAACATTTGCCTCAGAGACCTGGGCCCTACAAAAACAGGATGAGAATACTATTCGGGTCTCCCAAAGAGGAATAGAAAGAGCCTTGCTTGGAATATCACGCCTCACTCAAGTGAGAGAAGGAATCCAGAGTCCGGCCTCCATCACTGTTTCAAAATCAAGGACACCGTCTCATTTGCCAGGGCATCAAAAAATCAGATGGGCTGGGCAGATAGTGCAGTCTGGAGACGACCACTGGACTATAGCCATTACTGATTGGATCCCACGGAATGTCAAAAGATTGTGTGTCCGTCCACCTACAAGATGGTCGGACTTCCTTCTCAAGACCCTGAACAAACTAATGTATCCCTGAATCAACCAGATGCCATTGGGCTTCACTGGCACATGATAGGATCAAATGGAAATATTACTGTCGCCCGCTTGAGCAAATTGATGAATAACGGGATTTCAAGTGATCAAGTGATCAACTATATTTTGCTCCTCTTCCCCAAACACATTTATTTGAAAGGAAGTATGTCAGTTTAACTTGCCATTAAAAAAAAAAAAACCTAGCGTGAAAACTACTAGCCAGCTACTCTCTTCCCAGGCTAAAGGAGAACTCAGACAAATATTTAGAAACCAATAAAACATTGAGAGAAAAATTGTTCTTAAAAACCTGGAAGGGTTAGAAAAGAGAGGCCTATACCCCACTTAAAACACTTCTTTTGGCTCTTATTTTTCTGGGATACTTTCATAGCAATACTTAACCTTAAAATTTGCCTACTCAGAAATAATCAGTGTCTTATATTGTCTCTACAGTATACATGGAATTAGTTTTAAAGTGAGATTTCAATATTAATGTATAATCATTTGCATTTCCTGACCATACTATATATTTTTTCTCATCTTGCTGTTTTCTAGTATTTTTTCACTTTAGACAAGAGGCTTTGTTCTCCTTGTGAGCGCACAGAGGGGCTTCTACCATCTTCTGTGAGATCCTTTAGCTAAGAAAACTTGTTCCTTCTGTGTCCTTTTCCTGAATGGGCAAAGGATAGAAGGCAGGTTTTCTTCTAGCATAGTCTACCTGGGTGATTGAAGAGACTATACGATGTCCTTCTCTTTTGGAAGCAGTGATATCTTCAATATGTAGCCCAAACCATCATCCTTTTTGCAGCCAGAAATTAAGGAACAGGTTTCTTCCTTATTTCTGATAAAACCTAATAACCTGGTGTAGTGATGGTTGCAGGAATAGTCAGTTACTTTTTTATAACCAAACAACACTGCCCTTTTTATTCTTGTGTTTTATGGGTCCTACCAGTGGTGCTCAATGCTTACTCCTGGCTCACTTGCAGTGGTATTCAGGTGACCATAGAGGATAAGAGGGATCGAATCTGCATGCAAAAGAAAAAGGGTCTGCACTCAGTGCTATTGCTGCATTCCCCAAACAACACCACCGTCATCAGGGAGCTTGAGCCCTTTCTCCTGTCCTGGGTCTTCATGCCTCTTAGAATCTCTTACATTTATTTTTTTATATCCTTGGCCAGCCAAGAACTGTTCTGACCACCTCAGCTGGAGAAATCAAAAGTGTTCTCTGTTTTTCTCTCCCTGTATCTCGGACAGTGCCTAAAAAGGATTGATAGCAGTAATAATCGTAAGCTCCAAGAAATATGTGCCTTCTCCTTATCTTCATATTTACAGAGTTGGGTACAAAAATAATACTCTTGAATAATTACACAAAATCACAACTGTGACTAAGCTGAAATTTATAGTCAGATGTATCCGAATTCTGAGTTCTTTGTATCCACTGAATATAACAGCACCTATAACTTCCTCAGTAAGTGATAGTATCGCAAGAATAATAAAAAAGTATTAGTGAGATGACACAGCCCCTGATATTAAAGGATCATCTTCTGGACTCACACTACTTGCAAAGAAATAATATATTCTTTGAATAACAAAGTGAATGAAATTTTATTCTTGAAAAATGTTTGTACCTACTACTATGAAAAATTGGCCAAGCAGTTAACTGGTCATGGCTCAAGGATATATCTGTATTTTGGTTCTGCTGAAGTTTATTCTACAAACAGTCACATTTTCTTTTTTTTTTCATTTTTGGGTCACACCTGGCGGTGCTCATGGGTTACTCCTGGCTCTGCAGTCAGGCATTACTCCTGGCCGTGCTCAGGGGACCAGATGGCATGCCGGGGATTGAACCCAGGTTGGCCACGTGCAAGGCAAACACCCTACCTGCTGTGCTATCACTCCGGCCCCCAAACAGTCACATTTTCCAGTATCTGCTTATTATCCTTTTCCATCCTATTCGTATATATATTTATTTGTCTGCATTTTGGATTTTAGCTAATTCTCAACTCTCTGGATTCAGCTTTTCAAATGTCAAATTTTAAATAAAGGCTAATATGTGTATTTCTAACAGTTACAGTGGTAGAACAGAAGTGAGACTGCTTTGGCTTCAGAGTAAAGCTGCTGCTTTAGATCAGGAGAAAAGGTCCTGTATTATGGAACACAGATCTTAACGTGTTAAGAATAGTCTAGAAAGTTTGCCATTAAAAAGTCTAGCTCTGAAAAATGAAAGAAATGTCAAGGAACAGACAGTAGTGTCAAGGATGTAGTGAATATTTCATAGATGTTAGGGTTGACCTGAGTTGGAACATGAGCTGACAGAGCCATTAGAATGGGATCATTTTGGCAGAACTGAACTTTCTGTGTCTAGGGTATGTAACTGATATTGTATGGAGAGCCCAGGGTTGGATTCCCTATATTTTCTTCATATCACCTCAGCCTCTTTGAAATGATACAGTTCTGCGTTAAATCTCAGGGTTGTGTGGTGGTATAGAGGTTATATCAGGAATGAATAGATGATGACAAGCATTTCGGCAGCTTCTGTGAGCAAGGGGTAGTCTGTAAAGTGCATTTGCAGAGCAAGGAAATCATATGCATTGGTCAGCAAGAGAGAGGCTAGGAATAGTTATCTTTGGTCATTTGCTTCTGTCAGTGTTCATCCCTCCTTCACACTGTCTACATTCTGTGAAGAGGAAAGGGACGGTGGCTGTGAGGGCTTTACCCAGGGATATTTGGGGACCACCCATGCCATAGCCCATGGCGCTGCTGGAGAAACATGCAGAGCCACGGCACGTGCTCTAATATTTGAGTGACACTCCCAGTGCTGATTGTCCATTATCACTGACAGATACTTTCACGTTGTTTTTGTAGGCCAGTGTGGTACACCTGTCAAAATAACAGACTCTGATTTACTATTATTTCACTTTGGGGTCACCTGGAGGTTCTTGGGACTTAAACCTGACTCTGCTCAAAGCTCATTCTTGATGGGCTGAGGGGAACGTATGTGGTTCTGTGTAATGAGCTCAAGTCATCTGTGTGCCAGGCAACATCTAGCACCTTACCCTCTATACTGTACCTCTGGCACAGCTGACTTTTTTTTTTTTTTGCTTTTTTTTGGGTCACACCCGGCAATACTCAGGGATTTCTCCTGGCTCTGCACTCAGGAATTACTCCTGGCGGTGCTCGGGGGACCATATGGGATGCTGGGGATCGAACCCAGGCTGGCACAGGCCAGCTGCGTGCAAGGCAAATGGCCTATCCGCTGGGCTATCGATCCGGCCCCTGCTGACTTATTTTTTTAAGTGTGGTATGTCATAGAGACTCGTCAAGTAATGCTGACTATGAGATATCATTTGTTTCCTAATCTCGGGCATTAGACAGTATTCTGAAGTAAAACAGTTAATACTTTTAGTTATTTGTTACATGACCAAGCCAAAGAAATTAAATAATACTTAGCCAAATAAAAGATCATTTCAATTTTTTCTAAAACAGTTTATTTGCCCTATAAAAATCTATAGATTTTCCCTAATAAACTATTGATGGGGAAGGGAGGATTATTGGTAAAGGAGAGGTTGGTAATTGGAGAGTGAAAGATTATTACAGATTTTAGATTATATTGATCAAACCAAGTTTAGCGTGCTGCGATATGTAAATTAGTGCTTTGTAGTTTAGTGGAATTGATTTTGCTGAGACTAAATTAATCACAGTGCTTAATCACTGTACCCTTTGAACAGTGCACTTTTGGGTCACAGATGCAGTAAAGAATGGTGTTCCTTTGAGCTTTATGTTGTCATTTCATAAAAGGCCGAATGCCATGAATTGTGCAGCTACGAATTTCCACTTACTGGCTCTAGAGCTGGTTCTCTGAACTCCCGCCATTAATCTGGAGGGTTTACCACAGGGTATGTTGTTTCTCCAGCCAAGAGGCTGTTACTTCTTCAACCAAAGAATCCTTTCTGCTCATAATTTTCTGTTCTTTCTGTTTTCTCTTCCGGTCTAGGTATCACTGCTACAGTGCTCATGGGAAGGAGGTCATTAGAATTATAATTGGAAATTCTCAGTCACATTGGAAAGCCTTTAATTGAGCAGGTGCTGGGGAATGAGTTTCCCAAGCACTGTTCTGGAGGTCCAGGGGACCCGCCAGCAATTCTCAACCAGCAGGACCGGCAGTTCAATACAGGGGCCCAAGGATGTAAGGTCCTCGGACCCTGTAGTTCTAGGATACCCGGGTCACCCCAAGTGTACTGAGGTCAGGAGGGCTGCACCTGGCACTGCTCTGCGCACCATGTGCCTGCGGGCTCAGGCTAGGCTGGTGCTCTGCTATTTACCTTCATCTGTCGTTTAGTTTTTGGATCTCTCAGTGGTGTTTAGGAGGTCCCCAGGGCTTACTTTTAGCAACTGTTAGCCAACAGACTGATGGCTGTCACTGGGCATGGGGAGACAGTGCTGCTGGGGCCCTGCAATGTGGGAGATTACCCAGACCACCAGCGCAATGCTTAGGTACTCTAGGAGTGCATTGGGCAGTTCTTGGGAACCATTTGGTGTCAATTTGGAATTGAACTGGTGTGGGCTGTATATAAGCCATATTCCATATTCCCTGTACTATCTTTTGTAACATTATATATGTTTTTATAAGTAACCACATCATTTATAAGGTTGAAGTGGATGATTTCAAGTCTCATACATCAGTATTTAACTGAATCATATTCTTGGTTCCTAAAGTGGACAGTTTGGAAACAGATTCAGTCATAGAAGGGTTAATTAACCAAATAGAACTCATCCTGAGAATCTACAAAATAGGCTAAGAATAGAATTTATGTTACTAGGTTGGTTTTTTTTAAAAAAATTTTCATTTTTAGTTTCTTGATGTCTTCCTAATGTGACCTCCCAAAATTCAAACATTCAGGATGCTTCCCAAATAAATAAAAATCACTTTCCCTGTCTGGTTGACTTTTCTATAAATTGTGTGTGTGTGTGTGTGTGTGTATCCTTTTGAGATTAATTTTACCAATTTTGCACTATTTTTAAATTTAGATTAAACATCCTTTGTTTTCCTTTTTCATTCTGGCTTGGATTGTGCTTTCACATTTGAGATAATTAGAATATAGTTAGTATAAAAATCAGTGCAGTCATCTTTAGAACTACCTAACATGGATTCAAAAAATCAGACCTATTTGCTTTTTTTGGGGGTCACACCCGGTGATGCTCAGGGTTTACTCCTGGCTCTGTGGTCAGGAATTACTCCTGGCGGTGCTCGGGGACCTTTAGGGATGCTGGGGATTGAACCCAGGTCAGCCATGTGCAAGTCTAATGCCCTACCTGCTGTGCTATCACTCCGGTTAATTTGAACTAAAAAGTATAGGAGGAACCTTTTTTTTTTTTCTAATTCTGTGACCTTTTGTTTTTATTCACTATTCAGTTGTGTGTCTTAATGTTTTTTTTCTTGGTTTTGAAATACTTGCAGTACTTCTTCACACCCCACATCCAAGTGTTAGTAAACCTGAGTAGTATTCCAAAGTTTCTTTACTCTCCCTGAACTTTGCCGCTTCATTCTGTTATTCTTTTGGCATTGTGGATTCGTTTCCATTGGGAATGATCTGATTTCTTCTTTTGCTTCTTTCATGCGACACTGAGTGAGCTCATTCAGTAATCGCTCTTTCCCTTCTAATGTGTGAGCTCATTTCAGTAAGTGCCTTTTCTTTCACTTGGTTTGCTGTCTTCCAACATTCAGTTTGCAGTAATGGGGGTGATTCTATCTTTTCTCGTAGTTGAGTAATATACCATTATATCTGTAGGACATAGTTTCATCATCTACTCAGTTGTCGGTAATTTGTTTTTTTCCAGATGTTCCCTGTTGTGAATAATAGCTTAGCGAACATAGGTGTGCATATATCCGGTTTTAGTGACCATGAAGTTAATTCCTGGAAGAGAATTCATGGATAATCTGGAAATTCTATTCTTAATTTTCTGAGGACTCCACATCATTTTTGAAAGGGTTATACCAAACAACAATTGGCTCAATAGTGAATGAATGTTTCCTTTTCACCACATCCCTCCTAATCCTGGTTGTTTGTGATGTGGACCATCCTCACTTAGTGTGAGATTGTCTCATCATTTGATGCCTTCCCCTCATATATACTTTTTTCCATATACTTGTTGGTCATCTCTATATCTTTTGTAAGGTAAAGTATTCAGCTTTCTGCGCACTCCATTTTTTGATGGACAGCCTCATTCAGGAAACAGTGAAATAAGTGAAATAAATATTTAAGATAATTTACAGCCAAGCTGAGGCTGAAATGCTGAGATGATTTCCTACTTAGAACTGTTCTCTATGTCATTGACTCTCTGCCAAAGAGATCCTGACTTGCTAAGTTTTTAGAATCAAATTCCTAGTAGGCACTCAATAAATCTAGCTTAATATGTGTTATATTCTAATGCCTTGGGCATCCTATATGTTATTGCCTTAGTGAACTGTTTCTAGGAGAAGAGAAAGTCCTTTAAATTTGCTTTTAAAATAGTTTTCATGGGGAGCCAGAGTGATAGGCCGGCAGGGAGTACATTTGCCTTGCATGCAGCCAGACTGGGTGTGATCCCCGGCATCCTATATGGTTACCCGAGCACTGCCAGGAGTGATTCCCGAGTGCAGAGCCAGGAGTACTTACTCCTGAGCATTGCTGGTATGACCCAAAAAATTAAAATTAAAAAAATAGTTTGTGTGGGTTTTTTCTTTGTCTTTCAGACATTGATTTCACTAAATCTACTTTTAATTGTGGTAGAATTCTCAAGACCAGCCCCTTCTGCTTCGCTTTGTATTTGTATTTTCCTTCCATGAATTTCTTCCTAGTTGAAGATGCCTTAGGACATTTCTCTATCAGAAGTATTTCTATTTTGACTTCGTATTTTTCCTTCAGTAGAATAAATCTGCATTTAGCCCTTGCTCTTAGCGAGAAGGCAGTGTTTTGAAAAACAACATTCAATAGGAGAGGGGGGCAAATGGGAAAGATTATTTCTAGCCATGGAGATGGTGCAGAGAGCTGAATCACAAGCATTGCCTGTGTGAATTCCAGGGTCAGTGTCCCGCTCCTCACGCTTTCCCACTTTCCACTATGCCCGTGGAGTAATCCCTGCTGCATGTGGAAAACTGTGGGAAGGAGGTGGGAGGGCCGTAATTTGGGGGAGGCTCCTGCCAGCACTGAGGATTGACATCTGAATCCTTGGTCTCTCTCACATTCTGGAGCCAAATGTGGAAAAGTTATCTTGGTAACTAGGGTAGGATTAGCTTATGATAAGCTATTTCCGTAAGCTGGTGACACAAAAAGAAGATCTGAGCACCTTCTTAAGTCGACTCTCAAGTTTCTTTGTTTGGATCACTACTAGTACTAATATTGAAATTGGTTTATTTTATTTGGCTGAATTTTTTCCAGCTCAGCTTGTTTATTTAAGATAATCTAAGTTCACTACAACCTTCAACCTTGCTTTAAATCATAATGGCTTTTCTAAAATGTAGCTTAAAGTACACAGGTGTATCTGACCTTTAACTAATTATTAGAGTGAGATAAATGTGTATAGGTGACAAATTGCCTATAATGATATTTAATCTGCATGCAACATTAGTGTCTCTGGGTTAGTGTCCCAGTTTGGTAGAGGAAAAGCTCATGGACTGTTATCTTAATTTGCCCTATTTAAAAGGTGTTTGTGCTAAGAGTCAATTTTTGATTAGCTTAATAGTATGTTTACATGGAAAGCAATCAAATATTGATGTAAGAAGTGGCTACTAGATGGCATATTTCCAAGCTTCTATAATTTGCCAAAACAGCAGAGAAATGGGAGACTTGCTCTGCACTGAACACCAGACTAGGACTGAACATTGAATTGTAGATAAAGGTTATACATGATAACCCCTAAATGTATGTATGGCAAGCAGCAAATGTGTAAGAGAAGGAAGGAGGGAGAAGGGGGAAGAGATAGAGAGGGGGGAGAGAGAAGGAGAAAGAGGGAGAGCAAGAAAAGAAGAAAAGTGCAGGCTATAGAGGTAGACTGAGGGAGGAAGAAAGGAAACTGGGTGGGGACATTGGTGGTGGGAGATGGGCACTGGTGGAGGGATGGGTGCTGGGACACTGTATGACTGAAAGCCCGTCATGAACATCTTGGTAATTGTAGATCTCATGGCAGTATAATAACATTAAAAATAGAGTTGAGAACTTCTGGACTATCTAGAATCCCAGACTGCTCGGGTCCATGGTATCTGGCAGAAGGCTCATTCTGCAATTGTTTACTATCACCAAGGTCGTTGAGTAGACTTTTTGTGGGTATTGGGCTAATAGATTTTAATATATTTTTGATTTGCTAAAATGCATCCAAGAAAGTTTAATAAGCCAGTTAATTAAGGAAGTGGAAGACCTGAGAGTAACATTTATTGCAGCCCTAGTGCTGGATACCTTGCCTTTGTAGCTTCCCATGCGGTTTCTGAGAAAGTGTTTGTACAGTAAGTCTATAACTGGTGATTTACATTTGCTCTCTGACTTAGGAAGTATATGATTTACACCATTAGCATCACTGTGTCAGGAACTTGGCTCCAAGTGCTGTAGTGCAGAAGGTTCAGCATTAATACCTAGAGCTGCTTGGTTCTCTGAGCGCCTCTGGGCATGGCTAAACACCAATTGTGTGACCTAAGGGAAAAAAGAAAGGAAAATATCTTTGTTTTCAGGGGCTTCAAATCCTGGTTTTTTTTTTTCTGCATGCACAGTTTGTACTCCACCTGCTGAACTATCTCAAGCCCAATGAAAATCATTATTACTAAAGAGAAGTATTTTAGTTTCTAACAGGTAAATCGGCCACTGGAATTCAGTGAGGTCATTAACAAATTTATTTGGTATTTTAAGGGTCAGTTTGGCATTATAGCTTTCCAAGTTTATCACAGCACTGCAAAGTGCTCCGCCTCGTGACGTTTTCTTAGTCCTTTCTCGAGATGGGGATGTGTGACTGTCTCTCTCTGTTGCAGCATTCAGGGTGGATATATGGATAGCTTTCCAGTCTGAGCTCCTCGTAACCAAGTGAACAAAGTACTTCCACTTGGGCCTTGATTTTCTCATCCTTAAAGTGAGAATAATGTTTTTTTTGGTTCACTTTTTCTTTTTTCTTATTCTGAGGATTGAATACAAATTTCGCTCATCCAAATTAGATTTAGCACTATTTAAATTCACTGAAGACTTTCTAAGGGAAGGAATGGATGCAGAACTGGAGACTGTAGAATAACTTGAGTCGAATCATTTTGGACACTCAATTTGTTGTAAATTCAGAGCAAAAAATGTACTTTCTGTATAATTGATAGAGTATTGACTGCTAGAGAGCAAGAGGTAAATCAGACAACCGTAAACCTCCCTTTTAGTCCCCAAAATCTTCATGTATTTTCTTCAGAGAAATTTGGTGTCTCTGTTAGAAAAGAGTTTTCCGTAATTATTTGGTTAAAGACGTGTACAGAAGTCATTGACAGACAGTGAGGGACAGTTTAGAATTTAATGATGTTATGCTATCACTAGGATTATTTCCCTAGCCCCATACAATTCTGGGATATTAAAAGTTTTATTGAGGAAAAGTTTTGTGTTTGATTTCAAGTAAAAGACCCAAGTTTGGGGTAAAATGGCAGGTTTGACTTATTTGTAACTTAGTTACTAAAAGTGCAGTAGATCGTATTATTTTTCTTCATATAATTCTGATGTAGGAATATGTCTGTTAGTAAACAGACACTGGGAGATGAAGTGAAATGAGCACTTAATTGAGATCAACTAATATTGTGTCAGCTACCCTGGACTGCAAGTGTCATCATGGAATATTGCTTTTGAAATTCCTGTGTTACTTTATAGGGCAATGTTGTGAACATTTTCATTTATCATGGTGTAACTATAAATGAAACCCTAAATATTTTAAATTGTTCTCTTAATTTATTTAGCTTAGGTTTTTTTTCTCTCCTGTCATTTTTTATTTCTGTTCATTTTTATCACTGTATCAGTGTGTTTCTCCAAAAAAGAAAAGCAGTGGTGAAGGAAGGAAATAGGGAAGAAGGGGAAGGAGGCTATGGTAGGGGATAAATGAAGAGAGAGATTCATGTTTCATTGTACAGAATTGGCTAGCTTGATTATAGGGACCTGTATGTTATCTATAGGACATGCTGTAAGCTGCAAATTTGACTAGATTTGAAGCTTATATCCTGAGGCAGAAATTTTCTTTTACAGTAAAATCCTCCTTTTCTCTCTGAAAGGTTTATTTGAACCAAATGAATCACTATAATTGTCAGTTTACAGTTGTGTGACTTACTGACAGTATCGGGCACAGAACCAGTCCAGAGGCGCTGAACTCCCTGTAAGCCTTTCTTCAAACTATTTCTAAGCACTGCTCTTAGGCAAACTCAGCAAACTCTTCTCTCTGCTCCTGTAACTCTCTATCCTGCCAGGCTCTCTGCTCCTCTAACCCACTCTTGCCAGCCAGACTGATAACCCAGTCTCACCTGACTCCTCAGCTGTTTTTTCCAACTCTTATATATCCCCATAATTTGGATATTGGCCATGCTTTTAAGAAACAAAGACCATTCCTTTAAGGGATTGCTTAAGTCTCTTACAGGTACCCAACATATAATATGAATTTTAATCTTCTTTATTGAAGGTCAAGTAAGTGTTGATATTAACCATCACTTGATCACTTGAATCCCGTTATTCATCGATTTGCTCGAGCGGACGCCAATAACATTTCCATTGGAGCCTATCATGTGCCAATGTAGCCCAATGGCATCTGGTTGATTCAGGAATATGAAGAGCCTCAAACAGGGTCTTGACAAAAAAGTCTGACACTCTCGTAGGTGGGCGGCCACGTGATCTTTTGACATCCCATGGAATCCAATCAGTAACGGCTCTAGTCCAGCAGTCGTCTCCAAATCACATTACATGTCCAGTCCATCTGATTTTCGATGCCTTGGCAAATGAGACAGCGTCCCTGATTCTGGAATAGCGACGGAGGTTGGAACTCTGGATTCTCTCTCTCACTTGAGTGAGGTGTGATATTCCAAGCATAGCTCTTTTGATTCCTATCTGGGAGACCCGGATAGCATTCTCATCCTGCTTTCCTAGGGCCCAGGTCTCTGAGGTGTATGTTAATGCAGGGAGAACAGTGGAGTCGTAGAGATGTGCCTGGAGCTGGAGGTTCTTTGTCCTTTTTAGCTATTTCTTAAATGCCTTTGAAGGCATTCCTTGCCGCTCTCTTCCTCCTGCGCAGCTCAGGTTTTAGGTCATTCATCATGTTGACTTCTCGACCTAGGTACACATAACTGCTGCATTCAGAGATGTTTGTTCCATTGAGAGTGAATGGGGCCTCTGGAACTAGTTCATTTTTCATGAACATTGTTTTCTTTAGATTCAGCTGTATACCTATCTTTCCACATTCTTGGTCGAAGTCAGTCAGCATTTGTGCTGCTTGGCTAATGTTTGGTGTTATAAGAACAATATCATCGGCAAAGCGGAGGTGGTTTAGTTGCCGACCGTCCTATCTTCACTCCCATTCCTTCCCATTCTAATTGTCGCATGATGTTCTCGAGTGTGGCACTGAAGAGTTTTGGTGAAATGGTATCACCCTGTCGAACCCCTCTTTTGACATCAATGATCACTTCCTTGTAGAATGGTGAGATCCTGGTGGTGAATCCATAATACAGGTCATGAAGGATCTTGATCTATTGGGTTTGAACACCCTGTTTGGCTAGGGCTTCCATGACTGCTACAGTCTTCACAGAATCAAAGGCTTTCTTTAAAATCAACGGCTTTCTTTAAAATCAAAGGCTTTCTTCAAAATCAAAATCAACGGCTTTCTTTAAAATCAAAGGCTTTTCTTTAAAATTGACAGTTTTGCCTGACCAATGTCGTTGTCGCCCCAAAATTCCAAACAGGATCAGACCACAGTCTCCTTTGTGCAAATTCTACTTCTACTTCATGCAATGGGGAGAAAAGGCTGCAAAGTTTAAGAAGAAAACTCCCAGATTGACCACCAACTGGGAACTCTTTAGCACCATTGCGGCAACATGGGAAGATACCATCACTGACAACATGGATGAAGAATACAACTGACTGGTTCAGCACCTCCATGATTGTGTGAAGAATGCGGAGAGAAAGACACAAAAGGACACCTGTCTTTGAAACTCTCAAGCTCATTCCCGTGGCAAGGCGCTAGCCTCAGGCGACCAAATGCTAACATCCAAGCTTGCAAAGCGGTGCAGAGAAGCAATAAAGGAAGACCTCAAAGAGAGAAGAGCAGAAATACTGGAAGATGCAGCAGAAGCCAGGAAAAGCATTCACACTGCCCGCCTGTCCTTCGCCAACTGTAAGACCAAGATGACTGCCCTCCGACATCCTGATGGATCTATCACATCTTCCAGAAAGGCAATGGAGAACGTTATCCATGACTTCTACTCAGATCTCTTTGATAGCTAAGTCCACCTGCCCACATGGCAAATTCCACAGGATGGATATGTCATTCCCAACATTCTCCCTTCTGAAATCTGACATGCCATTTCGTTGGTAAAGAAGGGAACAGCACCAGGCCCAGACAAAGTCAGACCCGAACACCTGAAGAATCTGCCGTCATTACTCATCAATACACTAGCTCGGCTCTTCACATGCTACCTGTCCGAATGCAAGGTGCCCTCCCAATGGAAAACCAGCAGGAGAGTTCTACTGTTGAAGAAGGGAGACATTCACGACATTGGCAGCTATCGCCCCATCTGCCTGTTGTCCGTCATCTACAAGCTGTTCACTTGAGTCATCCTGAACAGGATTGGCAGAACACTAGATGAAGGACAACCATGCGAGCACCCTGGCTTCCGGAAAGGATTCAGCACAATCAACCATATCCACACGGTAACCAAGCTCATTGAGGTTTGTAGGGAGTACAAGATGCCTCTCTGTCTCACGCTCATTGATTTAAAGATATTAACCATATGCACAATAAGTTTTGGAACATCTGAATCATGTTTGATAAAATAACTAACTACCCTAGCCTTGTCAGGCTCACACATAAAATTAATCATCACAGTCTCATTTTTTTGTCTTGCTTGTTTTCCTCTTACATCTTTATGGATACGTCTTTTACTCTAATGAACTTCAAGTAAAAGGATAATAATTGAAGTAATAGCTATAACCGAATGAGTACCTATTATGTTTTGGGCTTTCTAGGGGTTGGATACCTTATGATCTCATACAATACTCTTTTAAAAAATTAAGAATTGCATAGATATTATATCCTCATAGGTTAGAAAATTAGGCTCAATGTGACTTGAGTCTGTCTTCAGAGTTCATCTGTCTCCTCTTGTCTTCATTATAAAATTCCCTCATTGCTATTGTCATTGTTTATTGCACCAAGATATTTCTTGGCTGAAAAATCAGACATCACCTTACTTTTTCACCAAGACTTAATTTTGCAGTTTTGAAATTTGCAGTGTTTTGAATTGTCAAGATGCTGACTGAACAACTTGAGTTTTCATTTTGAGAACTCAAGAGAAGGAAGTGGGTAGCTGACAATATAGTAGCAGATGAGATCAGTTTTGCCAAGTAACTCTGAAAATATGTAAGGAAGGTAACCTCTAGGTTGCTGCTAGCCTGTTGAATTCTCATGGATCGATATTCCTTCTAAGCCCTTGGCCAGTTCATCCCCTGTGGATGTGTGGGGTACTGCAGGTGTCAGAGTCTAGTGAGCAGAGGGAGGGACCTCTGCTCACCTGGAATAGCAGTGTCTTTTACAGAAACCAGTTCTAATAATATGCTCTCCCTGCAGAGTGGCTCCCAGCCATGTTCTTCAGTTGCCTTCTGTTACGCACTGACAGCAGTGTTTGCTTGGCTGCTGGCACTCTGAAACGAAATTGGACAGAGGGAGGCTGAGAGCAGCCTGTGAGTTCCCTGTGTGGGGATTGGCTCCTTAACAGCATCTGTTGGAGACGATGCTTATGGATATAAAAAATGCGCTCATTTTTAATAAGTGGAGGGCTTATTTGTTCCAAGGGCTTATTCTAAGGCCTAATTGGAGATCTAGGCTGGCAGTCTCCTGCAGGTTGGCAAGAAGCTATTTGAATGTTTGTAGATGGTGCTAGCCTTACACTTTGCCAACTTGAACACTGCCAGATTTGCTTCAGTGTGCTTTGTGATGACAAATTGGAAAAGTTTCTCAACTTTAGACTACTATGTGGTTCTTCAGGGGGTTTTATAGCTAGCAGGTGAAGACTACTACATTACTTTGAGATGGTATTTTATTAAAATGTGTATGCTTAGGGGGTATAATTTCACATCTCTTTAAAATATCACTATGAATGGGTGACATGAATATAAGAAACTGCTCATCACCATCAGAGAAATGCAAACCCAAACTGTAATTGGGCTCTACCTCACACCTGTGACAATGGCTTTATCTAAAAGAATAGCAAGAGCCAGTGCTAGCAGGGTTGTGGAGAGAAGAGACCCCTATTCATTGTTGGTGGAATGTCTCTAGTGGAGCCTCTATGGAAAATGGTATGTGAATTTCTCAATCAATTGAAAAGATAACTCCCATATAGAACCCGCCATGGAGGCAGGCTGGGGAGGGGGGAGGGAGGTGGGAACATTGGTGATGGGAGATGGGCAGGGGTGGAGGGATGGGTGTTGGAACACTGTAGAACCAAAATTCAATCATGAACATCTTGTAATTGTATGTCTAACAGTGGTATAATAAAATATCTAAAAAAAAATTAAAAAAAGAAAATATAGCTCCCATATGGTTTAGCTTTTCTACCCTTGGAACCTATCCTAAGAACACACACACATAAAGGAACTCAAAATAGTTACCTGTGTTTATTGATCCAGTTGCCCATTGTCTTAGGAATGAATAATAGACTGTCACACAGCTACTAGAAAAGATGAAGCTGTGCCTTTTTCTACAACTCAGGTGGGGCTAGAGAAGATCTTGTTAAATGAAATAAGCCAGATGTTGAAAATCAAATACCAGATGATCTCTCTCATATATACCAAATGTGGCACCTAAAGAAATAAAGTAGGGGACGGACAGCATCTAATGACAACCCAGGTTCGAATCTAAAATTGAAGTTGCCACAAGATCAAGGAGAGGAATGAAGAGACAGACTATAAGTGACACTGGGACAATGGCGAGGCTGTTAAGACACATAAATGTGAATACTGTTGTAACCATGTTATATTAACCACAATAAAAATAAATTAGCATATGGAAAACAAAGCCAAAAATGTATATCATCACATCATACCCACTGACAGAATCCCAGTGGTCTTCCCATACAGGTCCTTTGGGTGCCTGGTTTGGTTCGCCCTTCCTCTCGCCACTTTGCTAACACCAATTATGCAATCAAGGGTTTTATTTGGGCCTTTTCCCGTCTCTCATGCTGTGTTTCCTTGTAAATCACTAATGGGCGAAATCATCTGGTAAATTTGACATATTTTGCTTAGTATGACCCATTCTGGATAAAGATTGCTTTAATTTTTTTTTATTTCTTTGTCTTATTTTTTTTGGTGGGGAACCTCTTGGGCACTGCTTAGAAGGTTAGGGGCCATTTGTGGTGGCCAACCAGCCAGCGGGCCAGTCAATCAGCCAATGGGAGGCCTAGTCTAAAAATGTTCCAAAATTTTAGAGCTAGCAACCCTGCCTATTTTGTGAGTTGTCATATTAAAAGGTAACAAAATAAAACATTCAAACAGTATCTGACAGTATAAGTACTTAATTATCTTTGTGAGTACTTAAAAGATTAATTGCAGGGCCTGGAAAGATAGTGCCACCCACTGGTGCACATGCTTTGCATACAGGAGGCCTTGGTTTAATCCCCAGCATCATGCTGTGTGGGAATCCTAGCATGGCCAGATGTAGCCCCCCATCTTTTTCAGTAGATTCGTTTATCTGCAGACTAATCATGTCTTTATTTTGTTTAAGTGTAGCCATCATATCCTAACTCACCTTTTCTATCATATGTGAATTTTAGCATCTATCATTCTTTGGTTTCTTTATATATGAGATTGCATTTCATTGAAACTTGATTTTGTAGCATATAGTAGAAGAGCCTGGTAAACATTCCTCAAATCGGATTATATCCAAAAGACATTTTATATGAAGTACTATATAGTAACTTCCAATAATATTATGACTCTCACTATTCTAAAAAGTATTAAAATACTTAAATTAGATCTTAAGCATTAAATAGTTTTTGTCTTTGTCGTGAAAGTGTGTTTGTTTCAAAATATAGTATATTGATTATATTCCAAATAAAATTAATCAGGTTATAATCAGTAACTGGGAACATTTTTAACAGGTCCAAATCAGAAACATACCTGTCTTCAGTGATCATATTATCTCTGTTAAAATTATTGACTTTGATTTTGTGACCATAGGCAAAATGGAAATGAATGAATATGGCCGCTTTCAAGTAAAATAAAGTGAATTAAGTTTTGGAATGCTTTTGGTGCCAGGCACCACTTTTAAAGCCTGTCAAATTCAAAGCACATTCAAAGCCTTATTTGTTTTCTCTGTAGTTAAATGGGCACCTTGTCCAAAGGGCCTCCCAAATTATATTACATTCTTATTCTTCAACTGATAAAGACTAGGGACCACTGTGCTGACCCAGTTACAACAGGAATCTCTCATTGTCCCTGGACAATGCCCTCTACCTGTGTATGGGGCCTTGTTGATAAAGGCAGTTGCTTTTGAGTTGTAAGATGAATGGCACCTCCTGTTATGTTACTAAATAGCTCTTAAGATGCGTGTTTTAATACTCAGCTTATTTTAAATTATTATTCTTGTGTATTAATGAAAACAGTGACATAGAGTGAGCAGACCTTATTGTGAAGCTTTAGATTTTTTATATGCCATCATGGACTTCGTTTTCTTATCTCAGGTTATGAAAAGAGAAAAAAGGCACAGATTTCTCTCTTGAAGAAAATAGCTCACTAAATGCTCTTCTGCTTGAGACTGAGACAAGGACTCTTAAACAAGCACTAGCCTTCTCATACCTGATATAGGCAAAGGAGGAAACCTCTTACTAATTGTCAAAGCTGTGGCTTAAAATCATTTGCCACCCATCTTGTATACAAAGCCCCTGTTATTGAAGTGTTTTAGATTGTTCGTTAAACTGGAATCTTTTGATTTTACACTGTTTTGACAGTCTTTTGATGATTATAGAAGTACCTGGTGCAACAGAGATCGTATACAAAATTAATCACCCAATCATATCTGACAGAAAGAGATCCCTCTATTTCTTGTCTAAGGCTGCTTTGTTGTTCTGTGGGACAGTTATATAAATAACCTTACTGTTTTTCTGCCTGGCATTTCTGCAGTGTAAAACTATCCTCTGTCAGCCCAGAATGCCTTTCTTTAACTTGTTGAAAGATTTTACGAAAGAAAAAAAAAAGAATGAAAGGGGGAAGACTTTTAGAAAAAGAATCCAATACCTTGACTTATTTTCTACTCTTACACAGCCAGAGTCTATCCTTGAATGACTGTGTACCTCTTGGTTTATTGTGTGGACATTTGCAAAGACCTTCACCTTGGTTATATCTCAGTTTACGTTCTTTAAAATTGAATTAGACAATGTTAATTCAATTAATGACTGTACTGAAAGTTTGTCTTACTGTGTAGTGAAAAACAGTAGGGCAGCCTCTAATAATCTATGGATTTAATGACCACAATTTTGCAGAGTGTTAAGCTAAAGTGAAGTTCAGAATAGCTTGTTAACTGAGTTTATTAGCAGTTGACCTTCCCTTTCAGAGTAACAGTAGCCGTCAGACTGAAGAGAGCACTAACATCCTGATTAGCATTTATCTAAAGACGGGCTGCTGCCTGTTCCATAGTAAATTAGTTCAATCAGCCATAAAACGCTTGAGAAACATTTTCTACTTTATAAAAAGAATTAGATGTTAGAACTGTTCAGCTGGTATAGTGCAGTGGAGATAGAGTCCCTAAACGTGCTCATTTGAGGATGGCACTTTGAGGATATCAAGTAATTGAGCACATTTCCCCACAAGATTGATTAGGGGCCTAGATTCCCAGCACTAGAGTGATGCCCTAATTTTTACTCCTAATAACACCACATGCGCCCGCATTTCTTTATATCCATCCACTGAAATAGAAGAGCCAGTTACGTAGCGTAGCCTACTGGGCATCACTTAGGAAAGAAAAGGAAGAGGGGCTCACCACTAGCACAGGGCATAGTTTATCTGAGGAGGGAGATTTAAACTCAAAATTGAAAAATACCAAATCCGCTCTCACCAAAATCAGGTAACTGAAGAGAAGAAACTGTGTGTGACAGCTGCCACTTTTGTTATTGTATAAAAATCATTATAAAGTGGAGCATATTTTTCAAAAAGAAACAGCATAGTTTTTAAAGGTAATATTTCTGATCAAAGTCTTTGGCATCTGCTGAATTTCTCTCATAGTGGGTCATAAAAGCAAAGAGGCAAAAATTATAAGCCTTTATAATCTTTAAAATTATAAAATTATGACCCAGATTCTTGTTTGAGAAAGGACATAAATGTACTGTACAATAGATTTTTACGAGGTACCCCAATGCCCTATAAAGTATATGTAGAACATATAAAATTCCAACTCTGCTGTATCATAAATTTGACCTCGCTGAAATGAATGGAGCCACTATAGAGCAAACACTAATGAAACATTTAATTAATAATCCCTCCACTTGTCTTTTCAGAATTTAGAAGGACAACCTGGGGACCATTTTGGTGGCGGAGGTTTTCACTAAAGAGTAAAGTCTTTCCAGGAAAAAAAAAAAACAGTATTTCTCTCTGTAAATATTTCCAAAGATATAGTAGTTTAATTAAACTGATGAAGCTAATTCAAATTTTTTAACCCCAAACTTTAATCATTCCCTAAAAGAATGATATAAAAACTATCCTATTGCTCTAGTAAATTTTGCTCTGCTATACATTGTTGACTAACTAGGGACAGTGTGAGTGATGGTGTGGAACCTTCCGAGCACTGTTTCTGGGCATTTTCCCACAGTGGCCCTCTCTGACCTTGTTTCCTCCTTACAGCCCTCGTTGCACAAGGTGGTTTCCTAGTCTCATGACATGGTCTTTTTCCCATTTACATGATTTTCACCTGTCCCCTTCCTTAGAATATTCTAGGTGCAGGAAGGAGGCTATATGATCGCAGCTGAGAAGAAATGCTACCCCTTTTGGGTTTGTTTTGTTTGGGGCATGCAAAGTGGGCTCAAGGTTTACTCTTAGCTCTGCACTGATGGATGATTTGTGGTGGGCTTCAAAGGCCAAATGGGGTGCCAGATATCAAACCTGAACGTGCTGCATGCGGAGCAATGCCCTACCCTCCCTACAGCTGCTCTGCTGCCTCCTCCAGCCCCCACTGGAGCAGCTAGGCACTTTTCATATTCAAAGAGTATTTCCTTTCCTTAAATGATTTGAAAATGTGTGTCTACATAGAAAGCCCTACAGAGAGATGTTTATAACATCTACATTCTTAATTGCCCAAACTTGGAAGCAACCAAGATACCTCTCACTATATAATAGATCAATAACTGGTTCTTTATCCAGACACTGTGCTGCTGTTGATCTCCAGAAAGGTGCCAGTCCAGAGGTGTGAAAGTTTGAATCCAGACAACAGAAAACTTACAAGTTAATGCAAAAATAAAACACAAAGGATTGCAACCACTGACAATACAGGTGCATACTCATTGAAAGGAGCCAATTTGAAAATGTAATATGTATTTTTTTTATCTGTCTGTCTGTCTGTCTGTCTATGTATCTATCTATCTGTCTCACTTTTCAACTTACATATATTATATTCTTAAGCATGGAGGGTGTGGGTGGAGTATAAGAGAAATCTCTACCTTCTTTCATTTCTTCTGAGAGATTAAAACTACCCTAAAAATGTTTATTTTAGAATGGTAGTAACTGGTGATTGATTCACTTTTTTGTAGGTCTGATCTCAGTGATCTCAGAACTTTTAGAACTTCCTGGCTTGGCAGTAGAACAGAATTTTAATTCCCTTGACAAGGAGCTGTATGACTTTGGGATCATTCTAAAGCTTTTGGCTATATTATATAAACAATGTACTAGGAAGAAATTATGCCATGCTATTTTACATAATCACCTCTGTTGAACTAGCTACTGAGGTAGCAATACTCTATGACTGTTGATGAACCTCAAGTAGCCTGTAGCATCATAGGTGACTTTCTGTGTTCTGGACCAACTTTTTAATAGCTGATACATTTAAGGGATCACTATTTGTTGTGTTTGATTGCATTGAATCTGCCAAGAAGTTTATTGAGATGCCTGGTCAGAAGTACAAAGATACAGACCTGCTAATACTTTTCAAGGAAGATTACTTTGCCAAAAAAAAAAAAAAGAAGAAAGAAAGCAAAATAAAGTAGAGGTCAAATTACCGGCTAAACAAGAGCAAGAAGAGAAACAAAAGTTAGCAGAAAATGCTGAGATGAAATCTCTAGAGGAAAAGATTGGATGCCTGTTGAAATTTTCGGGGGATTTGGACAATCAGACTTGTAGAGAAGATTTGCACATCCTTTTTTCAAATCATGGTGAAATAAAATGGATAGACTTTGTCAGAGGAGCAAAAGAGGGAATAATTTTATTTAAGGAAAAAGCTAAAGATGCACTGGATAAAGCCAAAGATGCAAATAATGGTAACCTACAATTAAGGAACAAAGAAGTGACATGGGAAGTTCTTGAAGGAGATGTGGAAAAGAAGCCCTGAAAAAAAATCATAGAAGATCAACAAGAATCCCTAAATAAATGGAAATCAAAAGGTCGAAGATTTAAAGGAAAGGGAAAGGGAAATAAAGCCCAAGCTGGGTCGGCTAAAGGAAAAGTACAATTTCAAGGCAAGAAAACTAAATATGATAGTGATGATGAACGTGATGAAAATGGTGCAGCTGGACCAGGAAAAAGAGCAAGAGAAGACACAGACAAAGATGAACCTGTATCCAAACAAAAGAAGACAGAAAATGGTGCTGGAAACCAGTAGTTTTAATAACCAAAATTCACTTTCATTAGTAATTATGTGACTTCTGTCTTAAAAGGCTTTTAAAAGAAAAATCGAATTAAGTCCACTTCAATGTCCACCTGTAAGAAAAAAATTGTTGAACTTTTTGTTATCAAAATGACTTTATGTATAGTTGTTTGTTATTTCTGATACTCAAATATCAGAAGATTCTTCCACTAAATTGCTTTTGTAATATGAAAAGTGTATTACTACAAACTAATAGAAATATATACTGTATAAAAGCCCAGGTATGCCTGATCCAGAGACTCAGATACACGGGGCAGAGCTGCTACCAGCTGTCTCTGTGCCCAGCTGATCATGAGGCGCCCAGGAGGGAAGGCAGGTTCTAGCCCTGGCCTGTCATCCCAGCAGAGCCTCGCAAGAAGCCAGAGGAACTCCCACACCATGAGGGCCGCCATTATGGGCCCCCTCGAGGTGTTGCAGGTATGGCTGCATTGACAGGTCGCAGGCAGGAGACAGGCCTGGCTACACCCAGGGCTCTTCTCTGCCCTGTGGGCCCTTATTGGTTGGTGGTCTGACAGAGAAAAAGACTGGCCCCTGGGATAAACCCAGAGCCACGGCAGAGTCTGGCAAGCTACCCATGGTGTATTCAGTATGCCAAAAACAGTAACAATAATGGACCTCATTCCCAGTGAATGGAACGTTACTGGTGCCCGCTTGAGCAAATCGATGATCAACGGAAAAACAAGTGATACAAGTGATAATGTACACAAGGTAATTTTCAAGGTTGTTTCTTCCTCTCCAATGATTTGATTATTTGGCTTTTAAAAAATATTATTTGTACAGATCTTTTAAAATAAATCAGGAATTCTGTTTTGTAAAATAATTCATCTTTAATTATAGAATGATCACTGAAATGGTGGAGTAATACTCATGTTTCCCTCTTTCCTTAAGCTTTACACAGAATGGAATAATATGAATTAGTTTTCTCTAGTGATAAAATTGCAACAATTTCAGACCAAAGAAAAACAGGTTAGTAGCACCATCTACAGGCTATGGAAGAAGAAAACTTACTATGTGAATCTTAAATGCAAATGATGTGAAAAGAGAATAAAAATTCTCATGCTTTCTCTTTGACTATTTTGCTTGTATAAATTACTTAATTCCACACTTTTGTTCTTCATTCCTAAGGTACTCATTTCTTACTGTTTTTCTGAAGTGTCTCAAATCTATGCTGATTAGCTGTGAATTTTTAATTTAGAAATAAAAAAATTCATCTCCTTGCTCAGTGTCTTTTTTTTTGCGTCAGTGATAAGTGGAATTGCATGACTGTGAAATTCACATGGATGCCATCATGTCCATTCACAATAGGCACATTCTAAGGCCAGAGCATAAAGCTTACCAGAAAGGGACACTTTACTTTAGCATCTCTGTATGCTCAGTGGATTTATTGTACTGTTTACTTCCATTGAGAGAGGAGAAATGTAGACATTTGGGGTTGTTCATGCGTCTGTGTTTATGTTGGGATTTTTATATTAGATGATGTTGTTCAAAATTGCCCGACTCTTCTGTTCCCCAAATTTCATAATTTGAAAATGTAAATAGAGGAAGGATTTACATACTATTTTTATGAAGAATATGGAAAATTTTCTTTGGATATGGTAATATTTGGAGTAGTTGATCCCCCACCTCATATTTTTTATCTCAGTTTTTGTTTTCCATTTGCTAAAATCTGTGTCATCATTTTGTCCATTTTGTCAGTGTGGGACTTTTTATGATGTCTTTGACTTGCTGTAGAATGTACATGGTGCTAGCAGAGTGGTAATTTTCTGGTACAACTAGCCTAACTAATGACTGGTTTCCTTATAAATTTATGGTGGAATTATTTTTATTATATTATGTTTGTCATTGGCAATTGGTTAGAAGTTTCTAGAATACACTACTAGGCATTCTGTAAATCATTAAAAACTGTAAGAAGTTACCCCTTCCAGAAAGCATACAAGACTAAGTATAAATTATAAATGTTAGAAGATATAATAATGGACCTCATTATTTCAACAATATTAGATTATTGTAGGAAAAGAAAAATATGATCACAAGACCTTTAAGATACTGATCAAAACAGATGAGGCTATTATTGTCTAAATTGGTACCAGTACTGATAACAACTTTTAAGGTTATATAGCTCATCGCTAGTATTTTATGGGAATGTAATGTTTCCTTAATTTCTACATTTTTAATGTGTTAAAATATTGTGCATGGAACACCTGGGCATCCCTCCCCCCAAAAAAAAAGTGAAATACTAATTCTAAAACATTCTCAAATGAAAATGAGTCATGACCATGTAGTTCTAGCTAATAGTTCCCTGTTTTTCTTGCACCAGATGGCACTGTTTAGTTCTCTTTCACAGTCTTGATCTGGAACTTCTCGGGAAGAATCTGTTTCTCTCCAGATTAGGAGAATCTGTTTCAGCCCAAGCTCGCCAGTGACACCTCTGTATTATGCATGAAGATTTTATGAACACTTGTAAGATGCCATTGATTCAGAAATGAAACTGCTTCTCTGAGGCCTTGTGGTTCTTTCGGTGTATTCTGTTCACTGTGAGGTAAGCCTAATAAGCCAGCTGATAGAAATCTTCATGCTTTTCGTGGCATTCAGGCAGCATTTTACTTGGAGACACAGTGTAGCAATATGATTTTTCTGTAAGCTTACAGGCAGATCAAATAATCAGACCCTTTTAGTGCTGTTTTATTTTGTTGCTTTTTTTTTTTATCCTATGCACATAGTGCTTTGGGACCTGTAGTCCACGCCTGGTAATATTTGGCCTGGAGCCAGTCCAGACGGCTTAGTGGTGGTACTCAGCAGAGCCACACCTGAGCAGTACTAGGGATCTGTGTGGTGCAGAGATTGAACTCAGTGCCTATGTGCCAGACATGTATGCTGGCACTTGGAGCTCTAACAGGACCAAGGTCACTTCATGCATAAGAATGGAGCTGCAGGTAAAGTGGCAGCACAGCAAGTAGAGTGCTTGCTTTGCATGTGGCCCACCCGATCCATGAGTACAGAGCTAGTGGTAAATCCTTAGAACTACATGTGTGGCACCAAAGCAAACAAAAATGGAGAAAAATGGCACTATAAAACACAGTCACCAGTCTACCCACCTCCCCTCGAAGAATCCCAGTATTCCTCCCTTTCTACATCCATGCCCACGCCCCCACCCCCATCCCTCGCCTAATTCAGTTTTGTGAGTCAGTTCTCTCCTTTCGGCCATTTGTTGCCACCTTGCAAACTCACTTGTGTTGATTTTCTTTTTCTTTTCATGGGACAGAGCTGCTACTGGCTCTCCCTGTGCCCAGCCACTCATGAGACGCCAAGGAGGGATGGTGGGTTCTAGCCCTGGCCCACCACCCCAGCAGAGCCTTGTAACCAGCCAGACGACCCCCACTCCATGAGGGCCTCCATTTTCCACATCCCGACTTCCCTCTCTTCAGAACTCCACCCAGCAGACCAGACCAGTCTATTACAGCCCGGCTCACGCAGCCATGCATTTCATCAATAAATGCTGGATTTAGAGATGACTTCAAGAGTATTCTACCCGCACGGCAGAGCCTGGTAAGCTACCCGTGTTGTATTTGATATGCCAGATACCAGTAACAATTATAGACTTCATTCCCATGACCTGATGGAATGGTTTGAGGCTCTTTATGTTCCTGGAGCAAGCAGGTGCCCTTGGGCTCTACTTGCATCAAACAGGACATATGGAGATGTTACTGGTGCCCCCTCGAGCAAATTGATGATTAATGGGAAGACAGTGATACAGTGAATACTAAAGAATTTACAATACTTCATGGTAGTCTACTGCTCTTTGGATTCATCACATTAATTTCATAAAAATAAAATGGATTTTTTTTTACTCACAGTTAATGAGTAAGTTTAGAAAGAAATGATCTAAGACCTCAGTGTAATTTAATATGAATAAGGCAGGTTTCTAACCAGGCTTCTAACCTCTTTGCTGTTAAAAAAAATACATCATTTTTGAAAAGCAGAATTATCTAAAACAAATGCTAGGTTCATATATTGTAAGACTTATCTCTGTGGTGTAGCATGTTTTCTTTTTTCCCTTCCCCAGGATCACATTGACTGTAATTATGGTACACGCTTCATCATTAAGACTGCTTCACTATTTACCTTTGTCTTGCATGAAGAACAATGTGCAGGAATGAAGTAATAAATGAATGTTGATAAGGCATTTCATTGAACCAGCTCTCAGGAAGCTTTAGGAATCCCAATAATAAGAAGGAAATACAGTACCCTAGACAGAGTTAAGGGCTGGTGTCCAGTTTATAGTGGTGATGGCAGCGGAGGTGGGTTTGGAAAAATAATCATCTTATTTATTCTTCCTGTTAATTAACTCATTTCAGCCAGGGTGCCAAAAAGAGTCTAGCCTTCAAAGTTATTTGTGTCTGAAGGCTGTGTGAGGGCTGGCTGTTTTGTTCTCAACTAGCAGATTATATTGAATTTTAAATTATTTTTTCTTGTTCCGTTTGCAAATTTTGAGGTGAATATACTCTCCCTCTCCCCATTCATTTTCTGAATACTTACGGTTTGCTGCTCTCAGCTCTGTCTCTTGGATTTCATTGTTCTGGTGGTGCTGTGGATTGAAACTTGAGGATAGAGGGGGAAGAGCTCCTCTCGTCTATAACAAATGCACACTGAAATGTTTTTTCCTGACTCCAGGAAGAGAATGTTTAATCTGTAGTGTTCACATCCCCACCTCCCCTTTGCCTGCAAGTATACCAGCACCACTGACAGAAAGCACAGCAGCTCCCAGCATCCCTCTCTCCTTTTGCTTGAGAGGTGGTGGGTGGGTTTCCTTCCAGTCTAGGTCCTTTGTGGAAGCAAGCACAAGACAGGCCGCTTCTATAAATCAAGCCCTGGATTTTATTAGAGTGTTTATGTAACCTCGGTTGATGTGCTATAATTCTTTGCTGTGTAGCCTAGAGTAATTCCCAGAGAGGATGTTTGTTCTTTTTCCTTGTAAATTTTCTAGCCAGGCTTTTGCTTTGACATTTTCTCCCCCTGCCTCAACCTTCTGTATTTTTTAATGGACTGGGGCCATGTCTAGTTGATTGCTTTTTACTGAGTAAATTGAATAAAGCAGCAAAGGTTAGATTTTATTTTCAAGATTATGGGGTGGTAGAGTTAACCTGAACTTAATTGTTGAGTAAATGAAATATAAGAGGAAAAGCTTACTTTGCTACCCATGGGAGCCCCACACCCTGTCTAATGTTAATAGAGAAAAAAATGGACTGCTGATAGAGAAAATCCAGATATGGAACTTATGGTTGAATAAAATGTCAGAATGACAAGATTCAACTATATTTTCCATAGAAAAATATAGAGAGAGCAGTTCTCATTTTTTCTAGAAAGTTTTTTGGTAGAGTTGCTAGGATTTTCTTAGTATCACGTGCTCTGTAAATGCTGAAAGTTTTAATTCTTTTCCTATCTGAGTATCCTTAATAAATCTTGTCTAATTGCTATGGCAGTAACATCTAATACCATATTTAATGATTGTGATGAGAGAGCACAGTCTTGTCTTATACTGGATCTTAGAGGGGGAGAATTTTAGTGTGTCACTGTTGATTATGATGTTACTGTGGGCTTGTGGTAAATGGATTTAATATAATGAGGAAAGTTCCATCTGTCTACATTGTCTTTGGAGTCTATTGAATCATGTATTAGATAGTGGAACTTGTCAAATGCTTACTATGCATTTTTGATAAGGACATATTTTATGTTTTCTTTTATTGGTATATGGTACATACACTGATTGACTTGCACATATTATATCATCCCTTTATCCCTGGAGTCAGTCCTATTTGGACATGATGGGGTTCAGGGGACCATATGGATGCCAGGGATCAAACACATTTTGACATCCTGTTATTGGTCGATTTGCTCAAGCGGGCACCAGTAACGTTTCCATTTTGCCTATCACATGCCAGTATAGCCCAATGGCATCTGCTTGCTCCAGGAATATGAAGAGCCTCAAACCATTTGTTCAGGGTCTTGACAAAGAAATATGACCGTCTTGTAGGTGGGCGGCCACGTGATCTTTTGACATCCCTGGATCCAGTAGGTAATGGCTCTAGTTCAGCTGTCATCTCCAATTCATATTACATGTCCACCCCATCTGTTTTGATGCCTTGCCAAATGAGACAGCATCCTTAACTCTCCATCAGCGATGGAGTTTAGAGCTCCGGATTCCTTCTCTCACTTGAGTGAGGTGTAATATTCCAAGCATAGCTTTTTTGATTCCTCTTTGGGCGACCCGAATAGCATTCTCATCCTACTTTCGTAGGGCCCAGGTCTCTGACGCATATGTTAATGCAGGGAGAATCTAAGGGATGTGCCTGGAGCCGGAGGTTCTTTGTCCTTGTAGCTATTTCTTCAGTACTCTTGAAGGCAGTCCATGCACCTCTCTTCCTTCTGCACAGCTCAGGTTTTAGGTTGTTCATCATATTGAGTTCTCGACCTAAGTACATATAACTGCTGCATTCAGAGATGTTTGTTCAGTTGAGAACAAACATTGAATGGAGCATCTGGAACTAGTCCGTTTTTTTCATGAACATTGTTTTGTTGAGATTCAGCTGTAGAACTATCTTTCCACATTCTCGGTCGAGGTCAAGCAGCATTTGTGCACTTGGCTAATGTTTGGTGTTATTAGAACGATGTCATCAGCGAAGCAGAGGTGGTATAGTTGGTGACCCTCTATCTTCACTCCCATTCCTTCCCATTCTAATTGTCGCATGATGTTCTTGAGGGTAGCGCTGGAGAGTGACAGTTAAATGGTATCACCTTGCAGAACCCATCTTTTGACTTCAATGATCACTTGCCTGTAGAATGGTGAGATCCTGGTGGTGAATCTGTAATACAACTCACGAAAAGGATCTTGATGTATTGGGTTTAAATGCCCTGTTTGGCTAGGGCTTCAACAAGCACTTCAGTCTCCACAGAATCAAAGGCTTTCTTTTTGTATTTTTTATTTTTTTAATTAAAACTTTATTATACCACCGTGAGATATACAATTACAATGTTGTTGTTCATGTTTGGAGGTTTCAGTCACATAGTATTCCAGCTCCTGCCCTCCACCAGTGCCCATGTCCCACTACCAATGTCCCCAATTCCCTCCTCCCTCCCATAGCCTACCTAAATGGCAGGTCTTGATCTCTTTTTTTTCTCTCCTCTCTCTCCCTTCCTTCTCCTACACATTGTGGGTTGCACTACATACATTTGGAAGCCATCATATGCATTTTTTGGCCTGTATTTAATGTTCAGTTCTATGTTGGCATCAGCCCTTTCAACATTTATTCACACATGTTCCCTTCTCTGTCTTACCTAACCTCTGACTCCCTCACGTTTGCGGTAATTTCCACTTTGGGTAAGATCACCTGATATATTTATGTCATGTAAATAAATGCAGTCATTCTATGTCTCTCTCTTTCCTTCTGACTAATTTCACTCAACATGATCCTTTCCATGTCCATCCATTTAAAGGAAAATTTCATAACTTCATTTTTTCCTGACAGCTGCATAGTATTCCATTGCGTAGATGTACCACAGTTTCTTTATCCAGTCATCAGTTTTCGGGCATACTGATTGTTTCCAGGTTCTGGCTATTGTGAATAGTGCTGCTATGAAAATAAAAGTGTGGATTGTGTTTCCGCTGTGTGTTTTTGGCTTCCCAGGGTATATTCCCAGGAGTGGTATGGCTGGGTCAAAAGGGAGCTCAATTTCTAGTCTTTGGAGGAATGACTATATTGTTTTCCAGAAAGGTTGTATAAGTCGACATTCCCACCAACAATGTATGAGAGTCCCCTTTTCCCCACATCCACGCCAGCACTTGTTAATCATAGGCTTTCTTTAAATCAATGAACGTGAGACAGAGAGGCATCTTGAACTCCCTACAAACTTCAGTGAGCTTGGTTACCGTGTGGATATGGTCGATTGTGCTGAATCCTTTTTGGAAGCCAGCTTGCTCACATGGTTGTCCTTCATCTAATGTTCTGCCAATCCTGTTCAGGATGACTCGGAGTGAACAACTTGCAGATGACAGACAACAGGTAGATTGGGCTATAGTTGCCAATGTCGTGAATGTGTCCCTTCTGGAACAGTAGAACTGTCCTCTTGTCTTCCATTGGGAGGGCTCTTTGCATTCAGACAGGTGGCATTTGAAGAGCCCAGTCAATGTATTGATGAGTACTGATGGCAGATTCTTTATGAGCTTGGGTCGCACTTTGTTTGGGCCTGGTGCTGTTCGCTTCTTTACCAATGAAATGGCATGTTAGATTTCAGAAGAGAGAACGTTGGAAAAGACATATACATCCTACGGAATTTGGTATGTGGGCAGTGCCTGGCAAGCTGTCCGATGCATATTCGATATGCCAAAACCAGTAAAAACAATGTTTATTCCCTGACCCTGAAAGAATCCTAAATATGTCAGTAGTAAAAAGAATGAGCAAAGAGAGACTGATAAAATCTCACGGCCAAACTAGACTGCCAAAACCAAGAAGCACTAAAATGACTGTCTTTACTTTCAATGCACTACACTGGCATCGGAAGCATATATCGAGGATCTAATGGTGCAAGTGCAATTGATCAAGTACTACACCATTGCTCTGACCAAGACAAGAAAGCATCAATCGCATCATGCCATTTTCGACACCAAAGAACTGTTCCTCAAAACATGCTACGAAATAGTTGTTGGTGGTGTTGTTGTCCTTGTCAATCCAAACCTGGCCATTAGCATTGATTCATTTGAGTGCTTCACAAACCAGATAGAATGATTGCTCTTAAGAGATGTGTCCCACTGCCAGCAGTTTCTATCTTCATTGTCTTTTTTTTTTCTTTTTGGGTCACACCCAGCAATGCTCAGGGGTTACTCCTGGCTCTGCACTCAGGAATTACTCCTGGTGGTGCTCAGGGGACCATATGGAATGCCGAGGATTGAACCCAGATCAGCTGCGCAAAGCAAACACCCTACCCTCTGGACTATCACTCTGGTCCCACTATCTTCATTGTCTATGCACCAACATCCACATACAAGGAAGAAGAAATTGAGAAATTCTACATGGAACTGGAGTTCTATAAAGAAGATCACACCTTCTACAAAATCATAGTTGGTGATTTTATTGCCAAGATAGGATCGAGAAGATCGGCTGAAGAATTACACATCGGGACCCATGGCCTAGAATGGAACGAACAGAGTGAGAGACTATCTGAGTTCGTCATGTCACCCAAGACCATTCATGGGAACTCACATTTCTGGAAGGCTAAATCGAAATGTTGGACATGGGAATCTCCTGGTGGACAACTCCACAGTGAAATTGACCACATCATATTCAATCGATGGTTTTGCTTCACAATGTCACTGTCATCCCAAAATTCCAATCAGGATCAGACCACCGTCTCCCTTCGTGCAATATTCTACTTCATGCAATGGAGAAAAAAGGGAGCAGAGTTTAAGAAGAGGACTCCCAGAGCGATCACCAACTGGAAACTCGCTGGCTCCATGAGGCTACATGGGAAGATGCCTTCATTGATGACATCGATGAAGAATACAACTGACTGGTTCAGCACCTCCATGATTGTGCGAAGAATGCCAAAGCAACAAAAGATTGCCTGTCTTTAAAAACTCTCAAGCTCATTCGCCAATGTGGCAAGGCACAAACCTCAGGCCACCATATGCTAACATTCAAGCTCGCAAAACAGTGCAGAGAAGCGATAAAGGAAGACCTCGAAGAGAGAAGAGCAGCAATACTGGCCAATACAGCAGACGCCGAGAAAGGTATTTGCAATGCCCGCCTGTCCTCCACCAACTATAAGACCAACATGACTGCCCTCCGATGCCCTGATGAATCTGTCACATCTTGCAGAAAGGCACTTAATCACTTGATCACTTGACATCCCTTTATTCATCGATTTGCTCGAGCGGGCACCAGTAATGTTTCCATTTGACCCTATCACGTGCCAGTGTAGCAATGGCATCTCCTTGCTTCAGGAATACAAAGAGCCTCAAACTGATCATTCAGGGTCTTGACGAAGAAGTCTGACCAACTTGTAGGTGGGTGGCCATGTGATCTTTTGATGTCCTGTGGGATCCAGTCGGTAATGGCTCTAGTTCAGCGGTAGTCTCCAAATCGCATTACATGTCTTGCCCATCTGATTTTCCTTCCCATCTGATTTTCGTTGCCTTGCCAAATGAGACAGCATCCCTGAGTCTTGATTGTTGACGGAGGTCGGAACTCTGGATTTCTTATCTTACTTGAGTGAGACATGATATTCCAAGCAGAGCTCTTTAGATTCCTTTTGGGAGACCCAAATAGCGTTCTCATCCTGCTTTCATAGGGCCCAGGTCTCTGAGTCGTATGTTAATGCAGGGAGAATGGGGCAGTCGAGGAGATGTTCCCGGATCCGGAGTTTCTTTGTCCTTTTAGCTATTTCTTCAATGCTCTTGAAGGCATTCCATGCCTCTCTCTATTCCTGCGCAGCTCATTTTAGGTCGTTTATCATGTTGACTTCTCAACCTAGGTACACATAGCTGCTACATTCAGAGATGTTTGTTCTGTTGAGAGTGAATGGGGCCTCTGGAACTAGTTCATTTTTATAAACATTGTTTTGTTGAAATTCAGCTGTAGACCTATCTTTCCAGTGTTTTAGTAGAAGTCAGCCAGTATTTGTGCCGCTTGGCTAATGTTTGGTGTTATTAGAATGATGTCATCAGCAAAGCATAGGTGGTGTAGTTGCAGACCATCCATCTTCACTTCCATTCCTACCCAATCTGATTGTCGCATGACGTTCTTGGGACGGGGGGTCGCCTAAGAGTTTTGGTGAAATGTTATCATGCTGCTGAACCCCTCTTTTGACATCATGATCACTTTCTTGTAGAATGGTGAGATCCTGGTGGTGAATCCGTAATAGAGCTTACGAAGGATCTTGATGTATTATTGGGTTTGAACGCCCTGTTTGGCTAGGGCTTTGATGACTGCTTCGGTCTCAGCATGAAAAAAAGATGTAAAATATCTTTTTAATAATTTATAATGATTCCTTGTTTAAATGATAATTTGCTATATTAAGTTAATTTAAAATGTGCTTCCTATAACACTTAAAATTATAAATATGATTCATTCTATTCTGACCATTGCTTAGTTATCTAGTGGGGAATACAATAGCAAAGTCAGTGTTTTTTTTTTAAATTACGCATTTGAGAAGATGAGAGATGTGGTCAACGATAAGTTTATCTCACGTGTTTACATAAGAGCTTGAGTTTGAAACCAAAACACATTTAAATAGAAAATGACATAAATCTTTCTGGTAGCATTACTATTTACAATAGGTGTATTCCATGTGAACAAATTGAATAAAATCTTTATCTAACCTGAAGATTAATGAGAAAATACTGACTAGAATACTATTGTGTGAAATATCTCTAAATTTTTTGCCTCAAATCAAATCTGCTTGTTAAGAAAGTGAACTGTATGACCAGAGATATAGTATAGGGGTTAGGGGCCTTGCCTTGCACATAGCCAGCCCCAGTTCAATCCCAGCACCATATATGGTTCCTTAAGCACTGCCAGGATTCACCCTGCAACGCAGAGCCAGGAGTACGATAACAAAGCCAGATGTGACCTATCCACAATCCTCCAAATGAACTCTATTTGAATTTCTTCTCAACCAGTTGCAGAAGTAATAATTCTCCTGTGTCTCAGGGTTTTTTGCTGTTACATTGTTTTAATATAGTTTTATTATTATTTTTATTATAATGCCGTGAGATAGACATTTACAAAGCTATTCATGATTGGGTTTCAGTCATACAGTGTTGCAGCACCCATCGCTCCACAAATGCACATTTCCCATCACCAATGTCCCAAGATTCCCCCCCCTCACCTGAGCCTGCCCCTATAGCAGGCACTTTGCCTCCTCTCTCTCTCTCTCTCTCTCTCTCTCTCTCTCTCCTTCTCCTATACATTGTGGCTTGCCCTACATAAATTTTGGGATTATCATGTTAATTCTTTGCCTACATTCAGTACTCAGTTCTAGTCTGGCAATACTGTTTCCAACAATTAGTAGAAAACTGGTATGTATTTATATCCCACAAATGAATAGTTATTCTATATCTGTCTTTTTACTTTTGACTAATTTCACTCAGCATGATGATCTCCATGTCCATCAATTTGTAGGTAAAGTTCGTGACTTCATTTTTCCTGACAGCTGCATAGTATTCCATTGTGTAGATTACCATAGTTTCTTTATCCAATTACCTGCTCTTGGGCATTCTGGTTGTTTCCAGATTCTGGCTATTGTAAGTAGTGCTGCAGTAAATATAGAACTGCAGATAGTGTTTCTGTTTTGTGTTTTTGGGTCTCCAGCGTATATTCTCAGGAGCTGTATTGCTGGGTCAAATGGGAACTCAATATCTAGTTTTTGGAGGAATGTCTATATTGTTGGCCAAAATGTCTGACCTCCTGTTTCTCAGCTTTTCCATATGTAAAATGGACATAAATAAAGTTTCTCCCTTAATATGAGACATATACTTAATATTCATATTTTATAATATAAATATCATGTTGGGTTTTATGTCATTAAAGAATTTGTAACTTTTTATAAATTCAGACTTAAGCTATTCATAAGCAAAAAGTTCATTCTCTTTAAACAGCAGGTAGTAACAGATAGGAAGCAGAACTTCTTAGAACCATTTCACTTGTGACTTCTTTATCCCCCCAAAGATTTAAAAGCCTCTGTTATATTAAGTATTGTTGTAGACACACCTTGGAGCAGGTATTTATAAGTTTGCCTCCAGGTTACACTGCATTAGACAGGTATTGCAAAGTTAAACTTTTTTCAGTTTCCAAGTATATATTAACATATACTTGGAATAGGATGATATTATCCTGTAGTTTTATTACATAATAGCATTGTTTCAAAAATGCACACAGTTTGAAGAAAACTTTTTAAATAAAAATTATTAACCATCTTTTGAATTTTGATTAAATTATTATGCATTTACTGGTTTATGATCTTATCCAAATTGCCATGTTCATAACTGCTAATTGATGAGGGTTGTGTTTGCGAAATTTGCTCTGGATATGGAATTTCTTATAATAGAGATAGTGAATTTTTTTTTTTAGCATTAGTAGGACTCTTCCTGTCACAAAGTATTTTGTTGTAGCATGCAATGCTCTTAATAAAACATTTTATATACGATAGAACTCTTAAGATTTGAATTAATCCACTCTATCTTCCATTGCTTTAGCAACATTAATTTTAATATAATATTCTAAATATTTTGTTGTTTATCTTAACAGATTTTACAGTATCTTTACTAGACGTTCATCTTAAGAAACCACTTTCTTCATTCATTCTTAGAAAAATGAAGAAACCACTTTCTTCGTTCATTCTCATGAAACAACCCCACTAATAATTCTATTCTGTTATTTCTACCACATTTACTGTTACTTCCTTTATGGAGGACTTAACTCTCGAATTTGTCCATGAATTTACAGTAAACTTTCTCCTAGCTCCTGATAATGTTGCTATTTTGACCTCCTCCCATGAACCATAAATAATGGTATCTGAAATGGTGAATTCTTTCTGGATTTTCTCTCACTTCTATTATCGGTGGCAAGAAAGAGGCTGAAAAATCAAAATGATTCATTGATCCTGGACTGAAGAATGAATTTTTTCGCAGTTTGTGGTAGAAGTAATTTATTATTACTTTAATAAAATTATTTTTTATTATACCACATGATATAATAAAGGCCCAATTCACTCTCAATGGAACAAACATCACTGAATACAGCAGTTATGTGAACCTAGGTCGAGAAGTCAACATGATGAACAACCTAAAACCTGAGCTGCATAGGAGGAAGAGAGTGGCATGGAATGCCTTCAAAGGCATTGAAGAAATAGCTAAAAAGACAAAGAACCTCCAGCTCCAGGCACATCTCTTCGACTCCACTGTTCTGCCTGCATTAACATATGCCACAGAGACTTAGGCCCTACGAAAGCAGGATGAGAATGCTATTCAGGTCTCCCAGAGAGGAATCAAAAGAGCTATGCTTGGAATATCACTCCTCACTCAAATGAGAGAAGGAATCCGGAGTTCTGACCTCTGTCTCTGTTCCAGACTCAGGGATGCTGTCTCATTTGCCAAGGCATTGAGAATCAAATGGGCTGGACATTTAATGTTATTTGGAGATGACTGCTGAACTAGAGCTGTTACCGACTGGATCCCACGGGATGTCAAAAGATCACATGGCCGTCCACCTACAAGATGGTCAGACTTCGTCAAGACTGTGAACCAACGGTTTGAGGCTCTTCGTATTCCTGAAGCAACCAGATGCCATTGGGCTACAATGGCACTTGATACGGTCAAATGGAAATGTTTTGGCACCTGCTTGAGCAAATCGATGAATAACGGGATGTCAATTGATCATGTCATCAAGTGACCATGTGATATATACAGTTACAAAGATGTTCATGTTTCAGTTACATAGTGTTCCAGGGGGACATTATGGATCCGACGGGACGTCAAAAGATCACTTGGCCGCCCACCTACAAGATGGTCAGACTTCTTAGTCAAGACCTTGAACGCACAGTTTGAGGCTCTTATTCCTGAAGCAAGCGGATGCCATTGGGCTGGCTACACTGGCACGTGATAGGGTCAAATGGAAATATTACTGGTGCCGGCTCAAGGAAATTAATGAACAATGGGATGTCTAGTGATCTAGTCATCTAGTGTTCCAGCACCCATCCCTCCACCAGTACCAATTTCCCACTACCAGCGCCCCCTGATTTCCTCCCCATCCCCCAGCCTGCATCTATGGTAGGCACTTTACCTCTTCTCTCTTTCTCTGTCTCTGTCTGTCTCTGTCTCTGTCTGTCTCTGTCTGTCTCTCTGTCTCTTCCTTCTTTTCCACATTGTGGCTTGCAATACATACATTTAGAGGTTATCATGTATATCCCTTTGCCTACATTCAATGCCCAGTTCTAGGCTGGTATTATCATTTCCAATGATTATTAGCACATTGTTCCCTTCTCTGTCTCATCTAACTCTGACTTCCAAACACATGCTGTAGATTCCTCTCATTGACAAGACCTGATCCATGTTTTGCCTGGCCTTGGATATTAGTATTATACTATATATTTTTTATATTCTACAAATAAATGCAGTCATTCTATATCTGTCCCTTTCCCTCTGGCTAATTTCACTCAGCATGATCTTCTCCATGTCCATCCATGTATAGATTAATTAAAAATGAAGTTATGAAGAATGGGTATTGATTTGGCAGATTTAAGAATTATTTTTTATTTTTATTTGTTTATTATTATAGCTCAATGAGAGACATTTACAAAGCTGTTCATGATTAGGTCCCAGTCATACAATATTGGAGCACCCATACCTCCACCAGTGCCCATTTCCCACCGCCAGTGTTCCCAGATGCTTTCTCCCTACCCTGAGCCAGCCTCTATAGCAGGCACTTTTCTTCTCTCTCATTCTCTTTCCCTTACACATTGAGGTTTTGCATGCACATCACTTGTCACTTGCATCACTTGTCTTCCTGTTCATCATCGATTTGATCAAGTAGGCACCAGTAACGTCTCCATATGTCCTGTCTCATGCTAGTAGAAGCAAAGGGCATCTGCTCGCTCCAGGAACATAAAGAGCCTCAAACCATTCCATTAGGTCATGGGCATGAGGTCTATAATTGTTACTGGTATTTGGCATATCATATACAACACGGGTAGCTTGTCAGGCTCAGCCGTGCGGGTGGGTTGTCTTGTAGTCACCTTAAAACTCAAGCATTTATTGATAAACTGCACAGCTGCTTGTAGGCGAGTGAGCCGGGCTATAATCAGCTCTTCTGCTGGGTGGAGATCTGACGAGAGGGGAGTCCAGATGTGGAAAATGGTGGCCCTCATGGAGTGCGGGGGTTGTCTGACTTCTTGCGAGGCTCTGCTGGGGTAGCGGGCCGGGGCTAGAACCTGCCATCCCTCCTGGGTGTGTCATGATCGGCTGGGCACAGGGAGAGCTGGTAGCAGCTCTGCCCCCATGTCTGTGAGTCTCTGGATACACATAAGAATTATTTCCATACACATAAGAATAACTTTTATCTTCTTGTATATTACCATTGGAACTTGTGAGTACCAGTTACTACTGTCAGTGGGTAGCGATTCTTTGAAGGAATGTTTTTTTCTGAGTACTTAATTTAAACAGTGGGCTTAATCTATTAATAAATCAAATTATATATGTATATGTTGTCATTCGGACTTTTTCTGATTTTAGAGTACAGAAATTATATATTGGAAATCATTCTTCAGCAGCCTGGAATTTTTTAGAATCTGAAATGAGCATGATTTTGAACATAAAGTCACCACCTGAGAATCACTCTTTTTTGAAGCCTTTTTCAAACAATTTATGTTTGCCTAAATTTTTAAGTACCCCTGACTTCAGTACTCTTTTTTTTTTTTTTGATCACACCGGCGACGCTCAGGGGTTTCTCCTGGCTCTGCACTCAGGAATTTCTCCTGGCGGTGCTCGGGGGATCATATGGGATGCCTGGGATCGAACCTGGGCCGGCATGGGCCGGCTGCATGCAAGGCAAACGCCCTACCCGCTGGGCTATCGCTCCGCCCCTGATTTCAGTACTCTTAATGATAGGATTTCATGCATGCAGTGTTCTAACCACATTCCAGCAGAATATTTGTTTACCTCCTTTCGTTATGGCACATAAGTTGTTTTGTTTAATTTTTTTATTGAATCACCATGACATAGCCCATGACAAAGCTACCAGTGTTCTAACAACCCCCAACCAGTGCACATCCCAGTTTCCCCCCACCCCCTACCCCTACCTGCCTCTATGGCAGTCACCTTTCTTCTCTCTTTCACCCTCTCTCTCTCTCCCTTCTTCTCTTTCCCCCATCTTCTCTCTTCTACTCTCTGTCTCTCTGTCTTTCTGTGTCTCCCACCTCCCTTTGTGCATTGTGGTTTGCACTACAGACATTGAAGGGTTATCAGGTATATCCCTTTCCCTACTTTCAATACTTAGTTCTAGTCCAGCATCGTGACCATTTCCAACTATTGTCATAATGGTCCCTTCTCTGTCTTTTCTACCCTCCACTCCTCCCCCACACTTGTGGTAGACTTAAAGTCCTCCTGACCCTTGGATATGAGTTTCATACATTTTATATACCACAAATGAATGCAGTGATTTTACATCTGTCCTTTTCCTTCTGACTTATTCCATGCAGCATGATACTCTTCCATGTCCATCAATTTGTAGGCAAAGTTCATGACTTTGTTTTTCCTTACAGCTGAATAGTATTCCATTGTGGAGATATACCTTGGTTTCTTTATTCATTCAATCACCTGTTCTTGGGCACTCAGGCTTTCCAGATTCTGGCTGTTGTGAATAGTTCTGCAATGAACATAAAATCGCTGATGGTGTTTCTACTTTACTTTTTTGGGGGCCCCCAGTGTATATTCCCCTTAGTAGTGTTACTGGTTCAAATGGGAGCTTAATTTCTAGCTTTCCGAGGAATGTCCATTTGTGTGTGTGTGTGTGTGTGTATGTGTGTCCATGTTGTCATTCAAAAGGGCTGGACCAGCTGGCAGGCCCAGTTGGCATTCCCTTCAGCAATGAATGAGAGTCTCTTTCTCCCCACGTCTGCACCAGCACTGGTTGTTCTTGTGTCTTTGGGCGTTTGCCACTGTCAGTGGTGTGAGATAATATCTCATTGTTGTTTTGATTTTCGTCTTCCTCATGATTAATGAAAAAAGAGCATTTTTTCATATATCTTTTGGCCATTTGAATTTCTTCTTTGAGGAAGTTTCTGTTCATTTCTTCACCCCATTTTTTATGGGAAGAAATTCTTCTCTCAGCCAGCCCCATGTGTAAGCAATCCATGGAGCTGACCTCCTGGAAAGGGGCTCGGCCAGCCCCTGGCAGAGTACAAATTGCTCCAAGGTTTCGTTCACATAGTGCGGGGAGGGACCACGCTGGCCAGACTCGGAGCAGAGATTTGGGTTCTGCCCTTTCCTCCACCTCCATGCCAACTTCCCGAAGAGAGACCCACCCACACCAGACCTACAGCTCCTTTGGCGCACAGCCGCAAGCGGCTGTGCAACATTTTTTAGATTATACTAATATTAGGATAAGGTCCTTCCCAGGATCTTTCACATTTATACACTGTATACAGTTCTAGACAGGTTCTAACTGATGCCCGTCATCCCAGTGAGCGTAGCAGGAAGCCAGAAGAACCCACACATCGTCGGTCAGTCATTCTCAACATTCAGACTCCATAGTTCCTCGGAGCTCCATCCAACCGAAAACCTGATCTTTTCCCTAGAAGTTTCATCAGTAAATGATCGAGATGAGAGCTTTCTACTGATAGTATATCACCTACACAGCAGAGCCTGTCAAGCTACCCATGTTTTATTTGTTATGCCAAAAACTAGTAACAATTATGAACCTCAATTCCATGACCTGAAGAATGGTTTGAGGCTATTCCTGTCCCTGGAGCGAGCAGATGCTTTTGAGCTACACTTGCTTGCAACACGACGTATGGGGATGTTACTGGTGCCCGCTCGAGCAAATCGATGAACAATGGGAAGACAGTGATATAGTTGATACAGTGAAATATCTTCCATTGTCTTATATTTCGTGGATATTAACCCCTTGTTAGATGGGTACTGGATAAATATCCTTTCCCAATTTTTGGGTTGTCTTCATATCTTGGTCACCATTTCTTTTGAAGTACAGAAGCTTCTTATTTTTTTTTCATGTAGCCCCATTTGTTTTTGTTTCCACTTGCTTGATCAGTGGTGTTTCACTTTTGAAGATGCCTTTAGCTTCAGTATCACAGAGAGTTTTGCCTACATATTTTTCCATGTACCTTATGGTTCAGGTCTGTTGTTGGGGTCTTTAATCCATTTTGATCTGACTTTTGTGCAGGGGGTTAGATAGAGTTTTGAATTAAGTTTTTATTTGCAGCTCTGGTCTTTTCCATCACCACTTGTTTAAGAGGCTTTCCTTACTCCAGTTCATATTTCTTGCTCCCTTACCAAAAATTAACTGATCATATATTGAGGATATGTTTCAGGTTATTTAACTCCATTACATTATGCAGGTCTCTCTTTATTCCAGTACCATGCTGTTTCATGGTAAAACATGCTGTTTTATGTTTAATGAGTGCTGCTTTGTGTTGCAGTTTGAAGTTGTGTAGGGTGATGCCTCCCATATTCTTTTTCTCAGGGAATGATTGCTTTAGCTATTCCTGGGGTTTATTGTTCCATATGAATTTTAGGAGCATTTGATCAATTTCTCTGTAAACTGTCATGGGTGTCCATACAGGCAACACATTGTATCTCTTGTATCATTTGTCTTGTCTTCCCATTCATTAATTTGCTTGAGCGGGCACCAGTAATATCTCGATTCATTGGGAATGAGGACCATTATTGTTACTGTTTTTAGCATATCAAATATACCACGGGTAGCTCGCCAGGCTCTGCCGTTGCTCTGGATTCATCCCAGGGGGCCCAGTCCTTTTCTATGTCAAACCATCAACCATCCAGGGCCCACGGAGCAGAATCCTGGGTATAGATAAACCTGTCTCCTGTCTGCCACCTGTCGACGCAGCCAGACACCACAGCCACACCTGCAACACTTCAAGATTTAAGCAAAAAAAAAAAAAAAAAACTGCTATCAACAGTTTCTTTTCTCAGTACTAGTCTGTTTTATATGGGGACTTCTACAGGCCGCAGGTCTCCCCAAATACTAAGTGCACGACTTTCCTGTGGATTACTGAAACCTGAGTATTAAGAGACCAGTAAAGCCCACGACTAAACTCCGTTCCAGAACAACTAAGGAGCCAAGGGCAATTCACATTCCCACCACTGCTCTTGCACTGCCACAGTATTGAACTTCCCAGGAAAATATACACTTCCACCAATATAGCAGTTTTCAGCATCTCTGACATGGAGTTTCAGAATTTATCTGAGGAAACATATTTACCCCAACCATAGAATATTTGTATAATGTTTTGCTGAGTATTGCATTTTTACAATGTTAATCTCCATGAGCAGGGGGTGTGTCACCATTTCCTCATGTCGTTTTCATTTCTTAAAGTATTTTTTGTAGTTTTCTTTGTACAGGTCCTCTATTTCCTTACTTAAGCTGATTCTGTGGTATGTGATTTGCTGAGGCACAGTTGTGAATGTAATTGTGACTATTTTTTTCTAATACCACTTTCCTCTCCTTTGTTCTTTGCCTTTAGGAAAGCCACAGACTTTTGGGTATTGATTTTGTAACCTGCCACTCTACTGTACAGATATTTTGTTTCTAGTTTTCTGGTTGCGACTTTGGGGTCCTCTAATATAGTATCATTTTATTGCAAATAGTGAGAGCTTGACTTCTTCCCTTCCTATCTGGATGCCCTTAATAACTTTTTCTTCCCTAACGGCTATGGCAAGTACTTCTAATACTATATAGAATAGAATTGGTGAGAGTGGGCAACCTTGTCTTGTCCCCGATTTTAGGGGAAGGCTGTTAGTTTTTCTACAGTGAGAATACTGCTTTCTGTGGGCCTTTGGTTTTGACTTTATTGAGGAAAGTTGCTTCAGCTTTCATTTTGCTGAGAGTTTTTAGCATGAACAGGTGCTGGATCTTATCAGCATCTATTGATTTGATCATATGCATTTTAAATTTTTTATTGATATGTATTATGTCAATTGACTTGTGATCATCCTTGCATCCAGGGGATGAATGCTACTTGGTTATTGCTGGGGAGGTTGGATACCACAATGGTATCAAGGAACAAGTTCCCTTCTAAAAAGTTCAAGGCCTAGGGACAGAAGAAAAAACACATGTTAAGCACATTTCCAAAAGACTTTTACTTATCATCAATAATAAAACAAACTTTGCTACAACAATCCAAAGTAGTGGGATTTTCCGGACCTATGGCTGAGGATCAGGTATCTGACCATGAGCTCAGGCTGAGATCTTCCACCAGGATGGACAAGTAACTTCTTCCCAGCACCTTTTATCCCTCCAAAACCCTCCAAAAGCCAGGATACAAAGAACTTCCTCTGCGTCTCAGAGATTTAAAATAAACCAGAAACTTCTAGGTGTGGGTTCTTGCTAGGTTACTACTTTTTGGTACAGCTCCATACATGTGCTAATGCCTGGGCTTGCTTCCCAAGTCAACTCTTATGTAAACACTGTGGGGATGGGGAAATACACCTAAGAATAAACTATCTCAGGATTTAATACATAGGGAAATAACATTATTATTTTAGACCATTTTAGACGTTATAATTTTAGAACTGTATGCAGTCAGATGTATTTCTCCAAACAGCCACAAGGTCCATATCTATTTTGCTCCAGAGTAATTTTGCATGCCGTGTCTTTAGTTTTACTGAGAGTCAAGTTCACTTGCCTGCAGGCACACTAGCATGGCTATTTTCTTTATCTCAGCAGAGCTATTTTCTTAACGGTGGATCCAGTGCATCCAGGCTATCTCCTGGTAAATTCAAAATGCTAAATTTCCCATGGCGGGGGGCATGGGAGTTGTGAGAGAAATACTCTGATAGCTGACATAAGAGTCATGATAAAATTATAACATTATTCCAAGAATTGCTAAAATCAATCTTCCTTTTCCAGTCCTGCCACCAATCTCCTATTGTAATTGACACAGGAGCCTTAAGACAAATGCAAATGTCTTTAAGATTGCAAAAACCCAGAGACCAAGGGGCAGCTATTGTGGCATATGCCAACAGGTCATGGTGTATGATCTTTTTGATGAATTGTTGGGTTCTATTTGCTTGTATTTCATTAAAGATTTTTGCATCTGTGTTCATCAGGGATATCAGCCTGTAATTGTCTTTTTTGTTGTGTCTCTGTTTTGGGCATCAGGGTGATATGTGCCTCATAGAAACAGTAGAGGGAACGTGTTGTTTCTTCACTTTACTGAAAATGGTTGAAAAGGACTGGAAAATAGTTCTACTCTAAAGGTCTGAAAGAATTTACTGATGAATCCATCCAGACCTGGGTTTTTGTTTTGGGGAAGATTTTTGATTACCGTTTTGATTTCCTCAATGGTGATAAGTCTGATCAAGTATTTCAATTCTTCTTGGCTCAGCTTTGGGAATCCAGGAATTTATCCACTTATTCCAGGTTCTCTTGTTTTGTGGCATACAGACTCTCAAAGTAATTTCTTATGATCTTTTGAGTTTCTGTGGTTCTTTTGTAACATTCCCCTTTTCATTAGTGATTTGTTTATTAGAGTTCTCTCTCTCTCTCTTTCTCTCTCTTTCTTTGTGAGATTTGCTAGTGGTTTATTGATCTAGTTTATTTTTCCAAAGAGACAGTTCTGTGGTTTCATTTACCTTTGGGTTTTTAGGGTTTCAAAGCTTGTTTTCTGCTCTAAGTTTTATTATTTTCTTCCTGTGAAGTCACTATTTATGTGGGCCTTTTCTTTCTTCCTGAGGAATGCTTGCAGAGTTATAAAATTACCTCTTAACACTGCTTTAGCTGTGTCCCACAAGTTTTGGTAGCTCATGTCCTCATTCTCATTTATTTCTAGCAATCTTTTTGATTTCTTTTTTTAATTTTTTATTATACCACCGGAAACAACAATTACAAAGGTGTTCATAATTGGTTCTTGGTAATCTTTTTGTTGTCGTTTTGTTTTTGGGGTCGCCTCCCAGTGATGCTCAGGGGTTGCTCCTAGCTCTACTCTCAGGAATTACTGCCAGCAGTGCTTGGGCCTATGGGATGCTGGGGGTCAAACCCTGGTCAGCTGCATTCAAAGCAAATCCCCTCCCTGCTGTACTGTCACTCAGGCCCCTCTTTTGATTTCTTCTTTTATTTTCTCTGGTGTTGTTCAGCAGTGAACTATCTAGTTTCCAGATGTTTGATTTGATTCTCCTTTTTCTGATATGATTAAGTTCTATTTTCAATGCATCATTGTCTGAGAGGATAGTTGATATAATTTCTATCTTCTTGATTTTATTGAGGTATGTTTTGTGACCCAGCATGTGATTTATTTTGGTGAATGTTACACGTGCACTAGAGAAAAATGGGTATTCAGCTTTTGGGCACTGAAAAAAACCCACATATATCTACTAGCACCCTCTCTTCAATTTCTTCCTTTAGAACCAGTACTTCTAATCTGAGTTTTAGTCTTGATTTCTTAAGAGGTGAAGATGGTACTGGAGTATTCAACTACAATTGTGCTGCTATCAGTATCCTCCTTGAAGTCTGTTAGTATTTGTTTTAAATATTTTGTTGGTGCCTCATTGGGTGCATATATGTTTAGGACTGTAATTTCTTCCTGATAAAAATATCCTTTGATTATTAGATGGCCATCACATCTAATTTTAAAAAGGGTTAAAGTTCCCTTCTAATCCTTTTCAGGCTGAAATCTGTGTTGTCAGATACTAGTATGGCAAACTCTGCCTTTTTGAGGAGTTGTTTGCATGAAGAATAGTTTTCCAACCTTGACTGAGTCTATGTTTGCTTTGACTATTAAAATGTGTTTATTTTAGGCAGCAGAATGTTGGATTTAATTTTTTTAATTCATTTTGGCACATAAGTTTATTTTATCTGCATCAAACGCCTGTTTTTTAGCATGTTCACTTTCATCAATGTTTGTAGCAACATACTCAGAATAATATACTGCAGCATCTTTTTAAATATTTGATACTTTACCCTGCACTTTATTATGGACTGGATTATTTCCTTGGGTTGCTGATAAGCTTCCATCATTTTTTCATAGCATCAACTCAACATTTAAATCATTGAGAGTTACATTGTTCAGAATTAAACTTTGATTTAAGGGAATATCATTACTGGTGAATCACTCTCCATACCACTATAATTCTTCCATATCACAGATAAGACTATTTTGCTTTTTTGTCATCTCTTATATGTTCACTGGAGAGCACTTTTTACTTCCTTCAAAACCCATTCCGTTGTAGTCACAATTTAGTCAGATAGTAGAAGAGGCCTAGCTTTAGACTTCCCTTATTTTGACATGCATTCCTTAAGGGTTTAAGGGACACTCTTCCTTCAACTTGCACACTTATTGGATGTAAATCAACCTAATTTCAGTATTCCTGAAACTCTGGAAAGGGCTTTCTGAAGAGCACACAAGTGGTGGAAGAGTGGGGGTCAGTGGAATAGTAATGAGAGCACAAGTCCTTTGTTGTCTTACATGGGTATGCTTTCTGGTATCTGCAGATAATTTGAATGGTAGTAATTCAAATAATAATAGTGAATATATGGTATTTTACCATATTGTATTTTACTAAATAATATACTTATTTTACTATATGGTATTTTACTAAATAATAATTACTATATAGTATTTTACCAACACCATAAGGGCAGTCATTTTCAACCTGGACTCCACAGCTTGTCAGAGCTCCACCCAAGAGAAAAGGGATGTCTCCCCATTGCACATGGCTGCAAAGCAGCCACAAGGTTCACAGTTCATCAGTAAATGCACGAGATGAGAGCCTACTACTGAGTTTATACCATACCTGCAAGGCAGAGCCTGGCAAGCTACCCATGTCATATTTGATATCCCAAAAACCAGTTACAATTATAGACCTCATTCCCATGACCTGAAAGAATGGATTGAGGCTCTTCGTGTTCCTGGGGTGATCAGATGCCCTTGGATTACACTAGCACACGACAGGACTTATGGAGATGTTACTGGTGCCCGCTCAAGCAAATTGATGAGCAACGGGAAAACAAGTGATACAAGTGATATATGTGATGTATTTATTTTATATTATATAATATGGTATAATCATATACCATTATTATTTTACTGTATGGTATATGGTATACTAGGTATATATGGTGATACCATATAGTATATACTGTATGGTATTTTACTGTATGGTATTTTACTAAATACCATATATTTACTATATTCAATAGTAAATACATATTGAAAAATACCATATATATGGTATATAAAATACTACATATATAAATATATATAAAATGCCATCTATTTGCTATATTCAATATTACCATTCAAATTTACTATATTATATATGGTATTTAAAAGTGTGAAATGTCAGAGTTTTTAAAGTATTTCAGAGGCACAATTTGAGCATGAGTTGTTGGAAAATATTATGAAATACCACTCAAAGTAGGGTTGCTACAAACCTTCAATTTGTAGAATGCAGTATCTGCAAAGCACCCTAAAAGAAGTATGAGAAAATGAGTCTATTAAGAACTGGACAGAAACTTCACCAAGAGACAGTTTGTGTGTAGGTGCAGGGGAAGTATGCAGTGAGGAGACCTTAGTTGCTTTGGAGCTAGAGAGTGTTGGGTGTTTGTTTTTGTTACATAGTTTCTGTTTCGCTCCTGGAAAGCTTTGTGGTATGGTTGATTGAGTGTTGGAATAATCATTTCAGAGAATGTAATGTTGAACCAAAATATAGTGCTGTGTTTGACATCTTAGACAAAAAGTTCTTGAAGAATTTTTTTAAGTGTGACTATGAAAGGTCAAAAAGTTGTATACTGATTTTTTTTTTGGTCCCACCCAGCAATGATCAGGGGTTACTCCTGGCTCTGCACTCAGGACTTACTCCTGGTGGTGCTCAGGGACCTGTATGGATGCTGAGGATTGAACCTGGGTCAGCCACATGCAAATGCCCTACCCTCTGTGGCTATAGCTCCTGCCCTGATAATTTTATTTCCCTTAGGTCTAAAGATTTGATGAAGTTTTTGGTGGGGGAATTTTAAATTTCAGAAAGTTAAAGTTATAGTCTTTTGGGATGTGGTAACTTAATATAGACTGTGCATTTGTGGGACTGGTATAAAGAATTGGGGGGCCTAGACCTGCTGGGGTTTACTTTAGGAAGTGATAGTTTATGGGTGACAGTGGAGCCATTGGAGACTGGTAACATGTGTCTTGTCTTCCTGGTGATTTAAAGTGTTAGGCCTGTCTGTTTATATGTCTTAGACTGCAGAAACCCCAGTCTGCCTTTCAGTGAACTTTAGGGTCTTTCTCTTGTCTGTTTTAGTCTGCCTCTAATTTTTTTTTATTTTAATTGTAATTTCAGTATCATGATTACTTTGCATCATAACTCCAAAATTTAATCTATAAAATGTCATTCTATTAATGTAAAGTGAAGTCAGCCCTAAAAATTGAACAGATCCGTTAGGGTTTGTGGAAGATGTGTGGAAGAGGTGGAAGATTTGGAAGATGTGCAAGATGTTGAGAATGTCCCTTTGTTAAAGGAGAAGAACAGAAACCTTAATCAGAAATATTTGTTTGTAGCTACATTAGAAGCATGCTTCAAGAAATAAGTACCTGACTGATTTTAGTGGAAACCCTGGTGTCCACTTATCTCTAACCTACCCTTACCCAAAATATGATTTTTTGTTCACTTTTCTGATAAAACTTTTTCTTCCAGTCATGAAGACAAAATGATTTTCTTGGAATATGAGTCCAACTTCTTAGCTGCTAAACCTTGTATGGGCCTATTTGTCATGCACCGTTTCTCTTTAATTATTGACCTTGAAGTGCAGAGCACTCAACCTTGTTATATAAATAACATAAGGAGGAACAGGATAGATCCTAGTGTATTTATTAAAATGACTTTTCTTATTGAAAAATCAGTATACATTTATTGTGAAAGAGTTGGTTGTCCGGGAAGCTGCTGAGGTCCCCGACAGTGTCAGGACAGAAGTTCTCCTCTACCTCCGAGGACGCTGATGGAACAGATGAAAACTCACAAGTTTTCAAAAAGGCTTTTAATAGTACAAAAGCTCTGGTCTGAACTTAGACCATACAAAAGAGCCTGAATCTCCCACCAAAGAGAGAGGATTTCACCCGAGAGAAGTCCTACCCAAAAAGAAGGAGCAAAAGGCCAAAAGTGAAAAGGCCAAAAGCCAAAAGCCAAGGAGCCAAAAGCCAAGGAGCCCAAAACCCGTCCACTTATATACACCAAAGTAATAGTAATCCAGCCAGGAGGGTCATGTCAACAAAGAACTCAAACAGTGTAGAAGGGTGGTGCCAGACCCTATTGCAGGTATAAACAAAGATTATGCCAAGGACTAATCCTGAGATTATCTCTTCTGTAAAACACTGGAGAGAGAGAGAGGAGGCTGATATAAAGAAATACATCTTAATTCATCTTAATTTCATGAGCTTCATGTAATCTAGATGGTACCCACAAGGTCCTTCTTATTTATTATCTGCACCAGGGTGATTCTGAGTATCTTGTTCTCCGTGTACTGAAAGGGTCACAGCTTGTCTGCTTGAAAGCAAACTAGTATAATCCTTCCTATACTCTTCCTATAGTCTCAACGTAGCCAGGGTGCTAGTCTCCTGGTAAATTCTAACTGTCCCACGCTGGGTGCAGTGGGTATAAAGAGGAGCTGTGCCCAATCTAGAAAACATAGAAGTCTTAGTAGATATATGTCAGAAGTGATTCAGTCAAGGTGAATCACTTGAATGTAACTTGGTGAATTACAAGGTGTGTAACTGCCACACCCTCTAGCAGTGTTTACATAGAAGAGAGACTCATTAGAATGAACCTTGGCTTAAATAGATTAAGCTGTGAATGGGCAAAACACCAAAGCTCCCAGATTAGCTAAATCTGTCATCCAACAGTTGGTCAAATTCAGTTAATAGAATAAAATTTACATATTTTTAATTACAGTACCCAGTGATGTTTTGGTCTAAATCTTTCAATCTCATTTTAGGAGGGTAAGCAGAGAATAATAAAATATTTTAAGGAGTGGAGGGTCACTAAAAAATTGGTGGAGGGAAGTAGGTGCTTTGAGGGTTTGGTGACAAAGATCTTTAATGCTTGATAAACTATCATTGACAATATTTTAAATCATGGTACCTTAAATAAAATTACTCAAAAATTAAAGTATTGAAGATTACATATTGAGAAATTCTGTCAGGTGTATTGTTTTTAGTGGGTTTTGTGATTTGCTGTTGTGCATATCTTGAAATCAGTAGTCATTTTGTCAAATGACTCAATGATGAAATAGTATTCCAACTTTTATATAAACTAATTTTCTGCTGTCAGACTTTAAGTTTTTCTTGGATGTTTTTCACACTTTGGTGAAAAATATTTTCTTTCTTGTTTTTTTTCCTTTTTAAGTACTTTTTTGGTGAAAGAGATTGAGTATATATATTTTTTTAATATTTTATTATACCACCATGAGATATACAATTACAACATTGTTCATGTTTGAGGTGGAGGTTTCAGTCACATAGTGTTCCAGCACTCCGCCCTCCACCTGTGCCCATTTCCCACCACCAATGTCCCCAGTTCCCTCCCCCCCCATAGCCTGCCTCCAATATTTTTTTAACCCATAGAATCAGATTTCTTGTTGGAGTCAGGCGAAACATGGATCAGAAGTCAGGCAAAACATGGATCAGGAGGTTTTGTCAAAGGTGGAAATGATCACAATGGGATAATTTCCCATTGTGTGTGGGAGTCAGAGGCTAGGTAAGACAGAGAATGGATCAGTGTGCTAATAATTGTCGAATGTGCTAATACCAAAGTAGAACTGAGCGTTAAATACAGGCAAAGAGATACACATGACAATCTCTTAATGTATGTATTGTAATCCACAATGTGGAAGGGAATGAAAAGAGAAAGAGAGAAAAAGAGAAAGAAATAAAGAACCTGCCATTGAGGCAGGCTAGGGAGTTGGGAGGAAATCTGGGACATGGTGGTGTGAATGGGCACTGGTGGAGGGATGGGTGCTGGAACACTGTGTGACGAAACCCAAATATGAACATCTTTGTAATTGTATATCTCACGGTGGTATAATAAAATATTAAAAAAGATTTCTTCTTGGGAAAGTTGTATTAATTGATTTTACCAATGCCTGAATTTTCATATTTCCAGGTTTTAAATTACCTGAAGTTTGAATATGTCTATTTGAAGGTAATTAACATGCTATTAAAATTAACACGTCTGTGGTTAAATAATGACTAAACTCAAATATTTTAGCTTATCCAAAATTGTATAGGATTCAAAAATAGTCTTTTTTGAACAATTGTTAAAAGTATTTCTTTTTTGAACAATTGTTAAAGTATTTTATATGTGAAATTGATTTTTTTTTGTTGAAGCAAAATTGTTATTGGTTATAGGATTGGGTTTACCCATTTTGCGGTTATTTTGTTTCATTTTGTTTACATGCCTAGCGGTGCTTTAGGGATCACTCCTGGAGATACTAGGAGGAGCATATTCCATTCTGGTATCAAATCTAGGTCCACTGAGGGCAAGGGAGTGCCTTATCTGCTATACTATCCTTGTGGTCTGAGACTTGACCATCTTGGGTTTAGGACTGCTGATAGAAAAATAAGTCCCCGGCATCATGTTCAAAGGATTTAAGTCAGAAGTAAAAGAACAGATATTAGATGATCTTACTCATATGTGATATATAGCAACACAAGGAAATAGACTCTACTAAATGATGGCAAAGCCTTAGCCTTTGACTGCAAGAGTGAGATCACCAGGCAGTGGTGGGATGAGGGGGAAGGAGGAGAAAGAGAGATAAGCGCAGTGGTGGATGTTCTAGGCATTTCCATAGTGATGAAGGAGAACATAAACTTAATGAAAATTTGCTTTTTTAAATCCCTCTTTTCCATCTCTGTCATCAGTTACTCTTTCTAAGCTCCTTTGTGTGACTGCCTGCTACCTGTAATCTCAGATTTTATTAGGATAAATTTTTGTATCTAGACATTTGGATGTTAAGTACAAGAAGCTTAGTTTGGGAATACTTTCCTTCCTCCTCCTCCATCTTTTCCCTTCCCTCCCCTCCTCTTGCCCCTTGCCCTTGCCCTTCCTGTTCTCCTTCTCCTTTTTCCTCCTCCTTTTCCTCCTCTTCCTCTTCGTCCTCCTTCTCCACCTCTTCTGTCTCATGCACAGACCATTCCAACAACAAACCCTCCACCTGAGTGTCAGCTTCCCTCCTCCTCCATTATTGTGTTATCTCCCCCCCCCCCATCCTATTTCCCCTTCCCTTCTGGAATGGTAACTTCTCTATGCTACTACAAAACTTTTTAAAACCTAAGCAGTTGCTACTCCGGGTGAGCACACACACACACACACACCAAGCCCTTCCCTCAAGGTGCTTTTAGTTGAGCAAATGGAAGCCTTGAAGAACTGGCCAGTTAGTTGTTTGAGTGAAATTGATGCCCAGTATCTTTAACTTTTACTAAATAATTCACTGATTTTTCAGGCTAATTTATATGTCCTAAGGAAAGAAGAGAGAGGCAAAGTTGTGATCATTTGCAGCTGGAGCGATAGCCCAGCGGGTAGGGCATTTCCTTGCACGCAGCCGGCCTGTGCAGACCCAGGTTCGATCCCCGGCATCCCATATGGTCCCCGAGCACCGCCAGGAGTGATTCCTGAGTGCAGAGCCAGGAGTAACCCCTGGGAATTGCCGGTTGTGACCCAAAAAGCAAAAAAAAAAAAATGTGATCATTTGATATTAATGTACCACAGCTTAAAATTGGTTGCGCAGTGATGAAATAGGGACTTTTTATAGCATACTTCTGAATAAATCTATTATGGGTTTCTGGACAAGCATCTTCCCCTCTTTCTAAATATCAGAAAGAAACACTAGAGAACATCAAGCCACAAAAGAAAATCATGGTCTTGATAAGTACAGTGTTTTGCTGTCAAACTTAAAAATTCACTAAGCATTAAATACAGGCCAAAAAATGCACATGATGGCTTCTAAGTGTATGTAGTGCAACCCACAATGTGTAAGAGAAGGAAAAGAGAGAGAGGGAGAGAGAAAAGAGATAAAGAACCTGCCATTTAGGCAGGCTATGGGAGGGGGAGGGAATTGGGGACATTGGTGGTGGGAAATGGGCACAGGTGGAGGGCGGGTGCTGGAACACTATGTGACCGAAACCTCCAAACATGAACAATGTTGTAATTGTATATCTCATGGTGGTATAATAAAATGTTTAAAAAAATTCACTGTAGGGGCTGGAGCGATAGTCCAGTGGGTAGGGCGTTTGCCTTGCACACGGCTGACCTGTGCCGGCCCAGGTTCGATCCCCAGCTTCCCATATGGTCCCCTGAGTACTGCCAGGAGTGATTCCTGAGTGCAGAGCCAGGTGTAACCACTGAGCATTGCGGGTGTGACCCAAAAAGCAAAAAAAAAAAAAAATTCAATGTAGAATCTAATAGCCATAGATAAGAGATATTTATTGCAATTCAGATTTATGTGTGGTTTGTTTATGGAGTAGTTTGAACCGCTTTTTTAAAATGAGTTTTTAATTTAGGAATAAAGAATTAAGATTTGTTTCCAGAGTAGACATGACTAAACATCATGGGAGTGATTAGGGTTTGAGGTTTATGTGGGTAAGATTTCTATTTACCCATTATAGCCATTGGATGGATTTAAAAACTTTCCCAGATGGAACTTATGGAGTGAAATATAAAACTAGTGTTCTGTGTACTACGGAATATATGGTTACAACAAGCAATCAATTTTGAAAGAAATGGGATGGAGAAGATACAGATTAAATTGTTAGTATTGTACAATGCAGTAAGAATATATATAATATATTATATTATATATATTATATATTATATATAAACAGTACTACAACCTAATGTTGGCATGCTCACTTTTAATTTAAATGCTCTCCCTATTCAATACCTTGATTTTTTGTTTTTCATATTTGATTAAAAGAGAGACAGACATGGGGCAGAGCTGCTACTGGCTCTCACTGTGCCCAGCCGCTCATGAGGTGCCTGGGAGGGATGGCAGGTTCTAGTCCTGGCCCGCCATCCCAGCACAGCCTCACAACAAGCCAGACGACCCCCTAACTCCATGAGGACATCCATTTTCCACATCCGGACTTCCTCCTCGTCAGAACTCCACCCAGCAGACCAGCCTATCACAGCCCGGCTCGCGTGGCCACAAGCTGCCGCACGGTTCATCAATAAATGCTGGATTTTGAGATGACTACAAGAGTATGCTAACTGCACGGCAGAGCCTGGCAAGCTTCCCGTGTCGTATTTGATATGCCACATACCAGTAACAATTATAGACCTCATTCCCATGACCTGATGGAATGGTTTGAGGCTCTTTATGTTCCTGGAGCAAGCAGGTTCCCTTGGGCTCTACTTGCATGAGACAGGTCATATGGAGATGTTACTGGTGCCCGCTCGAGCACATCGACGATGAACGGGAAGACAGTGACAGTGATACAGTGATTTGATTAAAAACGTCAAATAAATTTTATAATAAGAAGTCTCCAAGTCTGCTTTCATGTATTGCTGTACTGTTTTGAATAGTCATAGGTTGCCAGTGTGCTAGAAATGTTTCTTTTCCAGTCCCCAGACTGAAGCTATAGTTTATATTCTAACACTATCAGACAGAAAAGCAGTTGTTTTGCATCTAAGCAGATTTTTAACTAGTGATTATGGTGGACTTTTTGTTTGGTTTTGATTTGGTGGGGAATGGGTCATACCTGGCTGTACTCGGGCTGTACCTGGTAAAGCCTGAGGGAGCATGTGAAGCATATGGCTTGCTGAGGCTTGAATTTTGGGACATGTGTGGAGCAGGCACCTTACCTCTTGTGCTGTCTCTCTGTCCTCATGGGGGTTTCGCAAAGGCTATATATTGATAATATTTAAGTCAGATATGCCAAGTGTATTCTTAGTTTAGTCTCTGTAGTTTGTATATTTTTAATAAAAATGGTTCTTTGCATGAATAGATGTATTTAAATCTTTATAGTTTTGTTTAAATATTGTTTTATGGTGTTTTTTACAGGGTCTCCTTTATGAATTTTACCCTATGCATTCTCTTAATGGAACTTAGCCCACACCACTTTTTTCTCTTTTTGTTTCTCTCCACAGTGAGAGTGCCAAGATTTTATTTAACTAGTTCTGTGCCAGAGTCCCAAGACAGCAGTTAAAATTAGCTACACGAAATTGGTAGCTCCTTCATGAATAGTTGTTGAAAGTGTTAGATTAGGGAAATGCTGATTTAGGGTATAGTTTGTCCAGCAGGACTAGATTGTAAAAATTACTAGAGTTGGACAACTTATACAACCTGATTTTATGACCATGAATGAAGGCTAAAGAAAAAGAATAGTTAGGCATTATGCCTTTGCCTTGCATGTGTCTAACCCATGTTCAATCCCTGGCATCCCCATATGGTGCTCCAAGCCTGCCAAGAGAGTGATCCCTGAGCACAGAGGGAGGACTAAGAGCCAGAGGTAAACCCTGAGCACCACTAGATGTTGCCTCAAACAAACAAAAATATAAAAAGACCCTAAACTTGAGGACAGAATTTTAAAAGAAGCATTTTAAGGGTGGAATTGGTGACTCCATGGCATCTAGAAGGTTTAGATTCTAAGTGGGAGATTAATTAGCTGTATACTCAAAGCACAGACTCAAGCACACTGAACACAAGAACTAAACTATACACATCAAACTTTGAATGTGCCTGGCCAGTGGCAGGTGTGGGTGAGAAGCATGGGAAGGAACATAGGTAGAGGGAAATTGACACTTGTGTGGGATTGGTGTTGGGCCGTTATATGCCTAAATCTCAACCGCCATAACCTCGTAACCTATGGATCTCTGATGAAATGAAATTTAAAATAGTACAATAGTGAGGGGCAGAACTGTGACCCAAGTAGCAAAGCAAATGCCTGATGTATATGAGGCCCTGAGTTCCATCCCTAGCTTCATGGCCTCCCAGCAGTGCTGGTGTAGCTCTGACGGACCCGAGCAACACAGGCCCCAAGCAGAGCAGCTCTTGAGGTTAAGCTCCAGACAGTCAGGCTTACGCCACAGGACTGGAGCACTGTTGGAAGCAACCCTGTAATCTCAGCCCCGCACCACTGGGGGTGGTCTTTATTTTTCAAAAAACTATTATTAAAAATATTATTTAAAAATAATTCCACTGTGGGATTGTTACAATTTCAGGTATTTCAACCTACATTATCTCTTATATTTTTGACTAAATACTTCATGTAGGATAAATATTTGTACATTAAGAGAGGGAGCTGAAAGACAGTTAATTTTCACATGTAGGCTTTGTTTATTGCTTCTTTTAAAAATTCTTTGGAATCATCAGATTGTTTCTTGTATCACTTTGTGAATACATGGAGGGAAATTGACCTTGGGAGATAGGGTTTATAAAATACAGTCATAGCTATTTACAAAAGCTCAAATATTAACCAGTGTTCGTGTTATTAACCATTGTTCTTGTTAGCCTTTTCCCTGTAAGATTTCTGACCATGCCAAGATTTAACACAATTTTACAGTATTTATGGACCATAACAGTTTAACATGGTGCATAAAAGGACATTGAAAAGATATTTAGTCATGGGAATATAGCTAAAGAAATATTCCACTGGAGTGACTCACTGTTAATGACAGAACTGCCTATATTTTGGGAAAGTCCCAGATGAAAGATTTGCTGAAATAATGAAACTAATGTAAGCCCTTCAGTAGAGCGTGCTTAAAAAAAGAAACTCAGGATTTGTGAGCTGTGTTCTGGAAACCTAGTAATGTAACCAAGTTGATTATTTAGTTGAACATTTCCTGTGAACACAGCCAAGTGAGGAGTTTTGCAAAATTGTGTACGGCCTCATCAACAGGTGACGTTAAACAAACAAACAAGTAGAACCCATTAACAATATTCTGAAATAAATTTCTCTACACATATTAGAGCAGAAGTTGAATTTTACCCTCTAAAAGCATTATTCAGTGTATTGAGGCATTTGCAATCACTTTCTGTGATTACTGGAAAGAACTGTTATTTTTTTATTACACTGATAAAATGGTTTAAACTTAAGTGAAGGAAATTTTATATTTCAAGTAGAAGTATGTTGATTTTCTTTCAAAACTAATGGGAATCCAGAGCATTATTTCTTACTCCTCTTAAGTTCAGTCAGCTTATGGAGGATTCAGTTAATTTGGTGACACTGTTGGAAACTGTCTCATTGAAATGACAAAAGGATCTTGATAGACAGATGATGGATGAATGGAATGACATATGTAGAGATGTCACTTTCTAATGAAAAGTTTGGGTCTGGGGAGACAGGGATCCAGGACTGATGTTTGAGAAGGGAGTGAGGATTAGTGCCACTCCTTTATTGAGCTCGCCACTTGAGCCGTCCCTTGACCTCTTTGGAGTTCAACATAATTATCTTAAAGTTAATGAAACGATGCCTGTTGTTGTCATTGTTTGCCATTTTTTGCACTATCCTTCCCTCTAGCTAATCTATGTTAACAAATTTTATGCAAATAGGAAAAAATTCCAGTACATTTTCTTGTGTTCTGGTGTTCAAGATCACTCCTTGCACAGGAGAAAAACTCCAAGTAGCATACAACCATCTTTGTGATATTCTGATTAAATTAAGTTTTCATATCACGTACATGATGTAATTTGATTATGATAATACATATAAGGGCACACAGTTTTTGTCTGTGCTTCATCTCTTTCGTTTTCATGTTTGTTTTGGAACCACCCTGTATTTACTCAGGGCTTCCTCCTGGCTCTGTGCTCAGGGATTGCTTTTGGTGGATTCAGAGAACTATATGGGGTACCCAGTATCAAACCTGGGTCGACTGCATGCAAGGTAAGTGCCTGCCATAATCACTATCACCCTTCTGGCCCCCCGTCTCTCCCATTTGTGCAAAGAGCTTTAGATTTCACCTAGTTAAACTGTAGATAACAAGAAGAACATTATATATTGACAGATCTGAAGAGAGACTCGCTCTTCTCAAAGTGAAGAGATTTGTTTAAAAACATAATAAAAAACTTTTAAAGCCAAAGATGTCAAAGCATTTTCTGTCTTACCTAATCTCCACTTTTGACAAGACCTCCTGATATATGTTTCACTTGACCTTGGATATTGGTATCATAATATGTATATATATATTTATGCCATGCAAATAAATGCAGTCATTCTGTATCTGTCTCTCTCCTTCTGGCTAATTTCGCTCAACATACTCTTCTCCATGTCCATCCATTTATAGAGTAAGACAGAAAATGGAACAGTGTGCTAATAATTGTCGAGGGTACTAATGCCAACCTAGAACTGAGCATTAAATAGAGGCAAAAGGATACACATGCCAACCTCTTAATGTATGCTCTGTAATCCTTAGTCTGGAAGGGAAGGAAAAGAGAAAGAGAGAGAAAGGGAAAGAAATAAAGAACCTGCCATGGAGGGGGCTGGGGAAGGGGGAGGGAACCGGGTAGTTGGTGGTGGGAGATGGGCACTGGTGGAGGGACGGGTGCTAGAACACTGTATGACCAAAACCCAAATATGAACTTTTTAATTGTATATCTTTTTATTTGTATATCTCACGGTGGTATAATAAAATACTTAAAAAAATAAAGTAAATTAATGATAAAAAAACAAAGATGTCAAAGCAGCTCTACTTGGGCCCTTGTTTAAAATCCCATTTTTCAGACTCCATCCCCCTCAGATACAGGGTGGGACCCAGCGATTTGTTTCACTGGGGATCTAAAAAAGGAGCTGGATATGACTTTCTAACAGAGTGACAGGAAACAGCAGACAACAATATGTTACTTCTCGTTGATCTCTTTAGCATTAAGTTTTATAAGCAGAGTGTATAATATTTATCTCAACCTAGTAAACACAATATTTCATTTTATATATGAGCAGAAGGAAGCATTTATTTTTTTTTTTTTTTTTTTTTTTTTTTTTTGGGTCACCCCCGGCTCAGGGCTACCCTGGCTCTGCACTCAGGATACCCCCGGCTCGGGGGCCGCGACCCCGCGAACAGCCCCCCCGAAAGCAAGGCCCACCTGCTACGCATACCCCAGGCCTTTAAAATACAGCATAGTAAAGCTTCAGTTCAATGCATGCCTCTCTGACCCCTACGAATTGTGCCTCAGGAAGAACAAACTTGTGTAGATGTACCAAAGCTTCTTTATCCAGTCATCTATTCTCGGACACTCTGGTTGTTTTCAGGTTCTGGCTATTGTGAATAATGGTGCTATGAACATAAAAGTAGGGATGGTGTTTCCGCTGCGTATTTTTGGCTTCCCAGAGTAGATTCCCAGGAGTGTTATGGCTGGGTCAAATGGGAGTTCAATTTCTAGTCTTTGGAGGAATGTCCATATTGTTTTCCAGAAAGACTGTACCAGCCAGCGTTACCACCAGCATTGGATGAGTGTCCCCTTTTCCCCACATCCACGCCAGCACTTGTTGTTCTTGCTCTTTTTTGATATGTGCCAGTCTCTGTGGTGTATAATGATATCTCATTGTTTTGATTTGCATCTCTCTGATGATTAAAGATGATCACTTGATCACTTGAATCCCGTTAGTCATCGATTTGCTCGAGCGGGCGCCAGTAACATTTCCATTGGACCCTATCACGTGCCAATGTAGCCCAATGGCATCTGGTTGATTCAGGAATATGAAGAGCCTCAAACCGTTCCTTCAGGGTCTTTTCAAGGAAGTCTGACCATCTTGTATGTGGGCGGCCACGTGGTCTTTTGATATCCTGTGGGATCCAGTCAGTAATGGCTCTAGTCCAGCGGTTGTCTCCAAATCGCATTACATGTCCAGCCCATCTGATTTTTGATGCCTTGGCAAACGAGACAGCATCCCTGATTCTGGAATAGAACGAGGAGGTCAGAACTCCGGATTCCTTCTCTCACTTGAGTGAGGTGTGATATTCCAAGCATAGCTCTTTCGATTCCTCTCTGGGAGACCCGAATAGCATTCTCATCCTGCTTTCATAGGGCCCAGGTCTCTGAGGCGTATGTTAATGCAGGGAGAATGGTGGAGTCAAAGAGATGTGCTCGGAGCCGGAGGTTCTTTGTCCTTTTTAGCTATTTCTTCGATGCCTTTGAAGGCATTCCATGCCGCTTCTCTTCCTCCTGCGCAGCTCAGGTTTTAGGTTGTTCATCATGTTGATTTCTCGACCTAGGTACACATAACTGCTGCATTCAGAGATGTTTGTTCCATTGAGAGTGAATGGGGCCTCTGGAACTAGTTCATTCTTCATGAACATAGTTTTCTTTAGATTCAGCTGTAGACCTATCTTACCACATTCTCGGTCAAAGTCAGCCAGCATTTGTGCCGCTTGGCTAATATTTGGTGTTATTAGAACGATGTCATCAGCGAAGCGGAGGTGGTGTAGTTGCCGACCATCTATCTTCACTCCCATTCCTTCCCATTCTAATTGTTGCATGATGTTCTCGAGGGTGGCGCTGAAGAGTTTTGGTGAAATGGTATCACCCTGTCTAACCCCTCTTTTCACATTAATGATCACTTCTTTGTAGAATGGTGAGATCCTGGTGGTGAATCCATAATACAGCTCACGAAGGATCTTGATGTATTGGGTTTGAACACCCTGTTTAGCTAGGGCTTCGATGACTGCTTCAGTCTCCACAGAATCAAAGGCTTTCTGTAAATCTATGAACGTGAGACAGAGTGGCATCTTGTACTCCCTACAAACCTCGATGAGCTTGGTTACCCTGTGGATATGGTCGATTGTGCTGAATCCTTTCCAGAAGCCTGCTTGCTCGCATGGTTGTCCTTCATCTAGTGTTCTGGTAATCCTGTTCAGGATGACTCGTGTAAACAGCTTGTAGATGACAGACAACAGGCAGATGGGGCGATAGTTGCCGATGTCGTGAATGTCTCCCTTCTTGAACAGTAGAACTGTCCTGCTGGTTTTCCATTGGGAGGGCACCTTGCATTCGGACAGGTAGCGTGTGAACAGCCGAGCTAGTGTATTGATGAGTACCGATGGCAGATTCTTCAGGTGTTCGGGTCTGACTTTGTCTGGGCCTGGTGCTGTTCTCTTCTTTACTGACGAGATGGCATGTCGGATTTCAGAAGGGAGAACGTTGGGAATGACATATCCATCCTGTGGAATTTGGTATGTGGGCAGGTGGACGTGGCTATCAAAGAGATTTGAGTAGAAGTCCTGGATAATCTTCTCCATTGCCTTTCTGGAGGATGTGATAGATCCATCAGGGCGTCGGAGGGCAGTCATATTGGTCTTATAGTTGGCAAAGGAAAGGCGGGCAGTGCGAATGCTTTTCCCGGCTTCTGCTGCATCTTCCAGTATTTCTGCTCTTCTGTCTTTGAGGTCTTCTTTTATCGCTTCTCTGCACTGTTTAGCAAGCTTGGATGTTAGCATTTGGTCTCCTGAGGCTCGTGCCTTGCCACATTGGCGAATGAGCTCGAGAGTTTCTGAAGACAGGTGTCCTTTTGTGTCTTTCTCTCTGTCAGCATTCTTCGCACAATCATGGAGGTGCTGAACCAGTCGGTTGTATTCTTCATCGAAGTCGTCAATAATGGTATCTTCTCATGTTGCTGCAATGGTGCCAAAGAGTTCCCAGTTGGTGGTCGTTCTGGCAGTTCTCTTCTTAAACTTTGCAGCCTTTTCTCCCTGTTGCGGGAAGTAGAATTTTGCACGAAGGAGACGGTGGTCTGATCCTGTTTGGAATTTGGGGATGACAGCTACATCGGGTCAGACAAAACCGTCGATTGAAGATGATGTGGTCAATTTCATTGTGGAACTGTCCCCCAGGAGATTCCCATGTCCAATGTTTTGCTTCAGCTTTCTGGAACTGTGAGTTCCCGTGAATGGTCTTGGTGGACATGATGAACTCAGATAGTCTCTCACCCTGTTCGTTTCATTCTAGGCCATGGGTCCCGATGTGGAGTTCTTCAGCCGATCTTCTTGGTCCTATCTTGGCATTAAAATCACCGACTATGATCTTGTAGAAGGTGTGATCTTTTTTATAGAACTCCTCCAGTTCCATGTAGAATTTCTCAATTTCATCTTCTTTGTATGTGGATGTTGGTGCGTAGACAATGAAGATAGAAATTGCTGGCGGGGGGCCACATCTCTTCAAGTGATTAAAGATGATGAGCATTTTTTCATATGTTTTTTGGCCATTCGAACTTCTTCCTTGCTGAAGTTTCTGTTCATTTCTTCTCTCCATTTTTTGATGGGGTTGACTTTTTTTCTTCTTGTAAATTTCTACCAGTGCCTGATATATCCTGGATATTAACCTCTTATCAGATGGGTATTGGGTGAATATTCTTTTCCATGCTGTCTAAACAATGGAATACTATGCAGCTGTTAGGAAAAATGGAGTTATGAAATTTGCCTATAAATGGATGGACATGGAGAAGATTATGTTGAGTGAAGTTAGCCAGAAGGAGAGAGACAGATACAGAATGACTGCTAATTTATTTGCATTACAGAAATATATATGTACATATTATGATACCAATATCCAAAGTCAAGTGAAACATGTATCAGGAGGTCTTGTCAAAGGTGGAAATTATCACAAATGTGTGGGAATCAGAGGCTAGGTAAGACAGAAATTGGAACAGTGTGCTAATAATTGTCGAAAGTACTAATGCCAACCTAGAACTGAGCATTAAATACAGGCAAAAAGATACACATGACAACCCTTTAATGTATGTTCTGCAATCCATAGTCTGAGGGGAAGGAAAAGAGAAAGAGAGAAAGGGAAAGAAATAAAGAACCTGACTTGGAGGTGGGCTGGGGGAGGGGGAGGGAACCGGGACATTGGTGGTGGGAAACAGGCACTGGTGGAAGGATGGGTGCCAGAACACTGTATGACCAAAACCCAAATATGAACTTTGTAATTGTATATATTTGTAATTGTATATCTCACGGTGGTATGATAAAATACTAAAAAAAAAAAAAAAGAAAACAAACATCTCCTGTTAGTCATCAGCTGCCCCTAGCGGCATACCAATCTTCCTTCCCTCTCCCCGCCACTCTCTTCTTTATGCCCTCTGTTCCTCCCACCTCCAGTAAAGGCAGGTGTTCATTCTCTCTTGCTAGCATACTGCAAGCATCACGTGGTATAGTGAAGAATGCACATCATGAGTGGTGGGCAATTGGTGTTCCCTTTTCTCTCACTTTGTCCTTTGGCATCTTGGTGAGTTACTTTTATTATCTGTTAAACGAAGAGTCAGGTGAATTTTGGGCTTCCTTTCTGAATTTCATTTAGGCCCAACAATTAGAGACAGATGAGTCTCTAATTGTTGGGTTTAAATGAAATATATTTAAACACTTAATATGTTTATAAAACATATTAAGTGTTCTTTATTTTTTATTTTTTTTTTTTTTTGCTTTTTTGGGTCACACCCGGCGATGCTCAGGGGTTACTCCTGGCTCTGCACTCAGGAATTACTCCTGGCGGTGCTCGAGGGACCATATGGGATGCCGGGATCAAACCCAGGCCGGCACAGGCTGGCCGCAGACAAGGCAAACGCCCTACCCGCTGGGCTATTGCTCTGGCCCCTATTAAGTGTTCTTTTAAATAGTCTATTCTTGATCAGTGTTAAGAGGTGTTTGATATGAAGGTACTTGATTACTATACTTAAAATGAAGATAATGATTTCTGATAGTAATGAAGATAATGGAATTCTATGGAAGGCGCATAATAAAAGTAATATTATTTGTACCAATAGCAAAACAACCTAATTTATTTTTTTTAAAAAATATTTTATTATACCACCGTGAGATATACAGTTACAGAAATGTTCATAAGATGTTCAATTTTGCATCGCTCGGCCTTTTGGCTAAGATCAAGTGAACATGTTCATATTTGGGTTTCTGTCATACAGTGTTTCAGCACCCATCCCTCCATCAGTGCCCATTTCCCACCACCAATGTCCCCGATTCCTTCCCCCTCCCCTAGCCTGCCTCTATGGCCAGTTCTTAATTTCTTTCTCTTTCTCTCTCTTTCTCTTTTCCTTCCCTTCCACATTGTGGATTACAATACATACATTAAGAGATTGTTATGTGTTTTTTTTTTGCCTGTATTTAATGCTCAGTTCTAGGGTGGTATTAGCGCTTTTGAGAATCATTAGCACACTGTTCCATTCTCTGTCTTACCTAGCCTCTGATTCCCACATGTTTGTGATAATTTCCACTTTTGACAAGACCTCCTGATCCATGTTTCGCCTGACCTTGGATATTGGTATCATAATATGTACATATATATATTTCTTGATCACTTGATTAGTTGACATCCTGTTATTCATCGATTTGCTCGAGCGGGCACCAGTAACACTTCCATTGTTATTACTGGTTTTGGCATATCGAATATGCATCTGACAGCTTGCCAGGATCTGCTGTGCTGGCAGTATACTCTCAGTAGCTTGCCAGGCTCTGTGTATCCCCTCTACCCAGAAAATTTTGAATAAAATGCCTAAGTTCCAGTTTACTGAGCATAGCTTAGGCTTTAGGCCTTAACTCCCACCTAAGTGAATAAATTCGATATACACTCTAAAGAATGTGGCTCACCGTGCTTTAGCAGGACCGACAAGGCTCGGACACCTGGAGGAGGACAGCACTCTCCACTCAGGTAGAACAAATCTTCCCAGGTAACACTGACATCCAGACGTGAAAAGCACGGTGATTCCACCTTTCATCATGAACATACAAGAATATTCTAAGGACTTCACAGTCAGCGCAAGCAACCTCAGAGAGAAAGGCCCCCGCTCAACCCCAGTAGAACTACGTCCAGGGAGGTGGCTTTCAGACTACCACAGCATCATGGGGAATAAAGCAGATCCCCACCACAAAGACTGGATGAGAATAATAGCGAAGCCTCAACAAGGAATACCCACATACATAATCTCTCTGGTAAAGAGTCCTCAAACTCATTTTCTTGCAGACTAGAAATGAACCAAGCAATCCCAGAACCCTCCCGTCCAGGGTCTCCTTATGCATGGGACAACAGTTCAGGTCAGTACCAGAGTCACTCTGACAGAGACAATGACAACGTTCATGCTTCACGGCTAGTGACCCACTCGTGCTTGTGACGAGGGAATTGTGGAGGAGGAAGCAAATGAATCCCAAATCAATTACTACCTATGGGACCTTACAATTCACACCTTCCTAGGTCTCTGTTTCCTGACTTACAAGTGGAGATTTCTCCTTATAGTAAAATGGCACCTTCATACCTAGGTCTCATTACTGCTCCCCAACTCCTAAGTGTTCTGCAAGTACAGTGTCACTCTGCTCCCATCATGCACTTCACCACCCTCCAGGGCACCTGTTCACAGGCCCTGTATAATAGGACATGAAGCTAAACCAACTCCTTAAAAACATGCTCTTGTGTAATATCCAGGATATATCAGGCACTGGTAGAACTTTACAAGAAGAAAACAGCCAACTCCATCAAAAAATGGGAAGAAGAAATGAACAGAAACTTCCATAAAGAAGAAGTTCGAATGGCCAAAAACATATATATTTATGTCATGCAAATAAATGCAGTCATTCTATATCTGTCTCTCTCTTTCTGGCTAATTTCACTCAACATGATCCTCTCCATGTCCATCTATTTATAGGCCAATTCCATAACGTCATTTTTCCTGACAGCTGCATAGTGTTCCACTGTGTAGATGTACCAAAGTTTATTTATCCCATCATCTATTCTGGGGCACTCTGGTTGTTTCCAGATTCTGGCTATTGTGAATAGTGCTACTATGAACATAAACGTGGGGATGGTGTTTCTACTGTATGTTTTTGGCTTCCCAGAATATATTCCCAGGAGTGGTATGACTGGGTCAAATGGGAGCTCAATTTCTAGTCTTTGGAGGAATGTCATTATTGTTTTCTAAAAAGACTGTACTAGTCAACATTCCCACCAACAATGGATGAGAGTGCCTTTTCCCCTTCATCCACGCCAGCATTTGTAGTTCTTGCTATTCAGGATATGTGCCAGTCTCTGTGGTGTGAGATAATATCTCATTGTTGTTTTGATTTGCATCTCTCTGATGACTAATGAGGACGAGCATTTTTTCATATGTCTTTTGGCCATTCGAACTTCTTCCTTGTCGAAGTTTCTGTTCATTTCTTCTCCCCATTTTTTGGTGGGGTTGACTTTTTTCTTCTTGTAAAGTTCTACCAGTGCTTGATATAGCCTGGATATTAACCTTTTATCAGATGGGTATTGGGTGAATTCTTTCCTATTCTGTGAACTTTCTTTGTATCTTGGTCATTGTTTCTTTTCTTTTTTTTTTTTTTTCTTTGGGTCAAACCCGGCAATACTCAGAAGTTTCTCCTGGCTCTGCACTCAGGAATAACTCCTGGTGGTGCTCTGGGGGCCATATGGGATGCCGGGGATTGAACCCAGGCCTGCATAGGGCCAGCCTCGTGAAAGGCAAATGCCCTACCCGCTGGGCTATCGCTCAGGCCCAGGTCATTGTTTCTTTTGATGTACAGAAGCTTTTTAGCTTCATGTAGTCCCATATAATGATCTTTTCTTTTAGTTGTTTTGTTAGTGGTGTTTCTTCTTTGAAGATGTCTTTAACTTCAATGTCGTGGAGGGTTTTTCCTATATTTTCTTCAGTGTACTTTATGGATTCAAGTCTGATATTGAGGTCTTTAATCCATTTTGATCTGATGTTTGTACATGGTGTTAGACAGAGGTCCAAGTTCATTTTTTTACATGTAGCTGCCCAGTTTTCCCAGTACCAGTTGTTGAACAGGCTTTCCTTGCTCCATTTCATACTTTTTGCTCCTTTATCGAAGATTAATTGTTCATGTATTTGAGGTTGTTTGTCAGGATACTCAACTCTATTCCATAGGTGCACAGGTCTGTTTTTATTCCAATACCATGCCTGTTTTAATTGCTTCATAGTAGAGTTAGAAGTTTGGAAAGGTGATGCCTCCCATCTTCATTTTCCAAGGGATTGCTTTAGCTCTCCGTGGGGGTTTATTATTCCATACAAATTTCAGAAGTATTTAGTCAATTTCTTTGAAGAATATCTTGGGTATCCTTATAGGGATGGCATTATATATGTATAAAGCTCTAGGGAGTATTGCCATTTTGACAACATTGATTCTCCCGATCCATGAGCAGGGAATGCTTTTCCACTTCCTTGTGTCCTCTTTTATTTCTTGAAGTAATGTTTTGTAGTTCTCTTTGTTGAGGTCCTTTACATTCCTCGTCAAACTGATTCCTAAGTATTTAATTTTCTATGGCACAATTGTGAATGAGATCATGTTCTTAATATCCCTTTCCTCTCTTTCGTTATTTGTATATAGGAAAGTCACCGACTTTTGGGTATTGATTTTGTACCCTGCCACTCTGCTATAAGTATCTATTCTTTCTAGGAGTTTTCAAGTAGACAGTTTAGGGTTTTCTAGGTATAATATCATGTCATCTGTAAAATAGACCTTGACTTCTTCCCTTGCCTTTCTGGATGCCCTGAATGTCCTTTTTCTTCTCTGATTGCTGTGGCAAGTACTCTAGTACGATATTGAATAAAAGAGGTGAGAGTAGGCAACCTTGTCTTGTCCCTGATCTTAGGGGAAGGCTTTCAATTTTTCTCCATTGAGAATGATGCTTGCTGTGGGCTTTTGGTAGATGACTGTAACTATCTTGAGGAAGGTTCCTTCAATTCCCACTTTTTGGAGAGTTTTAATCATGAACTTGTGCTGGATCTTGTCAAAAGCTTTTTCTGCATCTATTGATATGATCATATGGTTTTATTTTTTTCTCTTATTGATATGATGTATTATGTTGATTGACTTGCGAATAACAACATAATTTCTTATGGTGAAATTTTCTTTTAATGATTTGGAAAAGGTTGGCATCTTAATTTTCTTTGGGATATAAGAGGTATAATTTTCTAACTAAAATATTAAGTTAATCAAAACTTCCTATTAAGATTTTAAAACAGGAATTAGAAATGGTGTGACATGGGTGATAAATGAGGCCAATTTCCATTATGTTTGGGGAAATGTATCATCTCCTGAGCATTGGTATTTTCTGTAATATATATAGTTTAATAGATAACACTGTAATAATAATAATAATCAGTGACATGTGTGGTAGTTTTCTGCTCAGTGTTGTATAGGCATGGAAAACAATGTTTATTTTGTTTGTTTCTGGGCCACACCATGTGGTATCTGGTGTTTACTTCTTACTCTTAATTCAAGGATCATTCCTGGAAGTGTGCAGGGGAGTCATTTGTAGTGCCAGGGATAGTTTTCAGGTAACCTGAGCGTAAAGCAAATGCCCACTGTACTATACACCTTGATATCTCTTACATCTTGGTTGGTAAAATAAACTTGTGAGCTACTTTATAAACTTAGGAACAACTTGTAGCTAAAGTTCTAGAGCTAGTTTCTTTCCTAATTTTTGTCACATTTTATGCTTTAATTTTATTTGAAATACAAAGTTCTTGAATTGTATGCAAATTAAATTTTGTACCTTCTCAAGAAGTGATATTTATCACAGTGCATGTATATATATGTATATATATATATATATATATATATACATAAAGTTCCTTTTTCGTTTCAAAGAGTAGGTTGATCACTTCACAGTGATATTCATCCTTATTAGGGCATTTTTTAAAAAAAATTTTTATTATACCACCGTGAGACATACAATTACAAAGGTGTTCACAATTGGTTCTTGGTAATACAGTATTCCAGCACCCATCCCTCCACCAGTGCCCCATTTCCACCACCAATGTACCCCACCCCCTCCCACCCACCCCCAGGCTGCCTCAACAGCAGGTAGCCCTGTTTCCTCTCTTTCTCTCTCTCTCTCTCTCTCTGTCTCTGCATCTCTCTCCCTCTTGTTTTTTTTTTAAATTTTTTTATTATGCCACCGTGAAACATACAATTACAAAGGTGTTCATAATTGGTTCTTGGTAATACAGTATTCCAGCACCCATCCCTCCACCAGTGCCCCATTTCCACCACCAATGTACCCCTACCCCTCCCGTCCCCCACCCGCCTTAATAGCAGGTACTTCAGTTTCCTCTCTTTCTCTCTCTCTCTCTCTCTCTGTCTCTGCATCTCTCTCCCTCTTATTTTACACATTGTGGCTAGCCCTGCAGATATTTAGAGTTTATCACTTAAGTCTCTTCGTGTATATTCAGTGGTGAGTTTTAATCTGCCATTACCATTTCCCATATTTATTAAAACACTGGTATCTATATCCTATTAATGAATGCAGTCATTCTATATCTGTCCTTTTCCTTCTGACTAATTTCACTCAGCATGATAGACTCCATGACCATCCATTTGCAGGTAAATTTCATAATTTCATCCTTTCTGACAGCGCATAGTATTCCATAGTGTAGATGAACCACAGTTTCTTTAGCCAGTCCTCTGTTCTCGGGCATTTAGGTTGTTTCCAGATTCTAGCTATAGTGAATAGCGCAGAGATGAATAAAGAAGTACAGATAGTGTTTCTGCTATGTGTTTTTCGGTCTCTCGGGTATATTCCCAGGAGTGCTATTGCTGGATCAAATGGGAGCTCAATATCTAGCTTTCGGAGCTATCCCTACAGATATTTAGAGTTTATCACTTAAGTCTCTTTGTGTATATTCAATGGTGAGTTTTAATCTGCCATTACCATTTCACACATTTAGTAAAACACTGGTATCTATTTATATCCTATTAATGAATGCAGTCATGCTATATCTGTCCTTTTCCTTCTGACTAATTTCACTCAGCATGATAGTCTCCATGTTCATCCATTTGCAGGTAAATTTCATAATTTCATGTTTTCTGACAGCTGCATAGTATTCCAGAGTGTAGATGAACCACAGTTTCTTTAGCCAGTCCTCTGTTCTCGGGCATTTAGGTTGTTTCCATATTCTAGCTATAGTGAATAGCGCAGAGATGAATAGAGAAGTACAGATAGTGTTTCTGCTATGTGTTTTTCGGTCTCTCGGGTATATTCCCAGGAGTGCTATTGCTGGATCAAATGGGAGCTCAATATCTAGTTTTCGGAGGAATGCCCAAATTGTTTTCCAAAAGGGCTGGACCAGTCGACACTCCCACCAAGAGTGGATGAGAGTCCCTTTTTCCCCACATCCACAGCAGCACCGGTTGTTCTTGCTGTTTTGGATGTGTGATTATTAGGGCATTTTTGAATAATGCCCACCTCTCTCAAATTAAGCAAGTTTCCAGGTTCTATGAAGGGCTGTGTGAATTAACTGTCTGTGGTGACCATTAATGAAGTTTAGACTTGGTCCACCAGTGTTGTCTGAATGACAAGGTTCTCTCTTGCACTGGGGCAAAATATCAGGTGTTGGAGTATGCCTGGCCTGGAGGGAAGTTGGATTATGTAGCAGGAGGGAGATGACCCTGGTAAGACCTCTTCCTGCCAATAGTAGGATGTGGTCTTTCTACACTTCTCTTTTCAGGCTTCTTATCCCATCATTTGTCAACTGAATATCCCTGAGACTAAGAGACCGTCCTCATTACTTCTCATAAGAAGATCCATTTCTTCTCATGTTATATGCTTGCAAAATTTGTAAACAGTCAAGTGACCTATTTTTGTAAGAATTCATGCAGTTAGTCTTCACTTTAACTGTAGGATGGTATTTTCACCATACATTTCCTTGTTTCTCATACTTTATGGTTACTAGAAGTCATTCTGCCTTCAGCATTTGTAAATAGAACTTGATTATTTCACTAGATAGGATCATCCCAAATTTGGATTTACAAGCCGCACGGACTAAATGGCTGTTTTTAATATTGATTTGTTTCTGCCTTGACAATTATTCATAGTAGGGGTCTTTTATATAGCATAACAGTGTGTTAGGTTAGAGTAGCAGAGTAATCAGGAACAAGTTTCTAGCAACATTAGGATCCCGGTTTTCTTGCTTGCTGATTTTGTGGTCATAGGCATATTTTCTTTGTCGGTAAACAGGTATGATAAAACCTCACCTTATAAAGCACCTGTACATCGTTAACATGACTAGTGAGCCAGTTATGATAAAGTTTCACCTCGTAAAGCACTTAAACTTGTAAGAAGGCATAGAAATTGCTTCATTGAGTCAACATATATATCATCAGTCAGCTCTGATGAGTGTAGGACACATTGGTTATAGGCGGTGGTCCTAACGGTCATTTAACTGAGCTCAGTTGTCTCTTTGCTTTCCTCCATTGGGAATCTCAGCGTTCCTGCACACATCCAGTTCTTCTGCACCGTGGCCTTAATGGGACTGATTATCAGGAGGATTGAACAAACACTAAGTGGTGAATTTCTCTGTGTTGTGAAGTTACATCAGTTCAGTTATATCTTTAATTTCTGCTTTTCTCTAATCTCCAAAAAGCAAAAAATCAATAAGGAAGCGACAAGAATGTGACTTTTATTTAATTACTGAATTCTGTGTTGTTGAAATGGGTTAGATTCTTCTCTCAGGATCAGATCAGAAGGTATCCTTTTACTACAGAGGGGCAAAAACTTGTTCTGAATGGATGTGGGTTCAAGCAAACATCTTTAGATTCAGGACTGAAGGCTTTGGCGTGCATTCAGTGCCTGGGCTTTTACCAGGCCACTCTTGATTCTTTCGTGAGTCCTATTTGTCCTCTGTCAAGGGCTCATGTACACTGTGCTGATTTAGTCCTAACTGGAGAGTTTAGAAATGCCTTGCCTGGCTCTTTCTGCTCAACCCGGATCAGTGCCTGTATGCTCTGACCTATCTACTCAGAGAGGTTTACCCTTTGCTCTACTGCTCACTCTAATACGCAGAAAAACTCAGCTCACCCTAGCTTTTATGTGGAGGTCAGTGCCAGAAATAGCTCGTTTAACACAGCAGTAGAAGCAAAACAAATTCAGCAAGCAGATAATCTACAATGGCTGCTTTTAGTCTTGGACAAAGGGAAAGTCTTTTTTATCTTTTCTACACTGCCACCAATTTTACTTGTCTTTTAGCTGAGAGTTTATCATTCTTAGGCTCATGGCTGGTTTTCCTTATTCACATGCTTCCAAATAAGAACTACTTGGCACTGGTCATTGTTTCTGATAAGAATTGTAATTTGGGGTGAGTTGGTCTTGTAAGCCTTAGGAAGAATATAAGCTGGTTATATTATGTAAGTCTTCTTAAGAGTGATAGTGCAATAAAACTTGGGTTTGGGCCTTATATCTTTAACTTGTGAAACTACTAGACACCCCAAGCCTTTATACTTGGTAGAATTATGAATCGTTCATCCTGATTATCTGTGCACTGTGACAATGCTTATCAGTGTGCAATATAACTTTATCTCTTCTAAAATTTAACTGGATAAATATTCCATTCATTATACTTAAAACTTCCAAGGCATTAGTAAGTACTGATTAATTATTGACTATATTAGTGCATGAGGGTAGAAATAAAAGAACTAATAATTGAACAATTGTGCTAGAGTAAACCATTATGTGAAGCTTGTTGCACCATTTTGCTGCGTTTGTATGTTAATGATGCCTGGCACAGCGTTCTGCCCCTTCTCATGATAAAGCAACTAAATAACCAAACAAGTGCAAGAAATTAATATGAATGGAAGATTTAAATTATTTTTTATTTACCCAAACCCAAGGGCAAAATATGTTCTCAGGAATGAAAACTGTCTGTTAGATCCCTTTCTAAATTGTATTTTGACAAATGAGAAATTAAATTTCATAGGCTCAGTTGAGTGCCAGCTGTGATGTTGATGACAGATCTTTGCATTCTTCAGGAGGAGTTGGTGCTATAATAAATAAATATGTAGGTAATTTTGTCATAATTTAAAAACATAGGATTTTTTAGAATCCCAGGAAAATAGCAGCTTTTGACTCATTAATTCCCTCCTCCTCCTCTTACTCCTTCTCCTCCTCCTCAATCTCTTCTTTCTTCCTCCTCCTCCTTCTTTCTCCTTCTCCTTCCTCCATCTCCTTCACCTTCTCCTTCCTCCTTATCCTTCTCCTCCTCCTCCTGTCGCATCCAACAATGCTCAGGGATTACTCTTGGCTCTGTACTCAGGAATTACTCTCGCCAGTGATTGTTGGACCATATGGGATGCCAGGGACCAAACTCGTTTCAGCTACATGCAAGATAAATGCCCTCCCTACTGTGGTATTGCTCCTGCCCCTGACGTTTTAATTCTTTGTTGTAGGACTTTATCCTGAAATAATAAATCAGTTATTTATGATTATTATGATTTATGATTGTTATGATTATTATTATGATAAAATCTGTTATTTGTGATTTAATTATGATTAAATAAGTTATTTATGATGGTGATCCTGGTAGGATTCACCACTAGGATCTCACCATTCTACAAAGAAGTGATCATCGATGTCAAAAGAGGGGTTTGGCAGGGTGATACCATTTCACCAAAACTCTTCAGCGCCACCCTCTAGAACATCATGCGACAATTAGAATGGGAAGGAATGGTAGTGAAGATAGATAGACAGTCGGCAACTACACCACCTCCACTTCGCTGATGACATTGCTCTAATAACACCAAACATTAACCAAGTGGCACAAATGCTGGCTGACTTTGACCGAGAATGTGGAAAAATAGGTGTACAGCTGAATCGCAAGAAAACTATGTTCATGAGAAATGAACTAGTTCCAGAGGCCCCATTCACTCTCAATGGAACAAACATCTCTGAATGCAGAAGTTATGTACATAGGTCGAGAAGTCAATATGATGAACGACCTAAAACCTGAGCTGCGCAGGAGGAAGAGAGCAGCATGGATTGCCTTCAAAAGCATCGAAGAATTAGCCAAAAAGACAAAGAACCTCTGACTCCGGGCACATCTCTTCAACTCCACCGTTCTCCCTGCATTAACATATGCCTCAGAAACCTGGGTCCTACGAAAGCAGGATGAGAATGCTATTCGGGTCTCCCAAAGAGGAATCGAAAGAGCTGTGCTTGGAATATCATGACTCACTCAAGTGAAAGAAGGAATCTGGAGCTCCGACCTCCGTCACTGTTCCAGATCAAGGACGCTGTCTGGTTTGCCAAGGCATTGAAAATCAGATGGGCTGGACATGTAATGTGATTTGGAGATGACCGCTGGACTAGAGCCATTACCCACTGGATCCCACAGGATGTCAAAAGATGGTCAGACTTCTTCGTCAAAACCCTGAATGAACCGTTTGGGGCTCTTCATATTCCTGAAGCAACCAGATGCCATTGGGCTACGTGATAGGGTACAATATAGGGTAAAATGGAAATGTTACTGGCGCCCGCTTGAGCAAATCGATGAATAACGGGATGTCAAGTGATAAAGTGATCCAGTGAATAAATCAGTTGGTAAAACAATATTAATGTGTGACTAGAGCAGTTATACAATTTTTATGGTATGTGTCTTACGTGCAGCAATGAGGGTTTGATCTCTGGCAACTCATGGCTCCCAGAGCACTTTCAGGGATCCCTTTGTAACAGAGCACGGAGTATACCCTAAACACTACCAGTTGTGTCCCTCTGCCCACCCAAAAAGAAAAAAATTCATGCATTCTAAAAAACCTCATGTCATATATGAACAAGTTCATGGTTCACGTATGTTATTTTTGTATATAAGTATAATTTATATTTTTATGTTTTCTATGTTTTTGTTATTTTTATATTTTATTACTCTCTGTGTGTTTCTGGTTCTGGGATGGAGGTCAGCACCTCAAGCATGAAAATCAGGTGTCATATCTAATCCCCTTATAATCTAATCAATGAAATTGATGCTTTCAAAGAATATCTACTATATAGAAAATACTTAGAATAATTAATACCATATATGTGCAGTATTATTTTAATTATGTACCAAAAGTGATAGAATAAGAATAAATAAGGAAGATGATATATCATATATATATATATATATGACTGGGCCCCTGGGGTGAACCCATGGCAGAGCGTGGCAAGCTACCCATGGTGTATTTGATATGCCAAAAACAGTAACAATAATGGACCTCATTCCCAATGAATGGAGATGCTACTGGGTCCGGTCTAGCAAATTGATGAACAACGGGAAGACATACAATACAAGTGAGACATGGCAGAGCCTGGCAAGCTATCCGTGGTGTATTTGATATGCCAAAAACAGTAACAATAATGGATCTTATTCCCAACTAATGGAGACTGCCCACTCGAGTAAATCAATGAACAATGGCAAGACAAGTGATACAAGTGATATATATATATATCTTTTGTATATATATATACACATACATACATACATATATATATATATATATATATATATATATATATACACATCACTGTATCACTGTCTTCCCGCTCATCATCAATTTGCTCGAGCGGGCACCAGTAATATCTCCATTTGTCCTGTCTCATGCTAGTAGAGCCCAAGGACATCTGCTTGCTCCAGGAACATAAAGAGCCTCAAACCATTCTATCAGGTCATGGGAATGTACATATATACATATATTGCTTAAATTGACAGAAATAAGTAGATTTATTTTTGACATCATCTGAGCTACTTTTTTTTTAAGTATTTTATTATACCACCGTGAGATATACAAATAAAAAGATATACAATTAAAAAGTTCATATTTGGGTTTTGGTCGGACAGTGTTCTAGCATCCGTCCCTCCACCAGTGCCCATCTCCCACCACCAACGTCCCAGGTTCCCTCCCCTTCCCCAGCCCCCCTTCATGGCAGGTTCTTTATTTCTTTCCCTTTCTCTCTCTTTCTCTTTTCCTTCCCTTCCAGACTATGGATTACAGAACATACATTAAGAGGTTGGCATGTGTATCCTTTTTGCCTCTATTTAATGCTCAGTTCTAGGTTGGCATTAGTACCCTCGACAATTATTAGCACACTGTTCCATTTTCTGTCTTACCTAATCTCTGACTCCCACACGTTTGTGATAATTTCCACTTTTGACAAGACCTCCTGATATATGTTTCACTTGACCGTGGATATTGGTATCATAATATGTATATATATATATATTTATGCCATGCAAATAAATGCAGTCATTCTGTATCTGTCTCTCTCCTTCTGGCTAATTTCGCATCTAGCTACTTTTTATAGTCGCAAATTATTTGTTTCTGAGGATGTTGCAAGATTGCTTTGTAATTTTAGGAAAGCGTATAGGTTAGCAACTTGTCAGGACACTTTCGTTTCTTTAGATTGAATTAACATTATGCCTTAACAAAAGAAAGACAGTCATATCACTAGGTGATTAATATAGCCAACTTCTTAATCAGTTCTTTGTTTTACATGGTTTTATACCAAAGCAGAAGTTTTTATATAACTAGAGAGAAGTTTTTATATAACTAGAGAGAAATACCCAAACATTTCAGAATGAAATTCCAGTGATTGCTTGTTTTGCCTTGGGCATCTGCACGTTAATAGAAGAATGCTTTCTCAGGCTGAGACCTTTAGATAAGTGGTGGTAATCAAGAAGGATTGATGGAGTCATTCCAGACTAAGACAATCTATTGTCACACGCATCTTAATGCTTCCATGTATTTTTCTAAAAATGAAGGAATTTAGGTAAAGTTTTTGCCTTTTTTGTTTTGTTTTGTTTTGTTTTGGTTCACACCAGGCAATGCCCAGGGATTGCTCCTGGCTCTGCACTCAGGAATTACTCCCGGCGGTGCTCGGGGGACCATATGGGATGCCGGGGATCAAACCCAGACTGGCATGGGCCAGCAGCTAGCAAGGCAAATGCCCTACCGCTGGGCTATCGCTCTCGCCCCAATTTTTGCCTTTTTAAGTATGTACAAATTGATCTCAAGGCCTATCAAGGTCTTAAAGTGATCAGTTATAGATCAGCAGGTTGAAGTCAGCTTCTGTAATGGGAACCCAGCCCTTTACTCTGCTTTCTCTGTCATACACTGGGAAAACTCTGCCTCTTCATGGGCAGCGCAGTTTGCTGTTGTGGTGCACATAAGCCAGAAACACTGACTTAAAATTGTTGTCCATTTGGATTGCCGAACCTAAGGTGGTGATAAGCAAACTAGACACTCAAGAGATGTATTCACACATTGAATCACTGAGCATTTAGTCTTTTAGATAAAGAATATCATGATCAGCTTCTACCTTTTTGTTTTGTTTTGTTTTGTTTTGGTGTCATACTCAATGGTGCTCGGGACTTAGTCTTGGCTCTGCACTCTGGGATCACTATTGGTGGATTTGGGGGCAACTGTACGGGTTGCTGGAGATTGAACCTGAGTTGACTACGTGCAAGATGAGCACCCTACCCACTCTGGCCCCTCATCAGTCATTGTGATATTGGATCAGATTACTCAGTTATTTCAGATTTGTAATTCTGTTGGTTTAAGCTTTCCCCTAACCCTGTTTGCATGTGTTAGCTTCTTCATTCTATTTAAAAAAAATCTGTCAAGTGACATTGCTTATTGTAGATGAGCTACTAAAATTGAAATCACTACTTACTTTTTTTGAGAGTATATCTTTTAGCTTCCATCAAAGTTTGTGTTTTCTGTTGGTGTAATTATTTTAGCTGAGAATCCTTATCAGGTGTTTTATTTTACCTTTTCTGCCAGTTATAAAGTTTTTGGAATAAAATGTTGAACAGACTGTTTCAAGCACTAGAGTTTCTTTTTTAAAGACTTTTATTTTAATTGAAATGCTATGGTTTACAATACATGTGTTTTTTTTTGTGCGTGGAATACCAGTACTAAACCCAGTGCTAGGGTGCTTGTCTCCCTCCCCAAGGATTCTAATTCCCTTTTCTCTGAAATCTCCCACGCAACAGTTTGGCTGAGTGGATCAGATTTCTCAGTATGTTGCCTAGGCCCTTTATTGCCGCACCTTGCTGTGTGTCTTTAAGTTCTGCGTATGAGAGATCATGAATCCTTTTTGTTTCTCAGTGACTTCACTGAGCGTGACATCCTCTAGTTCCATCTATGTTAATGTAAATTGCATGATTTTGTCCTTTAGAAGGCATGTATAGTATTCTACTGTATATATAAACCCCAGGCCCCGATCCATTAATCCGTAGTCAGGCATTTGGGTTATTTCTATATCTTGAATATTGTACTAAGTCAAACACCAGATTTTCAAGTAAGCTTCATCAGGAATCATCCTGATAGAGTATTAAAACCTTTCAGTATGACTTTTGGAATGTACATATTGGTTAAGTGCTGAGGATATATATGTTGTGTGTTTATTTAAATTTGAACAAAGAGGAATTAAATAGTGCATGAATTCAACTGCAGTGAAAAAGTCTTCATGATTTCTATGTGAGTAAAAGTGACTCTCACAGCCTTCCTTTTTTTTTCCTCTTTGAGCCACACCTGGTAATGCTCAAGGCTCAAGGGTTACTTCTGGCTTTGCACTAATGAATTACACCTGGCGGTGCTTGGGGACCATGTGGGATGGCAGGGATCAACCCTGGGTTGTCCAAGTGCAAGGTAAATGTCCTAATCTCTGTACTAGAGTATAGCTTCTGTCCTCACAATCTTTTTGATCTCTTTCATAGAATGGTTTTATGATAAATTCACTGTTTGTTTAAATAGTCAGTTGACTTAAACTACTTGTCCTGTGTTGAAGAAACTCTATGAGAGGAGTATAATTTTACTAATTCTCACTAGAGTCTTTCCTAGGGTCTGCATATTGGTTCAGTGTATCACTTCATACCTCTTTTGCTTATTCGTGACAGCTGCTTTGTCGATCTGAAGGGAGATAGGAAACCTTCTGTGGAGTCTCGTTAGCCCACAGGGAAAGAGATACTGGTTTTTGGTCTATGGTATCAGATGACGGCATCCCCTGTGTCTTCTTCCGCAGATGTACCTGCGTACATTCTCTGATCTAGGGGACAGGGATTAGTATTGATTACGTTCAGTGCTGAAAGTACCCTACCATCGAAGGAGTTTCGGCTTTTGTTCCCCGTATCCTTACCACTACAAGACCAGAGAAATGTCCTAGAGAAAGTGCCTGTCATCAACACAGTGTTTGGGAAGAATGGTTCTCGTTTCGACAGGTGAGTAGGCGGTGGTTTGCTGTCAGCATGCTTTTTTTCATATCGGCTTGTTGCTACAGGCTCTGAAGCTGGCAGATTACAACTCTGTAGCTAGTCATTTTCGATTTATTTGAAACTATTTCTCCAGTCTACTGAGCTTTCACTGACTAGCATCAATTCAGACACATTGCAATTCCTCGGAATCTCTATCCCCATCAGATGGTTCGATCTATGAGAAATTTAGCTAGAGGCGTTTAGACAAAAAAAGAAATATTGTGACTGGGGAAGCATTTAAGTTAGAGGAGGCAGCCAGGGCTGTTTTATTACTTAGGCCTGTGTCACCTGTGATGACCCATGAGAGTGGAGAATATTGATCGCTTGTCACTCAAGGCATTCAGCAGATTGCATTGACAAAGCTTGGCAGGTCTCTAATAGGAGGGTTACTGGCCTTGGCTGCAACCCTTGGGAAAACTCTGCAGGCCCCTATTACTTGGCGGCCTTTAACTCTTATAGAATTGGGAAAGAGCACCGACAAAAGGGAGGACATGATTTTACGGGTACAAATGAGTTTTTCCTGCTTGCTTTCTTCTCCTCTTTTTAATTTCATTTTTCTTCTCTTCACTTCTCTCTTACCCTTGTCCCTGGTCCTGGAAGCCCTCCTGCCTTATTATGGATGATCATGGTAGTGTTGGTTTTATAGAGTAAATACCTGAGTATGGACTTCAGGATGCTGAACAGGCCTCACATGAAGCCTGACATATTTCCTCTGTGGAGGGACTGCTTGTGCCTGACCACATCGTTGCAGGCAGCAGACTAGCTCTGTCCATAAATTCTTGGACTTGATGTTTATACCATGCCAGCTGTTGCCTTAGGAACTGTCACTTTGTGCAAGAGGTGATTTTCTCTTCCCTTGCTGGCAACCAGGATTGATGCAACCCCTAAGCATTGCACACTCCAGATAACCAGCTGAGAGGCAGTGGCAGTAATTCAAAACAGGGATGATTTTAAAAACCAGAAGAAAGAATTCTCTTTCTCTTAGACACTGCCTGATTGACCTAAGACCTAAGGATTCAGGTAATCACTAGTAATGTCATTTTCAGTCCTCATATAGGTCGACCTCCAGTGGTATGCTTTTCTCTAATGCGTGCTTCTATATTGCTGTGATTTACTTTATGAAATATTTATTTGGTTCAATTTTTACTGTACCTTTATACATAAAGATCTTATTTGTCATCCTCTTGTTAACTTATTTTCAAAAAAGAGTGAGCTAGTAGTAGGTGTCTGTCTCCATAATCAGAGTGATGAATGAGCTTTTGTTTAATTTCCTCTTTAAAATGTTCTGTCTTGATAAATCAGATGTAAGCAAACAAAGAGCCTGAATCTACTCTGTATAAGTCTTGGATCTGTTTTTCCCATTGCTCTTTCATTCTTCTTTTATGTTAGATAGCCCCACCTCCTATCATTTTGTACTCTTCCTCTTCCTGCACAGTGTTAATCATCAGAAGTCATATAGAGTTTTATGATAGATACATAGATTCTCTGAGTTAACATTCAGCCTTTTTATACCCACAGATGAACTTCTCCCCAGCATACAGGGACCGGAGTTATAACAAGGTGCTAAACCAGTAGCTTTTATCCTTTTCACCCTTTTGCCACCATATTTTACCCGCCCACTGATACCAGTGTGGATACCAGTAGTTGATGAACACTGTGATAAGTTTCCTCATTTGGCATAAGTAGTTGACTAGATGGTTCTTGTTTTTTCTGTTGTAAACAGTGAAATATTGCAATATTTAAATATTCAAAATTTGTTTTCCTTTGTGTTTATATTATATTTCAACCTTTACCATGAGTGAGCTATGTATTACTAGGAGAGTTACTGAATTTCTGAGCTTCATGTTTGTTTATCTTTTGTTTTTTTTTTGTTAAAGGAATGATCATATAATTTGTCAAAAGGGGTATTGTATGGGACCTTAAATGTTAAATATATTTCACTGAGCTCCACTGCATACTTTCTTCAAGCACCCAGGTTGAATCCTGAGTACCTTGTCATCCCTTAGGTGTGACCAGGAGTGACTCCCAACTACAGAGCAGCCCCTGAGTACTGCCAGGTGTGCTCCTCACAGGTGTAGGGATGTAAACGTAATAATTAAGGTGAAATTCACTTAAAAGAAAAAGAAATTTACAATATGTGATTATATCTTTTTTATTTTTTTTTATTTTTTGTTTTTTTTTAATTTTTTATTTTTACAATTACAAAGATCACTGTATCACTGTCTTCCGTTCATCATCGATTTGCTCTAGCCGGCCCCAGTAACATCTCCATATGTCCTGTCTCATGCTAGTAGAGCCCAAGGGCATCTGCTTGCTCCAGGAACATAAAGAGCCTCAATCCATTCCGGAATGAGGTCTATAATTCACATGGAGTTTTCTAAGTTCTTGTCTAAGGATTTACTAAGCTGTTGTTAGTTGAGCCATCTGTGTTGTTATTTTTGTTTGTTAAATTTAGTTGTTTTCTATATTCTGCACTGCAGAGCCTGGCAAGCTACCCGTGTCGTATTTTATATGCCAAATACCAGTAACAATTATAGACAATTACAAAGATATACAATTAAAAAGTTCATATTTGGGTTTTGGTCATACAGTGTTCCAGCACCCATCCCGCCACCAGTGCCCATCTCCCACCACCAGCGTCCCGGTTCCCTCCCCCTCCCCCAGCCCTCCTCCATGGCAGGTTCTTTATTTCTTTCCCTTTCTCTCTCTTTCTCTTTTCCTTCCCCCCTCAGACTATGGATTGCAGAACATACATTAAAGGGTTGTCATGTGTATCCTTTTGCCTCTATTTAATGCTCAGTTCTAGGTTGGCATTAGTACCCTCGACAATTGTTAGCACACTTCCATTTACTGTGTTACCTAGCCTCTGATTCCCACACGTTTGTGATAATTTATGTGATTATATCTTAATACTAATGTTTCATGGCATTGTTAACCTCTGCTTCCTTATAAGCACAAAAAATATAGAATGAGAACTAACATTTAGGTCAATATTTGGGAGCTTTTCACTTGATCACTTGACATCCCATTATTCATCGATTTGCTCGAGCAGGCGCCAGTAACATTTCCATTTGACCGTATCACGTGCCAGTGTAGCCCAATGGCATCTCCTTGCTTGAGGAATATGAAGAGTCTAAAACAGTTCGGGTCTTGACGAAGAAAGAAGTCTGACCATCTTGTAGGTGGGCGGCCACGTGATCTTTTGATATCCTGTGGGATCCAGTTGGTAACGGCTCTAGTCCAGCAGTCGTCTCCAAATCGCATTACATGTCCAGTCCATCTGATTTTCGATGCCTTGGCAAACGAGACAGCGTCCCTGACTCTGGAACAGCGATGGAGGTCTGAACTCTGGATTCTTTTCTCTCACTTGAGTGATGCATGATATTCCAAGCATAGCTCTTTCAATTCCTCTTTGGGAGATCCGAATAGCATTCTCATCCTGCTTTCCTAGGGCCCAGGTCTCTGAGGCGTATGTTAATGCAGGGAGAACAGTGGAGTCGAAGAGATGTGTCAGCAGCTGGAGGTGCTTTGTCTTTTTTGCTATTTCTTCTATGTTTTTGAAGGCATTCCATGCCGCTTTCTTCCACGCAGCTCAGATTTTAGGTCGTCCATCATGTTGACTTCTCGACCTAGGTACCCATAACTGCTGCATTCAGAGATGTTTGTTCCATTGAGAGTGAATGGGGCCTCTGGAACTAGTTCATTTTTTCATGAACATAGTTTTCTTTAGATTCAGTTGTAGACCTACCTTTCCACATTCTCGGTCAAAGTCAGCCAGCATTTGTGTTGCTTGGCTAATGTTTGGTGTTATTAGAACAATGTCATCAGCGAAGCGGAGGTGGTATAGTTGCCGACTGTCTATCTTCACTCCCATTTCTTCCCATTCTAATTGTTGCATGATGCTCTCAAGGGTGGCGCTGAAGAGTTTTGGTGAAATGGTATCACCCTGCTGAACCCCCTTTTGACATCAATGATCACTTCCTTGTAGAATTTTAAGATCCTGGTGGTGAATCCGTAATACAGCTCACAAAGGATCTTGATGTATTAGGTTGGGGAGTTTTTGGTACGGCATTATTTCAGACAATTGGGGTGTTTTTGGTACGGCATTATTGGAGACAATTATGAAAGAGTTGCATGAAGCTGTGCATCTATTAATATTTGATGGCACTTTGAGCCACTTTGAATCAAAATACTTAACTCTGAAAGGTTTTATAATTCATCTGACCTGAAATAATTTACACCTAATTAGATTTTGCCAACTGAATAATTCCGTTTCATGTTGGTACCACAGAATAATTTAAGCAACTGCATTTTATCCTCAAAATAGCTGTAAATGTCAAGTTAATTTTGTTGACATGATCAACATGTAGAGGAGCTACTTGGAAGAATTGTTTGTCAACTGTATATATTATGGGTCCTTAAATATTGTGTAGAAGGTTTATATTTAGCTGACTTTTGAAGTTCTTTGCTTTTTTGAAATGATGTCCTGGAAGTGATTACAAAAACTTTTATAGCATTTCTGCCCATCTGGGTAGAAAATCTTTGATATCTGGATTGAATTCCACCCCCTCCATCCCTTATTTTGTCATTATATACTCAGTATCTCTTCCTTAAGGGCTTTTTCCCCCTTTAGATTAAGAACAGGTCTAAATAATTGCCTTGGTATATGTTATATTCCTCATTCCATGAATCTTCATTGATGCTGATTATATGTATTCAGTTGATTATTGATTGATGCTGATTATTAATTGATGCTTCATTGATGCTGATTATTTATATATATATATACACATATATATATATATATATATATATATATATATATATATATATACTGCTCACTGTCAACCTTCTGCTATCTATTTTAACCCATTTCTTTTATACTTTGGGAGCCTTTCTGTGTTCTTCTGAAAGCCCTGTTCAGGATTAATGTCTTTGTGGTTTATTTTTGGCTCACTTGAGTTGTCCCATTTACTACGAAATCCCTTGTCCTCTCCCATTATCTCCAACTTTGTTCAACGTTCTAAATAGTAATGCTGAAATCTTGTCTTCTACAGGCTTAACTTAATCTAGTTCTTCTGGACCCTTGTTTCATGGAGCACATAAAAAAACATTGTACAGGACATTGATATCCATGGAAACAACTTGCATGGATTGATGCAGCTGACTCAGAGACCGTGGTCAGTCCTAAATCAGAAAGTTTAAGATGTTGGGTTACACCTATTCCAGGGCTTTGAGGGCACACCCTATCCTACCAGGACACACTCATTCCTCTGCGTTTAACTTTAACCTCTCCTTTGGGTCATTTTTCCCATATGTTGGTCACAGATATCTTGTCATGAGACATAGCAGCTTACAAACTTAAACCTTCTGATTACTTAGGATTTTGTATATGTAAGTGAAATAGTTCTTTTATATTTCCTTTATGTCCTGTGCGTATTTTTATATTATAGCAATGTCCTTTTTTGTATAGACACAGGGCAACAGTTAATGCTATGATTTTCTAATATAGGAGTTAATTGACTCTGAAATATTTACTCCTAGGCATCCATCATATTCTCCTGACTTGGGCCACCTGCCCCTTGAGGTGTTTCAGGTGTGACTGCGGTGCCCGGCTGCATTGGCAGGTGGCAGACAGGAGATAGGCTTGTCCACACCCCCATGGCTCTGCCCTGTGGGCCCTGGATGGTGGATGGTCTGACATAGGAAAAGGCCGGGCCCCCTGGGATGAACTCAGAGCCATCGAAGAGCCTGGGAAGCTACCCGTGGTGCATTTGATATGCCAAAAACAGTAACAATAGGAGGTGAACTGGACAAGGGACAGACCAGACGAACAGCAGTGCTGCCCAGATCATGTGGAGCACCCCATGAAGTCTCTGAGGAATCGGCTAGTCCCCTGCTGAAACCAACGTAACTCCTAGGGTAAAGCAAACATGTGGGGAGAAGCTATGCTGGCCGGAATTGGAGCAGCGATTTGGGCTCCTCCCTCTCCATGCCGGTGGGCATGGCTATGGACTCACAGCCTCTGCAACCACATGAACCTGACAAGGGGCAGACCTTTTCTGCCCGCAGACGCAGAGCTGTGACAATGTGTAGCCATGCAAGAGGCTTAGATAACAAAGTAGACTAGGACCAGGTCCTTCCCAGGATCTTTCACAGCTGTACACCATAATGATCATTGTAGTTGTAACAAACGTGGGAGGTTGATGGGGAATGAGGAACTATAATGTCACACTAGAACTCACTACTGAATATACACATAGATAATTGCATCATAAACCATAAGGCAAGTCACAAGGTGTAGGAGAAGAGGGAGATAGAAATACAGAAACAGAAATAGAGATAGGAAGATGAGAGACTTATCCTCACAGGGGAGTGCTTTCATCTGGCTCTCCCTTAGCTCAGCTGACCATGATGGGCTTTGGGAGTGAGCCCATCACTTCTTTAGGACCTCAGAAGCAGCCAGATGAGATATGCTAAACGTAATAGCCGCCATTATCATGGTCCGAACCCCACAGCTCATCAGAACCTATGCAAGAGAGCGCTGATCTCAAGACCAACTCAGAGCAGCCAAGTTTGAATCCAGCTAGGGGACTCTCGGAGGTGGAAGTCATTGGGCATTCCTGGAGATGGAACTGGGGTATAACTTCCCTCTCTGACCCTTCCCGGAGACCTAGTGGCCCTGCCCACAAACTGCCTTGGGGCTCTCAGCCATGATGCAGAGACTCATAAGTATGGGGGAGAGCTGGCATCCGGCTCTCACCTAGCTCAGCTGACCATGAGGCTCCCAGGAGACAATTGGGTTTTGGGTATTGGCCCATCATCTCTCTAGGGCCTCAGAAGCAGCCGGATGAGACTCGCTCACCATAATAGCCGCCATTTTCACGGTCTAAACCCCACAGCTCATGCAAGAGAAATGCTGATCTCAAGACCAGCTCAGAGCATTTTTGTGGTCCAGACCTTGTACATCAAACTAGTGGAACCAATCATGTTCTAGAATATACTACAATCTACAATGTGTAAGAAAGGGAAGCGAGGAAGGAGAGAGAGAGAGAGAGAGAGAAAAGAGATAAAGAGCCTGCCATGGAGGCAGGCTGGGGGGTAGAGGAGGGAGGTGGGGACATGGTGATGGGAGATGGGCAGGGTGGAGGGATGGGTGTTGGAATGCTGTAGAACCAAAATTCAAACATGAACATCTTGTAATTGTATATCTAATGGTGGTATAATAAAATATTTTTAAAAATTCTCCTGACTTAAATCTCAGTTGTCCTTAGATTCACCTTAGTTCCTTACATCACAAATGGTGGGTCCTGCCACGGGACTTGGATGGACCCAGGGCAAGCCATAAATGAGCTACCCTGTCTTTGACATGGGACAGTCTAAGTGCCATAAGAAATATAGTAAGTTAAGAGCACAGTCATGGAACAGATTCTGTCATGACCCAAAAATAAGCAACTGATTAAGGACCCTGTTGTATTGAGAAAAAAACTAACTTTGCATGAGAACCATAGTCTGGGAATTATAGCAAAATCTCCCCAGGGAAAAGCCACTCTTTGCCATAAGTCCAGAGAGACCATTTTAAGCTTAATTCAGGGTGTAGATAAAAAGGTCTTTACCTTTTACAGTGTTTATACATAATATTAAGAAGTAAATGTAATATGATTGTTCGAATGGATTACCTTGGTAAAGGAAAGGAGAAAGCAGAGTGCCTCAGGTGGAATTCCATCCTTGTCCTTGGGCGGGCATCAAGGACTGTATCTAGATTTATTGTAGCCCCACTGTGGGCTTCCATCCCTGAGGTTGATTTCCTGGATGATTGTCCCCTGAAGGAAGGTACTTTACCTCTGTTCATTGTTTATGTTAAAGTTCAACCACCTATTTGTAATCCCTACTCCAACCATTCATAATGTCTCTAATCCTAGCTGGGTTCACTTGAATTAAATGGTCACTGACGACCAAGGAATCTGTGATCCCATTCCTTCATCCATTGGATTGGGGGATGGTCATTGACCCTGAGAACACCAGGGGAACCCATGGAACCCTGATATGGAATAAACACTCCCTTGGAATTTGGCTTAATAAATACCAAAATTAGGATTGTCTTGGTGTATATTAGAAATCTTTTTTTATTATTGGTTTTGGCATATCAAATACACATCAGACAGATTGCCAGACTTTGCTGTGTGGGCAGTATACTCTTAGTAGCTTGCTGGGCTAAGCACTGCCAGGAGTAATTCCTGAGTGCAGAGCCAGGAGTAACCCCTGAGCATCGCTGAGCGTGACGTCACTCTCTGCCTTGACAAGCAGGACATGCTCTTCAGCTGCTCCAAGTAGCCGGAGGACACATGGCCTGTGCCCTGGTTGTCCCACTGGCGGTCCTTGTTGAGTGTGTGTACCTTCACCCCCGCCTGGTGTCGGTCATCGTGTCGCCCAACGGGCCGGGCCCTAGGCCCAGCCAGAGTCTCCCGGGAACAGGGACACCGGTTCTGTTACGGGCGCCCGCTCGAGCAAATTGATGATAACGGGATGTCAAGTGATCAAGTGATATTAGAAATTCACTCATTTGATGGTCTCTGGAATTAATCTTAGAGTTTAGCAAACCATGCACTGTAAGCATCTCTGATTTACCCCAAGATCATTCCCATTTGTGTCTGTCATCAGAAAGTTTGGTTTCTTTCTTGGATGATTCCTTGAGATGTGTATACTGTACCTTTGCCAGTTTCTCTCTTTAGGATTGAATAGACATGTTCTTTTCCTTCAATTTCTGCATAGGAGTTAGCTCCATCAGAACAGCTTTTCTCCCTTTACATACAAGAATGCTGTGTTCTAGTGAACAGGTATGATTGAACACATCTGAGACTACTGCCACCTACCCTGCTTACCCCTACCATAGTATCAATCCTTAAGAGAGCAAATCAGTATCCTTGAATTGATATATATAGCAATGTTTGCTGCATAATCACCAGAATGTTACATCTATTTATTTTCCTCATTCTAAAATAGAGAAAACTGAATTTTTCTCATTTTATAGGAAGAAATTACTTTTATAAATCATAGAATAGTAAACTTAAAATGGATCTAAAATGGTTCTAAAAGGTTCTAATGGTTCTAAAATGGTTCTGTTAATATTTTCTGAGAATTCAGGAAATAAAGGTTCTTATTTTTGGAGCCTCTTTGATTTATCTTAACATGTTACATCAAAGTATATTATATCCTTCAAAATGGAGCTGGAAAACTTTGAATTGTTATATAAAAACACTTTGTATCTGGGGCCAGAGAGATAGCACAGCAGGTAAGGTGTTCGCCTTGCACGGCCGACCTGGGTTCGGTTTCGTGGCATCCCATATGGTCCCTGAGCACCACCAGGAGTAAATCCTGAGTGTAGAGCCAGGAGTAACCCCTGAGCATTGCCGGGTGTGACCCAAAAAGCAAAAAAAAAACATTTTGTCTTTGAGATTATACAATCCCTGTAGCAACTCTGCCATTGTACCACAAAAGCTGTCACAGACAATATATAAATATATGTATATGACTGTATTCCCATAAAACAGCAACAGCATTTGTTGCACTGATGTGACCCAGGGGCTAATTTGCTGTTTACTGTCCAGAAGAAAGTCTTAGTTTATGGATGTTTTTAAATAATTTTACAAAGCAGCTCAAGGTCTTTGTGGAAGACATGAGGCAGTTTCTGTTTAGAAACTATAATGCAGATAGGCCAGATTACAATAGGTGAAGTACATAAAGGGTTACCTGTGATTAATGATTCAAAGTTGTGAATTTGATTCAGTTTTTACATATCTGTTTGTGACTGGACTGGACTGCTCAGTGCTGACTTTTGGGTTAAATATGTGGATGACCTGGTAAAGAGAGATAAATTCACTCATACTGATGAAAGCCCCCAAAAATCCGAGGTCGGGACAGTAATCCAAATCTGGTAGTCTGTTACATTGGAAAGCTATGTAACAGACTAAATATGCAGGTATGTCTTGACACTTGACACTTGACATCCCGTTATTCATCGATTTGCTCGAGCGGGCGCCAGTAACATTTCCATTGGACCCTATCACGTGCCAGTGTAGCCAAATGGCATCTGGTTGCTTCAGGAATACAAAGAGCCTCAAACCATTCCTTCAGGGTCTTGACGAAGAAGTTTGACCATCTTGTAGGTGGGCGGCCACGTGATCTTTTGACATCCCATGGGATCCAGTCGGTATCGGCTCTAGTCCAGCAGTCGTCTAGTCCAGGTATGTCTTAACAGCATAAATATGGGCTTGAAAATTTAGTTGCGTAGCAACCTGCTTGAAGAAAGCTAGAGAGGTTTTGAAAATTATAGTTAATTCAGGTGGTTCAGAGGACTCAGAATCATGTTCTATTAGAAATAGTAAAAAAAAAACACTCCATGTACACGCACAGCACACACACACAGCCTGGAGGGGTATATAATAGCAGTCTTCAATTATTTAATGTGCTGTCATGTGGCAGAGGGATAGAACTTATTGTCAAGGTTCCCAGTGGACACAGTAAGAGCAGTGGACAGTGGATATAGGTGAACCCTCTATATACATGTAAGAACTTTCTACCAATTTGAACTGTTCGAGAGGGATGTGCTTTATTGGAGGGTTCAGGTCACTGGGAATATTGCAGGAACTTGTCACTGACTTTGCCAGGAGATCATGAAGGAATATTGCCTTTAACTTATGATCAGATGAAATGGTTTTTATAGGTGCTTCCAATTGTGAGTGTGTGTAAAACAAGCCCAGGAATATGCCGTGCCCCGTGTTCCAGCGATTAGCAGAGAGACCCTGCCTAATATGATGAGTTCCCTACTTTGTTTCTATGGTTTAGATGTTGAATGCATGCTTTGCATGTATGCATTTGTACCTGTGATTTTGATGTGATTAATCAGAAATCTTTTCACATAAACTTTTTCTTTTTTGTTTTTTTTTTGGGTCACACCCGGCAATGCTCAGGTGTTTCTCCTGGCTCTGCGCTCAGGAGTTACTCCTGGCAGTGCTTGGGGACCATATGGGATGCTGGGGATCAAACCCGGGCTGGCACAGGCTGGTCACGTGCAAGGCAAATGCCCTACCCTCTGGGCTATCGCTCCAGCCCCGACATAAACTTTCTCATCTCACAAGGCCTAACATATGGTCTCTAAACAGTGGGAGAGCAGTATGCATAGGTTGAGTTTAAGTAAATGGAATGACATTTTGAGATGTGTTTTTCTTCGACTCATCCTTGTCTTATAATAGTCACTTCATAGTAACATTCAAATATTATGTGACAATATACCAGAAATAGATTGTGAGAAACTAAATGAGCCTTTGTTTCCTTTTTCATTTTGTCTTTGGGGGCCAGAGCAATAGCACAGCGGGTAGGGTATTTGCCTTGCACATAACCAACCAGGCTTGGATCCCTGGCATCCTTTATGGTCCCCCGAGCACCACCAGTAGTAATTCATGAACTCAGAGCCAGGAGTAACCCCTGAGCATTGCCGTGTGTAACTCCCCCTAAAAATTGTCTTCGACTTCATACACAGGAACCCAAGAAAAATATGCAAAGCCTTCCCTATCCCTGGCTGTGTGCCTTTCATTTACAGGCATATGCAGGCTGGCACATATGCATGCTTACGTACCTATACACCACATACACACACTTTACCATAGGGAAGCCACCAGATGCAGTGTTCTCTGAGGGGAATCTGTTTGACTCCCTTTGGATAATTATTCATTGCCCCCCTGACTGCTCAATTTTACTACACACGCTTGAATGTATTCAGTATATTTTCTGTTCTTCTGAACACTAAAGTTTGAAAGTAGTCATCTACTGCCGTTAAAAGTCTGAAAGATTTGATGCTGAGATTGGCAGAAGATCTTCTAGGGTTTCATTCTTTTTAAAATTTTTTTCCTCTAAGGTTTCATTCATTGATGTTTTATCCTTGGTCAAGTGTTCTACAGCAATGGCCCGTTTATTACTGCATTCTCAATGGTCTATGTTCAGAGACAGATGTGGGAATGTTCGGGTGAATGCTTTGCTGGTTGGTAATGGAACTCTGGTTAGTTGTTGCTCCTGTTTTCGTCTGGTGGAAAAGTTTGTTCCTCTTGCCAAGGTCTTTTTTCATTATTCATTTATACATGCTAAATTCTTAGTTGATTTTTATGCTAATTTCTGGGTCTACTTATAGTATCTTTCAACGGGTGCAAGAAGAGCATAGAAGAGATCTTAACGCATTTCTCCTACTGTCAGTTTCATCATCGTCCAGGAAGGAGGTGTGGGAGGAATAGAGGGGAGAAAAGTAGAGGAAAAAAGAAGAAAGGAGGAGAACAGGAGAAAGAAGCACCCCCCGCATGCTAAGACTTGGTTGACTTTATGATCGTGTTCTGAATACACTTCAGTTGTTCCTGTACGCTCAATGAGTTCTCTGAAAAGGACCTTAGGAAAATTCTGATATGTCTATTTTAGGAAAAAGAATATCAGAATTGGTTTTTGACCCCTCAGGGTATATAATATTGTTTATTAAATTATAGTTAATTCAGGTACATTACTTTGGTTCCACTGGTAGAATATGTGGAACAGTAACGCCTGGTGAAATGTTCTGCTGACCATTATGTCTACCTTCATGACTACTGAGGAGCATAAGCTGATGCGAATGAACTTGTGTGATTTATAGCTATGCAATCCCTTACCCACCAATGGGACAAACACTGTTGTCAACCAAAGGGAGGCAGGAGTACTATATTTGGGGGATGGGGTAGGGCTCACATGCACTGCTCAGGAGTTCCAGGGGTCCTCTGGTTATTCTCTGCCATGTGTGCCATTGATTAAAGCAAAAGGCTGATGATGTAGTGCAAGGTATACCCAGGCCACTCTGGCACCTGAGGGCCTCAGGGCAAATCTAGCAGTGCTTATGGACCTCCATGGCTACACCTGGTCTCACCAGCTCCCAACATACTTTCATTTAAACCCTAAATGGATGTTTAGCTAGCTTAGTTAGTAGGATATGAGATGTAAAGTCCAAGTGGGAATCAGGGTCAATGAGGAGTTAATAGTGAGACATTGTGCTTTCAGTATGAAAGATCAGCTACAATAGAGGAAATCTACCTGATAATGAATATAAAATTGGGATTTTGAACACTAGCTACTATAGAGCTCTTGAAGGACAATGTATTGTATTTTTAAACATGCTATCATATTCAGAAAAACATTAGGGGATGTCAAGGAGAGGTGTTAAATGTCATTAGAATCTAAGCAAGGTTCGAATTCAATGAATCAAAAGATAATTGAGTGTGGGGAAAGCTTGGGACACAAAGCAGACAGTTTAGTTATTTGTGTCAAGTAAAAATTGCTTGAGGATTTATCTGTATGTGGTTTTCTCTCCAAATCTAATCCATGCAGGGCAGAGAGTGGGGATAGGGTGAAAACTCAACTTCATTTTACATTTATTTATATATATACATAAATATGTATGTGTATATAAATGTAAAATGAATATATATGTATATATACACATATATGCATATATAATACATATATATGTATATATGCATATATGTATGTATAAATATATATGTGTGTGTGTATATATATATATATATATATATATTGCTTTTTTGGGTCACACCTGGTGATGCTCAGGGGTTATTCCTGGCTCTTCACTCAGTAATTACTCCTGTTACTTCTGGCGGTGCTCGGGGACCATATGGGATGCCAGGGATCAAATCCAGGTTGGCCTCATGCAAGGCAAACGCCCTGCCAGCTATTACTGGGGCTATTACTCTGGCCCCTTACATTTATCTTAAAAGTAATAAAATTAGAAGAAATTTAGTGTTCTGAAAAAAATAATTAAAAATCTTGAAATTCGAGAAAAGGAATTTTTTAGGAATTTAAAGTAAAATGTTTCTTTGTTCTTTTTTTCCCCTTTTTTATTGGAACACCGTGTTTACAATGTAAAAAGGTTTTTGTAATACTGCTGATAGAACTTTCATACTTCAACACCACTCCCATCACCAGTGTATTGCCACCACCAAAGACCCTCACCCCAATCTCCATGCATGTACCATCAGCTGGCACTGATTGTATTGACTGTTAAAGCACATCACTTGATCACTTGACATCCTGTTATTCGTCGATTTGCTCCAACGGGCACCAGTAACGCTTTCCATTTGTCCCTATCACGTGCCAGTGTAGCCCAATGGCATCTGCTTGCTCCAGGAATATGAAGAGCCTCAAAGTGTTCATTCAAGGTCTTGACAAAGAAGTCTGACAATCTTGTAGGTGGGCGGCCACGTGATCTTTTAACATCCCTTTGGGATCCAGTTGGTAACAGATCCAGTCCAGTAGTTGTCTCCAAATCGCATTACATGTCCAGCCCATCTGATTTTCGATGCCTTGGCAAACGAGACAGTGTTCCTGACTCTGGAACTGTGACAGAGTTCAGAACTCCGGATTCCTTTTCTCACTTGAGTGAGGTGTGATATTCCAAGCATAGCTCTTTTGACTCCTCTTTGGGAAACCGGAATAGTGTTCTCATCCTGCTTTTGTAGGGTCCAGGTCTCTGAGGCATATGTTAATGCAGGGAAAATGGTGGAGTTGATGAATTGTGCCTGGAGCCGGAGGTTCTTTGTCCTTTTAGCTATTTCTTCAATGCTCTTGGAGGTGTTCCACGCCACTCTTTCTCCTCTGCAGCTCCTGTTTTAGGTCGCTCATCATGTTGAGTTAAAGCACATACATGGAAGTTATTGATGAATCCATTTTCTTTCCTATTCTTGGTTATGGAAGATTTGGCCAAATTCTGTTCTTGAATTTACTGAGTTTCTGGAACTTATTGGTTCCACTAGTGTGATGTACCGCAAGGCCACTTGCAGCCACATGACTGGGAGAGCCGGATAGCAGCTCTCCCCCGTGTGTCTGAGTCTCTGCATGATGTCCGATAGCCCTGAGGCAGTTTGTGGACTGGTCCACCAGGCCTCCCAGACAGGACAGAGGTGGGGAATAGGGACCCCAGCTCCATCTCCACAAACACCCTGATAAATGCCTACTTGGGCTTCAACTCCACTGCTCTGTTATGTGGGGCTGTAGTGAGCCAGACTTGAGATCAGCTTCTCTCTTGGGTGGGGCTCTGATGAGCTGTGGAGTTCGGACCTTGAAAATGGCAGTGATTGTAGTGAGCGAGTTTCCTCTGGCTGCTTCCGAGGCCCTACTGTGGTGATGGGCTGGGACTAAAACCCATCTTCCCTCCTGGGCACCTCATGGCCAGGGGAGTGCCGGGTGGCAGTTCTCCCCAGTGTCTGTTTCTTTGCTCTTAACCAGATGAAACAATTGAAGTGAAAATGTTTTTTTGTGAAACATTCTTGATTAAATAGAAGCATTATTTCAATTTATCCTTTTGATTCAATGTAGACGAATGTTTTGTTTCATTTACTTTAGCTAGAAGCAGAATGTATATGCCAGAGTTTGTGGGCCGAATTTCAAGGTGATAATACCTTTCTAAATCACTTTTAAAAATGGAAATGAGTTTTATTAATAGAATGTTAAAAGTAAATAAATAAAACTCTGCTTTATGTAAGATATTGTACACTTTTAGGAAGGAAAATAATTTGGTTTTCTTTGAAATATACGTGTATTGAAATATTGGTTTGTTTGGTTTTGTGTTATTCATTTGCTTTGAGTGTGTGTTTAAAAGTGGATGTGTTAACATTATGGTTCCCTACTCCAAAATCTATTTAACAAATTATTAATACAAAGAATATAACCATAGAAATAAAATGGTTTTTCAATACTGTATTGACATATATCTGACTACAATATTGATTTGCTAATCCCTGGAACTTAGAAATCAAATGTCATGATATGGGAATGACTTATACTTTCTCCTAAAAGCAAATTTGTCTTTAGAACTTATAAAAACTATGTTGAGGAGTAGAGAGCATTTCTAATTTAAAGCAGGATCCAGGCTAAGATCATGTATCTTTGTAGAGGAAGGAGTGGAAGATTTGTCTATTACATATGTTTTTTGAATTGATACATAAAGTTTGACTTTAAGTATATCACTTATGGTTTTAATTGCATTTCCAAAAGATTACAGTTATTACAAACTGTCTGAGCCATGCCTGAAACTTAAGATTTATGTATTATATATCTAAAATTTTAACTTTTGGAAATACTTAGTGGAAAAGTTGGCTTTTTGTCCTGTTTCTTAAACTTGCTGTTCGAAAAGAAGTGCTTTGCGCCCTTTTGGTCATTGCCCTACAGACTGATCGTCTTCTTACTGAAATGTTTTATTGTTACTATTTATTTCTGCATATACAATACACCACAGGTAGAGCTTGCCAGGCTCTTCTATGGCTCTGGGTTCATCCCAGGCGGTTTAGTCTTATTCTATTTCCGACCAACAACCATCCAGGGCCCATGGAGCAGAGCCCTGGGTGTAGACAAGCCTATCTCCTGTCTGCCACCTGCTGATGCAACAGGCACCACAGCCACACCTGCAATACCTTGAGGGGCAGGGTAAGGTCGTGCACATTATTTTGTGGCCTTTATAAAAGGCTTTTATGTAAATGGAAGAATAGTATATAGTCTGTGTTAGCTTATTTTTTTAAATTCAGCATAATTCATATTATGATGTGTATGATAGCTGTTTCATTTCCCTTACTCAGGTTTTATCCCTTTCTATGGTTCTACTACATAAGATTTAAACATTCATCTCTGAATGGTAATTTGAGTTTTATTTAACATGTTTTTAAACATGTTAAATAATGTTTAACATGAATGTTTTTGTAGAAGAATAATTTGTGTAGAAAAGAATTTGTGTAGAAGAATGCATACTTTAAGTTTTGGGGAAAAATGCAGATGTGGAATGATTCCATGATGTTGTGGCTGTGTATTCAACATGTGATAACAGTGATGTGGGCTGGCGTGAGAGTACCGCAGGTCGGGCACTTGCCTTGCACAAGGCTGAACCTGGTTTTAAACTCTGGTTTGCTGGGGTTTTTTTTAACTAATTAATTGGAAGGGTGGAGCATTTTGTGCCATACCCAGTGATGTTCATGGCTTTTTTTTTTCAATTGAGTCACTGTGAGTTGCAAAGCTGTTTCTGATCAGGTTTCAGCCGTACATTGTTCCAACACCTGTCCCTCCACCAATGTCCCCAGTATCCCTCCTGGCTGGCCCAGTCTGCCTGTATGGCAGGCACTTTTCTTCTTTTTTCTCTCTCTACTTTTGGGCATTATGGTTTGCTATACAGATGCTGAGAGGTCAGTGCTTAGTTTTAGCTCTACGCTCAGGAATCATTCCTGGCGGGATTCTGGGGCCCATGTGTGATGCCTCGCAGTGAACTTTGCTTCCGCTGCATGCAAGCCAGGCACCTTAACTGCTGTTGTGTATCATCCCTTCTTTTATGGGAGCTGCTTTACTAGAGCCTCTGCCTGTAGAGTCAAATGCTGTTCTTTTGGATTCTCACTGCTTTAGATTTTGTGGGTGGCCAGGGCAGGGAGGGGGTGGAGTTGGGGTTTTGGACTACACTTAGCTATTCGGGAACTATTCCAGACTATGCTCAGAAGTGACTCCTGGTGGTACTTGGGGATTCTATCCTGTATAGTGCTACTCTGAGCGAGCACCTTATGTTTTGTACTCTCTCCCTCCCAAGCACTCACTTTTCAGTTTTGAGTGTCAGCACCAAATTATGGGTCATGCTACCTACTTTCCCCAAGTGTTTTTTTTTTTTTCCAAGATTGCCCTGTTAGGACATTTAGTTCAAAGATTTGTAGATTTGTGCTTTGGCCCAATCCTGTAATTTACTGTGATGATCTACAAGGGAAAGAGAAGGTCCTTAAATACCCATCTGATGGCTGTCAAGAAGAGGGGATTATTCCCTTAGTCTAATTTACATTTTGTTGTAATTAGAGCAGAGAGAAGTTCCACAGGCACGTCAAATCCCCCAACTTACGAGTGTGCCATGTATAAGTCTATGACTTAGAGGATGGCCATAAGAAAAACGTAATTTCAGCTGTACAGTTTTATTCTCTTCCTTTTTAATAAACCAGTTCTGACAGATAAAAAGGAATCTGTGCTCTAGCTCAGATTTCCTATATTAGGCATACTTCAGCTCTAAACTTAATTATCACAAGAATTTTCATATGCCTTCAACTTTTTCTAAACTTGGTACCAGAGAATGAATACTGAGTTCTATTTCTGAGCTGATAAAATTCTCCTTCCGAAAGCATTTGTTTATTATATTACCACTTCACATGAGCTGAGCTCCATGCTGACCCCATGTTAAGTGTCTGTGGTAGATTTCATTACATCCATATACTGGAAGTTCTGCCAATATACTGGCAGCAAAATCCTAGTGGAAAATAAATGGCAGTAAAAAGAGAAATGATAGCCTGTGTGAGTGGTGAGGAGCACAGCTTTATTGAGCCTGGACAACCTCCGAGCAGTGACTTGGCACGCAGACATGAGCTTAAGAGAGTGTGCGTGAAAGCTGAGATTGGAATAACGACTCTGTGGCACAGACATGGGAATAATTTAATTAATTGCACTGAAATTTCTTTGATGAATAGTTATGTGGTGATAAGCATGAGGTCGAACAGCAGAATGAGTTTCAGCTTTTTAATGGTCCAGCACAGCTGCAGTTTTGGATGCTTTCCCACTTTTATTTTTCCCTGCAGCTCTCCACCACTTTCCTCATACATGTCTCTCCAGCTAAGCAAACCACTAGCTAGGCTGCCTATCCTTGGCTGCTGAGCTGAGGGGCAAGTACATTTGGCCGTGGGAAGCAGGCTGTTGACTGCTTTGAAATGAAAACCAGATCAAACAGAAATTGTGGGATGGTTTTCTGATGGTGGCTTCACCTCCCTCCTCCCCAAATCTCTGGGATGCGTCTACAGTCTTTGCTGTTAAATTGTATAAAGATTTTAATAAAAAATTTCTTGTCCCCAGAGAAAGAAGCACGTCTTTGTTGTCAGGAAGCTGGAGGGAAATGCGCAGTGCAGCCCTGCTGAGCAGCAGCATTAATCCCATGATTGGTAGCCCGCACTTTCAGACAGATCAATTACTTATGGCTGTAACCAATCTCTCACCATTTTCTTGCTGTGCAGAGCTCCGTTTCCACACTTGGCAGCTGACATAACCTTCCAACTTGATAGAACTTCAGCTTTCAATCTCTTCAGGTCTACTGCCTCATTCATCCACGTTATACAAATGCGTTATTAAATAAAAATCAGAACTCAGAAATTGTGGGTGGTAATCTCTACCTGGCTCAGTAACCCCTAGATGGAGGCAGCATTTCAACTGTATTTTTTTTCTAATCAGATTAATGATTCTGTTGTCTTACTTCCTGTACTTCTGTGGGCAGGCTTTGCATAAGGGAAAAGCTTTCTCTCAAGGGAAAATGTATAATCCACAGTGAATGCATTCCTTATCAATTTAGAAGTTGAAAGATTAATTTAGAATGAGGATAAAGGAGATTATGTGGAGACATGAAGGGCATGCACAGGTGAGCTGTGTCTGATGCATTTCACAAAGAATGATTCACCCCAGATCAGCTCTGAGACTGCCTAGGCGTAAGGCCAGGAGAGAAGATATCAAAAAGAAATGACCCTTGCTGACACACCCGTGGCAGGGAACGTGTAAGCTGTTTATAGAGCATGTCATTTTGGTGACTATATAGTTTTTGTCAAGCATCTAATAAGCTTGACTACTTCAAGGATTTTACTCAGAACTTTAGGAACTGTCGCACACAGATCCTTCACAGTGTGTCAGACCTGGTTAGCCTTTCTGGAAGAGATTTCTAGTGACCAAGTGAAGTAAATCACAGAGTTTTGTTGGAATTTGATATTCTTTGGGTACACAGATGTGTGGGCATTGGTAAAATGTGCACTGTCCATCTTCATGCAGTACCTTTAGTTTCAATTTTCCTTCCATGTTTTCCATTAACCACGTTTTCCAAAACCATATTTTCCATTAAGTTCAATGCTACCCTTTGAAGACTTTTCTATGCTCCTCAATAATCACATTTTAAAAGACTACAGAAAGAAAAGTATGGGCGTGAACAGAAAATGATAGTTTAATGTTCAACCTAGGGGGTGAAAACTATTAGCAATTAAGGAGGTGAATCTCTACAAATTTATGTTAGACTTTTTATACTTTGGATTGGTAAGGAAAAACAGGTGATACATAAATCCTATATATTTTTTTTATTGAAAGTCCCCCTTTTCACACCTGCTCTTCCTAGGCACAGTAACAGTAAACACAGTTCATGCAATACCGTAAGTAGCGCTGCTCCAGATCTTGCTCTGCTTTAGACGTTTTATGTTTTGGATTTGTGTTGGATTGTGATCCATAAGAAGGATGCAAACGACTCTTTTCCTAGTCCTACATGATGGTCCTCTATCCTCTGGTTGTACCAAAAATTTCAAAGTTAAGGGAGAGTAAGAAATAAAAGGTAGAAGACTGAGAATGTTACCCACATAATTAGTTCTTTCATGAAACTAAATGCAGTGGTAGATTGGGAAAATTCTGGATTCTTTCCAGTAGCTACCACCCATCCCAGCAGGTGCCTACGGGTGTCAGCCTGTTCCACTGGCTGCTGTTAGGAACTTACTTGGCAGCATAATAGGCTTTTGAAGTGGTTGTGATGTTTGCAAAGTCCTCAGGGAGATCTGCAAAGAGGATGTACTGTTCTTAAAGGGAGAGATTAACCTGAAACTTGAACTGAGAAACGTAGGTGCAACCAAGGAAGTCTCTCGTTTACTTCTGGGGAAGAGTTTGGCAAGCTGACTGCTACAGACATGCAAAGGGCTGGGTAAATATTTATCATAGTTGATTAATTAAAAGTGTTCACTGGTAAACTTGAACGGATTAGGTCATGGATTAAGTGTGCATGTGTGTGTGTGTGTGTGTGTGTTTGTGGGTAAAGAGATATTAGGGCTTTCTTTTACAGGCATGAGCATACTTAAACACATGTAATCTTTTAAACTGTATATTTCTTGGAACTTAATAATGCTTCTCTTAGTATTAAGATATAATCCATTTGCTCATTATGAGACAATAGGATATTTGGGCATGTTTATTATGAATGCTAATGTAGACATGTCATGCTGGTTCATGAACCTGAATCCACTTAGAAAATACTAATTTGAATACTTGTTGTATACAGTGCAATGTAAGCATGGGGGAAATAATGTAAAAAAGAAAAAAGGGTATATGACTAGTTTATATGTACTAGGAGGTCTGAGGAGGCAGACCTAAGTAACTGTTTCAAACATAGACACAGTTTTTAAATTTTGATAATTTTTAATTGCTTTGTGTTCTGTAAAAAAAGTTACCTCCATACACTCTAAAGTCTGCGATATGTTCTTAGAAGAAAAAGCAACCATGTTGAATTCTATCAAAGTAAATAACATGTGGTTTATCAGGAAGTCGGAGACTGGTTGTACTTTTACATGAAGTCGTCTGAGTCACACAGCTCTAGATGTGACCCTAGCACCAAGTGCTAAAGGGAGTAAGCTAACACTCTAGAGGGACATTTCATTCTGTGCAGTATGAAGCCCTGTCACATTTGCCAAAAGATACATGGCCTCTTTCACTGGCATCTCTACAGTCTGAGTTCAAGAGCTCTTGTGCTTCTCTCTGGCGAGGGTAACAGGCTCTCTGAACAAGTGTACATCTGCAGAATGGAAGTGGTGTCCATAGGTGCAAAGACTTAATGAAGTCATGTACATAAGAATGCTTTCTAAAGGACTATTGATGAGTTGTATTGTAGATTTTCTATAGGCTGTAATACTATTGATGCTAGCAGTATTCCATTCTTTTAAACCCAAAGAAAATAAGAAAAAGGAAGATAGCTAGCACTGGCTTCATAAAATTGTAAACAACCTGTTTTCTCTAACAGTTTGTTTCAGAATAATTAGAATACAACATTGAAAGTAGGGCAGAAGATTTGATTTTTTTAAACATGCAATAACTGGTGTCAATATGCGTGTACCACTGGGAATGTTACCTTGTGGTGGCATTGACACCGAGCTTTTCCGTCTTTTCATGTCTTCTCCCTTGTTTTATCACCCCCTTCCTCCCGGCCCCCAGAGAGAAGTGAGATTGAAACGAGTCATTAAGAATGCATTCCCAGGGACTGGCTTCTGACACTTGGGCCAAGCGAGTCATGCTCTGCAGCAGTGAATAAACTGCCTTAGTCAAAGTGAGCACTGGCCTTATGCAGCCACAAGAACAGTTGTTAAATGATGAGCTTTCATGTGGGATTACACTGGGTGATACTAATCTGCAAAGTTGTATTTTCTGGGGGAAAATCAATATGAATGAAACTAGAACTCAGTGTGTGCTGAGGTACATGTTGTATCTGTATGAACTGTGATATGATCTCTTGGCCCTTTGAATCACTGTGTTTAAAGGCGATTCAAATCATGAATCACTTTGTTTAAAGGTGATTCAAGTCATACATAGATTATTCTGGTAGGTGACTTCCTGCAGATTCTACTTGTAGTAATTAAAAACACATAGCTTTTGATCTGTGTGTATATGTGTGTGTTTTCAAGCTGAATGGACCATTTAGCACTTTCATGGATTCCGTGTTTTCAGAGAATGAATTTGAGAGCTAATATTATTCTCTCAACTTTGTCATCCATACTAATATTCAATAAATATGTGGCAGTTAACATGCTTTATGACAATCAACTTGAATATCTGTTTCTGTCTGTATTGTATACATTCCCGCCCTAATTCCTAGAAGATAATTGACACTTGAAAACAAGTGGAGAACGTCAATAAAATTTTCCTTTGCCTTTTTTTTTTACCATGTCATCCCATATGGGATGCCGGGGATCGAACCGGGCCAGCATGGGCCGGCTGCGTGCAAGGCAAATGCCCTACCTGCTGGGCTATCGCTCCGGCTCCCCTCCTTTTCTTTTTCTTCCGATCTTTCTTTATTTTTTTTTTAGGGGAGGTGAGGGGGAGGGTCATTCCCAGCAATGCTCAGGGGTTTCTCCTGACTCAGGAATGACTCTTGGCGGTGGGAACCATATGGGATGCCGGGGATCAAACCCAGGTCAACAGCATGCAAGGCTAGACTAGAGGTAGTATTATTTTTTCTTTTCTTTTCTTTTTTGCTTTTTTTTTTGTATTTGATATGCCACATACCAGTAACAATTTAGACATCATTCCCATCACCTGATGGAATGGTTTGAGGCTCTTTATGTTCTTGGAGCAAGCAGATGCCCTTGGGCTCTACTAGCAAGTGGCAGGACATATGGAGATGTTACTGGTGCCCACTTGAGAAAATTGATGGCGAATGGGAAAACAAGTGATTTTGCTTTTTTTGGGTCACACCCAGTGATGCTCAGGGGTCACACCTGGCTCTTCACTCAGGAATCGAATCCTGGTCTTCTGTGTAAACACTGATGCAGGGTGTGGCAGTACAGGAGTCGTTTTGACTCTGAATCAAATATTTAAAAATTTTTTTTAATTTTTTAAAAAAAATTTTAAATATATATACATATACATACATACATATATATATATATATATATATATATATATATATATATATATATATATATATGACTTGCAGAGCCTGGCAAGCTACCCGTGTTGTATTTGATATGCCAAATACCAGTAACAATTATAGACCTCAATGTTCCTGGAGCAAGCAGATGCCTTGGGCTCTACTAGCATGAGACAGGACATATGGAGATGTTACTGGGGCCCGATGAATGGGAAGACAGTGATACAGTGACAGTCATAAAAGACTGTCTGAATGAACTCAGAGCCACAGCAGAGCCTGGCATGCTACCCGTGGTGTATTCAATATGCCAAAAACAGTAACAATAATGGACCTCCTTCCCAACGAATGGAGATGTTACTCGTGCCCACTCGAGCAAATCCACGAACAATGGGAAGACAAGTGACAAGTGACATAAAATTAATTCAGGCCTAAGTTGTTTGCTTTGCACCTGGAGCTGCATTTAATGTGATTTCCAGGGTCTGTCTCTGGTCCACACCTTCGGGAATCACCTCATCTCAGCAGGAGCACTGCATGGTGAGATGTCACCCAGCTACTCCCTTCCAGGATAAAATTCATCTGTCTGAAAACCGTCATACTCTGTGGGGCATGGCTGTTGGTGAGTCTGCACAAAACAGATCATGTTGCAGCTCCCGTAAGATATTCGCTAATGGAAGCTCTGGCTAAGGCAGCATCTTAAATTATATGTGGAATCAGCATGCTGCCTCCGTAACATGTTGCAGTATTTATTAACAGGGCGTGAGCTAAGGTAATCTCCCATTAAAAAAAAATCTTTGTAATGGTTAGCAGAAGCCCAGTATAATTTAAGGTATTCTTTGGAGTTTATAAATATGGCCCCATAAAAATCCTGAATATAAGGAAATTGTGAGTTTAAGTCACTAGAAGCCCAGTGGTTTGATAAAATAACAGGAAACAGACAATTTATTATGAGCAATCTCAGTAGCTCTGGATTATCTATAAAACTTTTACAGCCTTCCCCAAGTGGCAAGAAGCCATAAAACTTGCCTGAATGAGGGACTTGTTAATTTACTTGTTAAAGCAAATTAAAAATTTATAAGTGCTTTTAGGTAAATGAGATCTTCTCTAGTTGCTGCCCTTCCGGGGCCCTGGACTCCTCTGAGGGGAGAGTGGCTATGTGCAGACACCACTGCAGAACAATAAAAGCTATTAAATTGTTCCAGTTTATTACAACTGAGCCATGCAGCTGTTGCCATGGCTAGCTGTGGGGTACCAGTGGTTGACAGCCTGGCTTTTCACTGGGTTTTCTGCCATACAGAAGACAAAACAGCAACAACAGAAAGCTAAAAAAGTTATTTCTGTGTTTTTACCTTTGCAACTCTTTAGTGGTTAGTGTTACAATGTCTTCATTATTCTGTTACCTCCTTAATCTATTTTCAAGCATTTGAAAACAATTTTTTCTTACCTAGGTATTTCTTGTTTAATTCTATAGGTTGTTGAAGTACCCACAGGTCATATAGTTCCTTTATCATGTCATTGGGCAAAAGGCTTCCAAGCCTTGGGCTATTTCAGTATTTTTCTTAACAGTTGCTTAAACCTCAATCTCTTCTCCTGCCAGTCTTTTTCCTCCTTTGATCTCAAAATAAGGAGATGGTGGGCAGAAAGGAAATCCAGTACTTGTGCGTCTGTCCTCTCTTTCTCTGTCTCTGTCACTCTTGTTTTGTAAACAGAAGTTTGAAGGTAAAGACAGATCTTTTGGAAAAACTTCAGTGTTAGCTAAAAATTCCTGGATGGAAAAGCCTTCCCTTCCTTTATTCTGGTTTTCACTTATTAGATTTTGTTCTGAGCCTCAAGTGGCAGTTTCTGAATGGTGAGGATGGTACGGACAGCATCGCCACCTCCCGACTTCAAAGCCAAAGGTTCTTCTCTGAGCAAATGGAATCTGAAATACAGAAAACATTCTTCTACATGGATCAGATGTTCTGAGTTAGGAAGACCTTTTGTATTTAGAGTGCAGCAGAATATGTTGTATATCATTACAGACCCTCTTTAATACGCAATTAAAAATGAATATATATTGATAAGATATTTAAATTTTTTTTAAATGCCTCTTTAGAAAAGTCGGTCTGCAAACATTTCCTTCTGGTTTTATTCCCAGTCACTGTCTTGAAAAGGCATTTTCTTTGTTTTGGGACAGAAATTATTAAAAGGCATAATTGTTACTAGTATTTATTCTTCTGATATGTTCATCCTTAGATTCTTAAATATATGTCCAGGTTTGATTTTTTTTTGTTTACTTTTTATGCATCACACCCAGTGATGTTCAGGGTTTAATCCTTTTCTGTACTCAAGAATTACTCCTGGTGGTGCTCCGGGGACCTTAGGGGATGCCGGGATAGGAGATTGAACCCAGCTCGGCCACATGCAAGGCAAACACCCTACCCTCTGGAATATCACCTCACCTCCATATTTCTGATTTAGATTCCATCTGTAATTATATATGTGAAGCATATCGTTTGGCAACTGAAGTTTCTTCAAAACAATTGGTGGTTAGAGGAAAGCAGTTAAAGAAGCAAACAGGTTAGTACTAGAGACAGTGCAGTGGGTAAGGAGTTTGCCTTGCACACTACGAACTCTTGCTTGATGTCTGGGTCCCATATAGATCCCTGAGCACAGAGCTAGGAGCAAGCCCTGAGCACTGCTGGGAGTGGCCCCCCAAACCAAAAAATAATATAAAGCTTAAAAGCAAATAAATATGTTTTAGTCAATAGAATATTGCATAATTATTGAAGGTCTCAGCTTTTATACAAGGAGAGTGCATGAGGTCAAAATTTGTTTCCTTACTAACGCTTCTCCAGGTTACTGTCTTCATTATTTTTAGAAGCATTACTTCATAGTGCCACTGTATTTTTTGTTGTTGTTTCTCTTACGCAGGCAGCTTCACAAGTCTTTTACTGTTTTCAGTCATGTGTTTCCCCCAGTTAGTTTTGTTGAAATATGTGGTTTGCAGCAGTTTCTATAGTATTGTTTAATACATGCAATTCTTTGTCAGTCTAAGTCTTGAGTTATATGTCATTTTCCGCTGACATACTTACGATACCCTCCAGTTCCACCCAGGCTTCAGACTGCATTATTTTATCTTTCCCATAGCTGAGTAGTATTCCAGGGTGTGTGTATATATATATATATATATATATATATATATATATATGTATATATATACATATATATATATATATATCACCAGGAATTTGTTATCAACTTATCTGTGGTTGAACGCTTGGGTTCTTTCCAGATCTTGATTATCGTGACCAATGGTTAATTGAATCATATTGTTTTTATGCATTGGGAGTCTCTCATCATTTAGAGTCTAGGAAGAACACATGGGAATAGCTGTCTTTGTATAACTTCTTTTGGTGATTTGGGGGCATTTTCTGGGTCTGGTCTTATGCCCTTATAGATGGAACTAAAGAACAGATTTTTCATGGCTCTCTCTTTGTATTAGTTCACAGAACATAAAGTCAAAACTATTTTCTTTTTGGTTCAAGAGAACCAAGCTGAAATTTTACATGGTTGAATTTTGTTTATTTACATTTTAACAGTTGTGAAGTTTAATTGTTGACGAACTACTAGAGTTTATATAAAGAACTCCAGAAGTAACTTTTTATAGTCAGGAAACTAATATGACCTGGCACCTAAGGGTAATAGTGATGAAGTGTTGACAGATTCTCACAGTAAAATAGCAGTGTTTCATAAATACTTGTTTATAGAGTTTATGTTTGAAATTTGGTATATATTCTCACTCGTTAGTAATATTGATATATGTTGTATAATGATTGCTTAATTGCTAATTTTCATATGCTAATTAATGTATTTCTATAAAACTAAATTCTTTAGTGCTTTACATTATTGAATACCATCTGGCTTATGAATTTTCATAAGTACTGCCAAAATAAAAGGGTATAGATCCCACCCCTCATCTCTTTCTTTAAAATGTAGCTAATATGTATTCATAATGACTTTTTAATTTGTCTGTAGAGATTATTTTCTTGAGGAATAAAACATCATTTCACTAATTTTTTTTCCTACTCTCCCAGAATTCCCTTCCCATGACACAACTTGTCATTACTTTGGCAATATACTCATTATTATTATTTTTAACAAAATACCCTGTGTGTAAGTGTGGAACAAATATTGTATCTAATATATGTTTAACCTGATTTCTATGACAACTCCCATTTATTTTATATTTTTAAAATTAGACTTCTGTCCTTATTTACCTATAAAATTTGCTTCAAAGACATTAAGCTTTTGTTGTGCAATGACAGATACACATGGTGTGGGAATCCTTTTCAGGCTTTTGCTTTGCATTGTTTACTGTGTTTCTTTTTTCCCCTTATAAATAGCTACTGGCTCTGTAGTATCTTTATATAGTTCTTTTGAGGTAGTTGTTTTTGTTGGCATAGATACTGCATATATGTTTCCTGTGCTGATACATTGCTTTAGTATGAGTTCAGTTCTGATGATAATGCTATGTTGACATTATAGACTGGTGGCTTGCCCCTGGAGGTGTGGCTTCAGTTCTCAGCTGCATTAAGCAGGTGGCAGACAGGAGACAGGCTTGCTGCACCCAGGGCTCTGCCCCGTGGGCCCTGGATGGTTGATGGTCTGAGATAGGAAAAGACTGGATCCCCTGGGATGAACCCAGAGCCACTGCAGAGCCTGACAAGCTACCCGTGGTGTATTTGATATGCCAAAAAATAGTAACAATAATGGACCTCATTCCCAGCGAATGGAGATGTTACTGGTGCCTGCTTGAGAAAATCAATTAACAATGGGAAGAAAAGTGACAAGTGATAGACTGGTGGTTAATATCACTTGTATCACTTGTCTTCTGTTGTTCATCGATTTCCTCAAGCAGCACCAGTAACATCTCCATAAGTCCTGTCACATGCTAGTGTAGCATCTGGGCATCAAGGGCATCTGTTCACTCCAGGAACACTAATAGTCTCAAACCATCATTCAGGTCATGGGTATGAGGTAGCTTGCCAGGCTCTGCCATGGTGGTTAATAAATAATAGAAATTTATTTCATAGACCAGACTGCAAACTCAATATAAAGACGTTCAGTGTTTGTTTTATGTATGTCTAGTTCCTCTCACTCGGCCCCTCAGCTCCACCCGTCCCTTTCTCACATTGTGGATGTGGTAAGAGAGTTCTGATATCTTCCTGTTCATTTGTTTGTCTTTGTTTGGGGGACACACCCTGCAATGCTCAGACGTTACTCCTGGCTCTGCACTTGGGAATCACTCCTGGTGTCGCTCGAGGAACCATGCAGGATGCCTGAGATTGAACCTTAGTTATCAGCATTTAAGGCAAGTTCCTTCCCTGCTGTGCTATCGACACACCTATCTCTGGTATTTCCTTTAAGGCAAGAAAGGTACACACTATTGAGAATTTCACCTTCCTGATCTAATCATCTCCGCAAGACTCCACTTTCCAGTATCATCACTTTGGGGCCTGAGATTATTTATTTATTTATTTATTTATTTATTTATTTATTTATTTATTGCTTTTTGGATCGTACCGGCGGCACTCAGGGGTTACTCCTGGCTCTGTACTCGGGAATTACTCCTGGCGGTGCTCGGGGGACCATATGGGATGCCGGGGATCGAACTCGGGCCGGCACAGGCTGGCCGCGAGACAAGGCAAGCTATCGCTCCGGCCCTTTTTTTTTTAATCTATTTATTTTCAATATTTTATTGAGATTCCAGGATTTAAGCAGCTATTATCCACACATTTTATTTATAACATCTTTCAACTCCAGACCTACTACCAGAGAGCCTGCTTCCTTCTACCTGTCCCAAGGACCTCTCCCAATATTCCTCCCAGTGTAAGCTCACATGAAAAGATTAGGACCGAAGTGATAGTACAGGGGCATGGTGCTTGCCTTACATGTGGCTGACCCTGGTTTGATTCCCAGCACACAATATGGTCCCCTGAACCCATCAGGAGTGATCTCTGAGTGCAAAGCCAGGAGTAAGCCCTTATTAAAACTAAACAAAAAAGTGAACATTTGGGGCCGGAGTGATAGGCTAGCGGGTAGGGCATTTGCTTTGCACGCCGGCCCATGCCGCCCGCCGGTTCGATCCCCGGCATCCCATATGGTCCCCCGAGCAAGGCCAGGAGTAATTCCTGAGTGTAGAGCCAGGAGAAACCCCTGAGCATTGCCGGGTGTGACCCAATTAAGCAAAAAAAAAAAAAAAAAAAAGTGAACATTTATAATAAAAATGTCTATGGATATTTAAAATAACCTAGTCAGACATAAAACATGTAATATAAATGAGATGCTCATTCATTATTCAAAAAGTATAAAATTCCTTATCAAGATCAGAGTAAATGTATTTTTCTTAAATATGGGCAACCATAAGCACCATGAGAGAGAGCCAGACTCGGTGCCATGTTCTGGGGAGTTTGTGCTGTCCTGTAAAGAGCTCTTTCAATGCTTCTTGTAAAAGTTGTTTCAAGGGTATGAATTCCCTAATCTGTTGCAGGTCTGTGAAGCTCTGTATCGCCCTTTTAATTTGCATGATAATCTAGCCAGATAGAATATTATTGGTGAGGTTTTGTTTCATTGAGTTTTTGTATTATATCCATCCGTTATTTTCTAGCTTGTAGAGTCTCATTTGATAGACTTTCTGTGAATCTTTCGTTTGTATGTATGTTTCCTTTTGATCTTGCTGCTTTCTGTATTCTTTATCTGTCTTTGTTATTTTTTATCCTTCTGAGCACAATGTGTCTTGGAGTCTTCTTAGTTGAATCTTAATTTTGCTGGGACCCTTTGTGCCTCCTGGATTTGGTTCCTTGGATTCAACACCGGGAAGTTTCTGACTTTAACTATTAGGTTTTCATCAAATTTGCTTTCCTGGTGCTCAGGGACAACAATGAGTTTTATATTATTCCTCTTGAGCTCATCCCATAGTGCTCTACTGTGCTGTTCATTTTACCCATCTTCTTTTGTTTTGTAGAGGTTTGCGCTCATCTCTTCCCTGAAGCTTCTCGATCTATTCTGCAGCTGTTGTTGTGCTGCCGATCGAAGCTTCCTTTGGGTTCTTAATAATGATCTACCAGATTCATTTCTGTCTTCTCTGCTCAGAGCTGTTTCACTTTTTTCTCTCTCATACTTTCTTGTAGCTTTTTGTTTTGTTTTGTTGTTGGGTCACACCTGGCAATGCTCAGGGGTTATTCCTGGCTCAACACTCAGAAATTACTTCTGACAGTGCTTAGGAGACCATATGGGATGTGGGGATCGAACCCGGGTTGGCCGCATGCAAGGCAAATGCCGTCCCCTCTGTACAATCACTCAGCCCCACTTTCTTGTGTTTTTTTCTGACTACTGTGCCATATTTTCTTTAAATCCATTAAGCATCTTCACCATGGTGCCACTAAAGTCATTTTTTCCTGAGAATTTACAGAGTGGGTTGGTGTTGTTTGTGCTTCCTTGTTTTCAGTCCTTGATCTTGGTGGATTTTTATATACCTTCCCTTTTGGTTTTCCTATGTTTCTGCATGGTGACGGTCTGTCTGTGTGTCAGATCCCATGGGAGGCCTTCAAGGATTAGGCTGGGAATTTCTCTTAAACTTCAATCAGTTTACCCAGTGACAGGAAGAATAGCTGTGAGCTGTGTGAATTTGGCTGACTAGGTGTTTCACGGCTGCATATGTAGCTTTTGTGCTTCAGGAGCTGTGGCACAGGCCCGTTAATATGGAAAAGGTTAGCTTGGACACTGTTGTCACCTAAGAGTTTTATTAGAAATGTGTGTCGGGGAAAATACTGTAGCCTATATGTATTTGTGCATGTGCTGTAGGCATAAGCGCTGGGACTTGGCAGACCCGTCTGATGAGCAGACTAGTCTAGGTTCCTCCTTCTCTCGCTCTGTACCCTGTTCTTCCTCATCCCTCCATCCTCCGTCTCCTTCCTACTTCCTTCTTTCTTCTTCTGCTTCCTCTGCCATACTGGGCTGTGCTCAACTCTGTACTAAGAGATCATTCCTGGTGAGGTTCAGGGGACCATATGGGTTGCCGAGGTTCAATCTTGGATGGGTATATGTAAGGCTATCACCCTACGTGCTGTGCTATCGCCCAGTCTGTCAGTAATTAAATTCAATACTTCGAGATGAATAATAATGTTTATAAATCAATAAAATCAGTTGGTACCTATAAATTTTGAGTGAGTTGTAAAAATAACTTCAGTTAACTATAAATTGTTAAACATACGATTAAATTAATCCAAGTCATTTACCTCAGATTTCTAAAGTAAATAAAATTGTAAGTGTCACTGTCACTGTCTTCCCGTTCATCATCGATTTGCTTGAGCGGGCACCAGTAACATCTCCATATGACCTGTCTCATGCAAGTAGAGCCCAAGGGCACCTGCTTGCTCCAGGAACATAAAGAGCCTCAAATTATTCCATCAGGTCATGGGAATAAGGTTGATAATTGTTACTGGTATTTGGCATATGAAATACAACACAGGTAGTTTGCCAGACTCTGCCGTGCGGGTAGCATACTCTTGTAGTCATCTCTAAATCCAGCATGTATTGATGAAACGCATGGCTGCTTGCGGCCGCGCGAGCCAGGCTGTGATAGGCTGGTCTGCTGGGTGGAGTTCTGACGAGTGGGAAGTCCGGATGTGGAAAGTGGAGGCCCTCATGGAGTGGGGGGTCGTCTGGCTTGTTGCAAGGCTCTGCTGGGGTGGCGGGCCAGGGCTAGAACCCACCATCCCTCCCAGGTGCCTCGTGAGCGGTTGGGCACAGGGAGAGCCAGTAGCAGCTCTGCCCCATGTCTGTGAGTCCCGTGGACAGTGTGAGGCCGGTCGTGGCCCCGCACGCTGGGCCCAGGTCTTCCCGGAGTCGGTTTGCTTGGGAATGCAGCCCAAAGTGGGTGGTAAACTCCATCTAAGGCTAAATACCTGCACGAGACCGATAGTCAACAAGTACTGTAAGGGAAAGTTAAAAAAAAAAAAGAACTTTGAAATAAAATTGTGTTCTCAATATTTTAGGTAATATGTGACAAAACAGAATCTGTACAGAATAGTATTAATATTATTTGTGCTCTGAAAAATTTGAGGCAATTTTTATGGAATTTAATCCATAGATTCATAAATATAATATGCTCAGATTCAACCCCATTTGTGATTGTTCATCATTCAGAGATTTCAAAGAGAATTTTAAAACATCTAAAATTAAGATGTGTTTTATTTGCTTACATTTTCCAGTAATGAAAAATGATAATCGTAGTGTTTATAGTTTGCATGCCTGAAAATATGTAGTCATTAAATCAGAAAATAGTAGAATTGCTTGTTCATAGATAAGAGAATGCTCTTAATTGTAACAAATCTGCATCACTCGCTTATTTGGTGATGATGATGATGATGATTGACATGAGGAAGGAGAGCCTTCTGAATGATATTTCTGAGATGAAATATGTCAGACTCAGGAATTAAGGTCTTTGAAGTCTAGCCCAACTGCTTCTTACCTGTTAAGATTCTGATGAGCATGAGCACTTAGCCTTAACACGGCAGCCGTTCTAGCTACCTCACAGGTTGTTGTGACAAAACAGCCTTAGAACAGCATCTTCGTGCAACAAGTCTCAGGCACTGTCTTGAGAGTAGTAGAATATCCTAATGGAGACAGGAATGTGTTGACCCAGTTCACATCACTACTCTGTCCTTGGTAGAGTGGTTTATCTGTGAATTTAAGGTTCATTTTCCATAAAAGGGGAAAGTTACAGCTGACTTGCCTCAGACCATTCATGTGAGAGTTAAATCAGATGTTCAATTATTGGAAAATTACTTAACAGCAAACAAATACGTACATCATTTGTGTCATAAGTAGAAAACTGCTTTTCTCTAACTGGACAGCCTGCCATACCGGGATGGATCTGAGAATGTGATAGTCCAGTTGTCCTTCACTGTGTCTGATGGTTGCCTTTGTTGTTGCTGTGAAGATGAAAGCTCCGTCTAGGACAGTTTTTGGCAGTTTGAATCAAACTTAGCTGCTGCTTGCCTGAATGAATATTCCACAACATCTTTTAGTGCTAGCCTAAATGAAAGTTTTTGTCAAGGGATTAATGTGGCAATTTTTTAAACACCCAATTAGAGAATTAGATCTGCTTTTCAGTTGAAAGTGTGTGATCAGAGCCATCATACGAATAAATTTAAGTCTGATAGTGTACATGGTTTCAGTACACATGGGCGAAATGTCCTGCTGATTGCTGATTGAAAACAGTTGTTAATTCTCTACTTCACTAAATTCAGAGTGGAAAAACTTTCCTTAATAAAGAACAGATTGAGGAGATCCAAGACCTTACTGTGTGGGAATTAATGGCAGATGCATATACTGGTAGTTAAAATGTTTCATTAGATGTTAATGTCTTGCTGTGTTTTTAATTGTTCAGAAATTAGCCTCCAGAATATTAAAACCATCTGTTTGTTATCATGATGAAACAGAATGCTTAAATAGTTATTAATTTGTGTTTCTTGTCTTTTTTTTCTTTTGAGGGATAATCTATAAAACTTTGATCTGTTTGGAGTTTGGGGAATATGAAATGTTGAAGTGAAAAATAATTCTAAAACATGACAGCGTCCCCAAAAGCTGCAGTGTTTTTCTACCTGCTGTGCATAATTCATACATAATTTTTTCAAATATTAATTTTCAAATCGGGTGACTCGATTCTTGTATTTTGGTGATTGTAAAGCTGCTTGGTAGTTTATTTCAATGGCATGGTTACCCGCTTTATTCTAGTTGCATTACGTTGAAGATCAAGACAGTTTCAATATTTCGAAGCACATAGGGAAGCTGAAACTTTGGACTCTTGCATCATAGTCTACCTACTGTACTCTACTAGTTATACTTACTTAATTAGCTATCTTCCACATTGAGTCAGGGCACCAATGTTGCTGGTTCCTTTTCTCTTAGCAGACTTTTCTGACTTTGTTCAAGTTGTTGCTTAGTATTTCTTTTGTTTTTCTGCCTCTTTAAATAGCAAATTATGATTTAGTTCATGGACTTCTATGACTCTTAGAATAATGTGAAGATTGTGTATGTGTTCCCTGTAGGCATATTATAGCACAACTTTTACTTACCGTTAGCATTCATTTGACAGCATTTTAGACACAGTAAATGACTTTTCAATGTCTAGATAGATTTTAAAAAATGTTGTTACCTATGAGAGGTTTCTAATTCCGTTGAATGGATTTACAATTCATGTATTAGCAATGATTTATAATTCTTCATACTGCTGTTGTAGGCAGCATTTAAAGATGAGCTGAGCCCCAATATTCTTGTTCTCCCTTTATTCCTTCATTCCAAAATTTTCATGTGATACAGTTGACTTTTAGAAAATGAGCTTGACTTAACAAGGAGTGTCTCATAACTAGAGAATAAAGGGATGGGATCTTGAGCTTTTTTTCAAATTGCAGTACTTTCTGATAAATAACATGAAATTCACTCATTGGAAATATACGGTTTAATAAGTCTTAGTGCATGTATTGGGCACTTTATATCAACATTTACAAATATTTGTTTTAGACACCATGGTTTATAATAATGTTGGTGGTTGAGTTTCAACTTCACACTCCACCCATTACTGCTTTCCTCCACCATTGTCCCCTGCATCCTATTTCCCTCCCCTACTCCTCCCTTCTTGTGATAAGTTTCTTTCTGAAGACCAGTTGCTGGTTTCTGTTGCCTTCGGCACGTGTTGTTCTTTAGTTTCTTTACCCAGTCATCTGTTCCTAGACACACTTAGGTTGTTTCCAGGTTTTGGCTGTTGAATGTAGGAATGAACTTGGGAGTGCAGATGTAGTTCCTGAATAGAGTGTTTGGGCCCTTAGGGTAAATGCCAAGAAGTAGAATTGCTGAGTCCTGTGGGAACTCAGTTTCTACTTTTTGAGAAATCGCCTTACTGTCTTCCAAAAAGACAACTGACCAGTTGACATTCCCACTAGCAGTGAATGAGAGTCCTTATTCCACTTTCAACAAATTAGAAATGCCAACCAATTTATGAAACTTTCCCCATGTGCAGACAGGTTTTCTTAAATTAAAAAAAATTCTCTATAGAACCCTTAAGTGTACTCTATACTTGTTGACATATTTTTAAAACATCATACAGAGTTTTATAGATCCCTTCAGGAAAATGCAGCAGTCTGAAATAGGATATATATGTTGTTGAGGAACCGAAACTATTGGAGAAATTACTTTTGGCTGCTTGTTTACATTTCATTGCATAACTCACATCATTCCTAATGAGTTCCAGGCAGAGGTATTTTCTCTACATATTTTATTCCTGTGTGAGTTATGTTTAAATGGTTAATGACACTGATGAGTATCTCACATCTTTTATTGAAGTGGAAAGGATATGAATCCTGAACCTATCAAGCTGCTCCATCTTCATTCAGAACTATAGAGATAGGGCTTTGATACATAGGGCTTTGATAGACGTGATAAAACCATGAATAGTAATTTTACAAATTAGCCATTAATAATTGATAACTGTAATGAAATTATAGTGTTAAAGTTTTAAAAATGTTTTCTTGACAGTGAAATCAAATTAAGACCAAAACATCCTGTTTTATAAAATATAAAATTCTAGTGGCAAAATTATTATTTCCGTGCCAGGAAACTGCTACTTATTTCATCTGTTCTGTTTTGCTCATGAAGCCTAAACTGTATAGTGTTTTAATAGGAATAAAATTCAGGAAATAGAGTAGATTATAGTTAGTTTTTACTAAATATGGCTCCAAAGTTTTTAAAAAATTAAAGAGATCATGTTATACTATTATAACAAAGACTTTCTTACAACAGAGATACCATGGATGGTACAGAATACCAAAGCAAATAGATACATTTTTCAGGTCTTTTAAGTGTTTAAGCTAACACCTGACCTATGCAGTGTCTCTTGGTTATAGGTAATAGCAGGAAATTTAGGTAAAGGATTACAACTTCTGAGTTACTTTTTCTATTCTAAATGATCCATTGGATGTGGCTATAAATGCCAGTTTTAAATGTATTCATGCGATTAGGAATGAGTTTTCTTTGCCTAAAATCCTGTGGTTTAGCTTTAGTACTTACTGTAGTCACTCCATTTCTTTGAAATATTGAGCTCTCTGACAGCTTAAAATCCTAAGTTTCCTTTAAACTTGAGCCTGGCTTTGGAAAAGAAAGGGAGTAGTGTGGGGTGGATTTTATATAAGACTCTGAAGAAATTTTACTGAAGTGCTTTTACTGATCGTTTCCAGAGAAGGATAAGAAAACTACTTCTCAGTCTTTTCTTGGACTTTGCTGTTAGCTCCGAGCAGCATTTAGTCAGACTGTTTTCATCAAGGCCGCTGAAGACTCTTGTTGAACTCTTGCTAAGCCATCATTTCTTTCCATGAAGAAAAATTCAAAAGATCCAAAAACAGGTTTAGATATTATTAAAACAGTTGACTATTAGGATGGGACCTGATGCGCTGTTATCCTTAATTTCCAGCATTTTTTGTTTCTTACCTCTATTGAATGAATTTCTATAACCATCTTATTTTATAACCATCTTTTTATAGTCTTTAATCCACCTAGGGATCAAGTGAAATTTATGTCAGATTTTGTGAATTAGAGTGCCCATTTCCACCTACAGATATTATCGGTATAAAATTATTTAACAATATTAAGAAATGGGAAGGTGTTCACTAAATTTTTGAAAGCATGTGTTAAAAAGTAACTGTAACGATGGAGTTCTTCAAACTGACTTGAGAAGCATGGAGAAGACGGTAAATGTTCCAACAGTGGAGATTTAAAGTGAGGAGGGTAGGGCACAAATGAGCATGACATGTTCAGGAGATTGAGAAAAAAGTGATGTTCATTTTAGGCTAAATCCTCCTTTATTACAAATGTAAAAACGAAAAGTTCTAGACAATGACAATATTCTAACTTTTATTCTACTGTAATAAGAAAAGGCTCATGAAGCTTGCATCTGAATTAATTTAGAATTAGCAGCTTTAGTAGTAAATTAGGGGGAAACTAAGTACTTAAGGGCTCAAGAGGATTCAGAGTAAAATTAGTATAATTTTTCTGGGTTTCATTAGAGAAAAGTTTCTGGGGGAAAAAAGGGTTTTCAAGAAAGTGACAAAAATGGATTTGTAAAACAAATATAAGCAAAGAAAATGGGGAACTGGGAGTAGCTGGCTAGAAGTATGACCAAACTTGTTGTCAGAACTGCAGTCTTTGAATAGGCACATTAAAGATACAGTATAGATATGATAGACAATTAGCATGTGTTTTCACTGATATGAAACATGACACACTGAAGCAGGCAACTGGCAAGAAATGGTCTTAGCTTAGAGACACACTGAAATCTTGGGGGTAAACAAAGGAAAGGGAGGAAGTGTGAGAAGAAAGAAGAGTAAATTCTTTTTGTTGGTGAGGATGGGATTGGAAATCCAGCGGTGGGCCTGGTGACAGCGGCCCTTAGAAGCACGGAAACAGACTTCTGACACTCCCTTTAAACCATGGTAAGTCAATTCAAAATAGACGCGAAATACTGAGTCATGATCATTATCCTTTCATCTTGGTTCATCATTCAAAACATACAAGCAAAGGTATTGCTATTTATTCTAATGTTTGAAGTTGACGCCTGCTCAGTACTTGTGTTAACAGATTTCTCATGTTCTAACGTGGCTTCCTTGGTTTCCTGTTTCAGATCCAACTCCTCATCACCTCATTGTATAGGTGTTGTCCTGCTCCTCTCTCCAGCGGGACTTTTCTCTAACCACCATACCCTTTAAAGTTGCAGTGTTAGAAATCCATTTCCGTGATTTCCAGTGACCACTTTTTGGTTTTAATTTAGCATGTTCTCTTTTGTTTTATTGGCCTTTCTCTTGTTTTATTGCCAGGAGTAATTCCTGAGAGCAAGAACCAGGAGTAACTCCTAAGCATTGCTTGGTGTGCCCCCCCTCAAAAGAAAACTAGCCTCAGATATTAATGTGTTGCCCTTTGATATAGTCCAAAATCCTTCTAATTTATACATTTAACCCAGAGCCACGGCAGAGCCTGGCAAGCTAGCCGTGGTATATTCGATATGCCAAAAACAGTAACAATAATGGACCTCATTCCCAATGAATGGAGACGTCACTGGCGCCTACTCGAGCAAATCGATGATCAATAGGAAGACAAGTGATACAAGTGAATGTAAAGGGTTTATATCTTGTTAACTCATCAGATTACTTGGGAGTAGCTACAAATGTGTATGGTGATAACATCTTACACTTGGGGAATTTTTGTATATCATTCAGTAGCATGTACATTAACGTTTTGAATATTTGTCATTTTCATGATAATTAGAACTGGGTATATGTGTAGAGTATCATTAATGTGTAAATCTGAGCTAGGTGAAAGTATAAAAGTGACTCGAATGTAAGATTCTTGAACTGTAAGACTTAAAAAATTTAGTTTATCACTCTGTCTTCAGATCTTCCTACCAGTTTTAAATGTAGCACTTAATAAATATTTGTTAAATTAGTTAAATTTTAGTGTATTTAAGCCTTATGTCTTATATGGTACTTCCAATGAACTGGCAAGAGATTTCCAGAATGATGTTTTTTAAAAATGGACCCTGGAGACAGCGCACAGCCGTAGAGCTTATGTATAGTATGAGTGAGACCCTGAGTTCTATTTCAGCACCTCGTGATACCAAGTGCTGTCAGATGCTAGCCCAGTGGTCTCGAATGTGGGGCTAGAGTGGAGTCCCCATACGAAACAGCAACAGAAAGGATCATAAAGAGTCTTTTCAGTGTGGAATGTTGGCATTTATCTTAGAAGAAAAAATCTTGTTTTCTGTTGTACATTCATTCTTCCTTTCGCCTTCCCCTCCCCCTTCCCTTCCTTGAGCAAAGAGAGATGTCCTTAGTTGTGACTCTTGTTAGTTTTTTTTCAAATAATTATTTAGAATGAATTTATATCTACAATGATAGTTTATGTTACCTGTGATTTTTAAATTCTGTTCACCAGCTTCCTGCCATAATTGAGAAAGGGACAAGAATGTTTAATATATAGACCTTAAAATTGTTCACATTAGACTAAGATGAAAGACCAGAGTGAAGAAGTAGTTGTTTAAGGAGACCACTAACTTTTCCTTCTCCTCGTTTCTTTGTGTTTAGGTCAAACCAGGGCAGAACAGCTGCAGGGACAGTGACAGTGAAAGTGCCAGTGGAGAATCCAAGGGATTCCACAGGAGCAGCTCCCGGGGAAAGGCTCAGTGACGTAAGTTTACAAAAGGAAAAAATCAAAACCACCAGACCTTGTTCCTTGGGCTCTGTCAGTTCTCCAACTCTCCTTCCTTGACTCTTCAGATAACTTTGTGGTCCTACTGTCGCAGTTCATCTTTCTTTAAACACACAATTGTGAAATAGGAAATCCTGTTTTCTCAGTTTACCAAAAATAGATTTCAGTTGGACTGGAGAGAGAATACAGTGGGTAAGGCACTTGCCTTGCATCTGGCTGACCCAGGTTTGATCTTTTTCACCAAACATGGTCCCCACAACCCCAAACCAGGCATGATCCCTAAGCCAGAGCCAGGACTAAGCTCTGAGCGTAACTGGGTTTGCCCCAAATAAAAATGATAAATAAAATGCTTCACAGGTGAGAGCATTTATCACCTTAAAAAACAGATTACAGAAGGAACAATAGTGTTTTAATACCAATGTTTCAAGGATTGAAGTAGCCAATGTTTACAATTGACACACTATATTGAATTTGGTTTAGTTTTTGTTATTTTGCAATTTCTTCACTTATGAGATTGGTTACAATCCCTTTCTGTAGGTTTCTTTTTTTCTTTTATTTTTTAAAAATATTTTATTATACCACTGTTAGATATACAATTACAAAGATGTTCATGTTTGTGTTTCATACAATGTTCCAGAAGATCCCTCCACCAGTGCCCATTTCCCACCACCGATGTCCCGATTCCCGTCCCATTCCCATAGCCTGCCTCTATGGCAGGTTCTTTCTTATTGAATGGTAAAATAGTACACCTACTTCTCTGGCAAAAGAAGGAATTAAGATTCCTGGTTTATTTCTAAAAATCCGTTTTAGAATATACCATACTCTTAGAGGAATGTTGGCTATCTAGAGCAGTTCTAGCAATATTCAGAACTCTGTCCACTACTGACAGGTCAGAATTACCTTTGTGCCTCTCAAGAATGACTTAACTCTCTTGGGACCAGCTTATATTCTTTCTTAACATTTTGTATGACAAGATTTTTGTTTTTGACACAATTTTGCCTCTTTTTTTTTTGGTAAAATGCATCAGACACAAGAGCCATTGAGATATTACAGGGGTTACAGTACAGGCCTTATATGTAGACCACCGGTGGGATCTTGAATCCTCAGACATTACCTACCAGGTGTGACCCAGACGGCCCCTGAGTTAGATAGCACCACATCTTGGGCCTTTGCATTGAACTGCCATTAAAGTTTGCCAGTAGTCACTGAGATGGGATCTTGGGTTTCCTGGAACTACTAGAAATAACCCTACTTTCAACCATAAAAAAGAAATCAAAGAAAATATTTTCAGTTATTGCTGTCAACAAAAAAGACTTTAAAAAGATTGAGAAAATACTTTTAAGAAAGAGTGACTAAGCCTCTGAGTTTTAAGAATAGAGTTAGGATGTATAATAATAAGGACCTTTTCTTTCTTCCCTATTATCTTTTCCTATACTCTAAATAAATTTTCTGTATTGTGGGTACAAGATGACTGTGTGCTGCTGAAGATGTTAGTGGGCCTTAAAATCCTTAAGACTATGAGGTGATGTAATGCACTTTTATACTGCACATGGAATATTCTGTGTGGTAGATCATATACTAGGGCATAAGACAATCCTACATAAATTCAGAAACATAAAAATCATACCAAGCATCCTTTCAGAGCACATTGCTGTAGAGATAGAAATTAATCATCAAAAGAAGATATGAATAAATTCTCACCTGGAGACTGAAAATCATGCCACTTAGTAACAGCTGGATCAAAGAAGAAATAAAGGAAGAAATAATACAATTCCTTGAGACTAATGACAATAAACAAATTATCAAAATCTATTGGACATAATAGAAGCTGTACTTAGAGGGAAACTCATAGCAAGATAGGCTGCATGAGGAAAGAAGAAAAAGATAACAACCTAAACACATATTAAACATCTGGAGGACCAACAAAAATGAATCCAAAGAGCAGTAGAAGGAAGGAAGTAATAAAAATATCATATCAGAAATCAATAATACAGAATCCAAGGAAACAATACCAAAAAAAATCAATGAAACCAGAAGCTGTTTCTTTGAAAGACTAAATCAGATAAACAGACCATTGGCTAGACTCAAGAGAAACAAAGAAAAGTATTCAAGTAAATAGAAATAGAAAAACTTAGGAAATAGAAAAATATCCCATAATTTGCATTGGTGGAAATTATTGTCAAAATGACCATCCTACCTAAATTACTATGCAGATTCAATGCAATCCCTATCCATATTCAGACAGCATTCTTCAAGGACTTAGAACAGGCCATAATAAAGTTGTAGGGAATCATAAAATATCCTGAATAGCCAAAACCATACTGAGAAATAAGAAAATAGAGGGTGTTTCATGACTTCATTTGAAACTGTAGTTTAAAACTGTAGTGATCAAAATAGCATGGTATTTGAGTAAGTACAGAATATCTGACCGGTGGATAAGAGCAGAATATCTGAGGACTTGATCATTTGATCACTTGACTTCCAGTAGATCATCGATTTATTGGAGCGGGCACCAGTAGCATCTCAATATGTCCTGTCGCACGTGAGATCACCCAAGGCATCTGCCCGCTCCATTTCATCAAGTCATGGGAATAAGGTCTACAATTGTTACTGGTATTATGCATATCAAATATGACAAGAGTAGCTTGCCAGGCTCTGCGGTGAAAGTGGGATACTCTGTAGTCACCTCAAAACTCGAGCATTTATTGATGAACCACATGGTCGCACGAGCCAGGCTGTGATCAGCTCTTCTGCTGGGTGGAGCTCTGAGGATAGGGGAGTCTGGGTGTGTAAAATGGCGTCCCTCATGGTATGGGAGTTCATCTGGCTTCTTGCGAGGCTCTGCTGGGGTGGCAGGCCAGGGGCTAGAACCCACCATCCCTTCCGGGTGCCTCGTGATCAGCTGGGCACAAGGAAAGCAAGTAGCATCTCTGCCCCGTGTGTGTGAGTCTTCATACACATATACATCATATATCTGAGGACAAACCCCAGATATATGATCAGCTAATATTTGTAAAAGGAGCCTAGAACATGAATTGGAGTAAATACAGCCTCTGCTACAAAATGGCACTGGCAAAACTAGGTAACCACATTTAAAACATTTTATATAACTGAATCTGTATCTCGCACCATACACAAAAGTCAATTCAAAGGCCTTGTGATCTGACCAGAATATATAAAATATATTGAGGAACATATAGGCAGAAGGCTCCAAGATCTGAATCACATGGGTGTCTTCAATGAAACAATGCCACTGGCAGAGGCAGCAGAATAATAACAAGTAGGACTGCATCACGTGCCAAAGAAATCTGTGCTAAAACTAAAGGACAGCTAGCTGAATGGGAGAAAATATTTGGTGTCATCACATCAGATAAGGTATACCCCACATATGTGAAGTTCTCACAGTGATGAAGAACAAAAAATATCCAGAAATCCCATCAAAAACTGGGGAGAGGAAATGAACAGGGCTTCTCTGAGGAAAATCAAGAAGCACATGAAAAACTGTTCATCGTCACATATCATGTAAAATCCAAATCAAGACGGCAATCAAGGAGATCCAAATCAAGACAATCATCTTACACCAGTGAGAATGGCACATATCAAAAATACTGGGAACCGTCTGTGTTGGAAGAGATGTGCTGTAAAGGAATTATCATCCACTGCGGGTGGAATGTTGTCTGGCTCAACTCCTGTGAAAGCAGTATTTCGGATTCTCAGTAAGCTTAAAATTGAGCTGCCATATGACCCAGCAATTCCACTTTTTGGACATTTACCCTCAGGACACACAAACTCTCACAAAGGACACATGCACACCATTGTTCATTACAGCACTTAGTACAGTAGTTAAAATTTGGAACCAGCCTTGATCAGTGGGTCATAAAGATGTGGTATATATAAACAGTGGAATACCATGAAGCTGTAAGAAATGATAAAATCTTGCAATATGCTGCAACATATATGGAATTGGGAGATATCATGTTAAATGAAGTTTATCCAGTCCAGCGATGGATAAACATAAGATAATATTTATGTGGTAATAAGAGTAACTGGATGATGAAATTCAATGGTTTAAAGGGGGATGCCTAGGTCACCCTTGGTCCCAAAGTATAAGGAAAGAGGACAGACAGTGAGTGGAGGGTGGGGTGAGGAGAGACAAATGTGAAGCAACAGGGGTCAAGGGTCAGGGTCCATCATTGGTGTTAAGGAATGATAGATCTTAATATCCAAACTCCAGTCAACAACACCGAAATCAAGAGACCCAAACTTTAATAAACAAACTTAAAAAGGTACCTGTCAAAGATAGCGGCCTGGGCGTGGGGTGGGAGCATAGGAGAGGGAACCTAGGAAGTTGACACTGGTGGCAGAATCAGTGATGGAACATTGCTCTAAAACCCAATTATGAATCACTTTGTAAATTACGATGCTTTTATAAAGTGAAATTTGGGTAAAACAAAAATAAGAGCCCTCAGGAAAAAAATCATCAGTGTAATCAGTAGGAAGTAGTTCATATTATGAGATTTATAAATTCACATATCTTAGTATGTGCTGAGATATTTTGTACTTGATTTTGTTGAGAGGTTTCAATAGTATGAATGGTGGTGCATAGTATCCATGAAGGGCTTTCTGCAATAATTTCACATCATTTCTCCTCAGCTCATGTAGGCAACTCTGAGACATAGCCACTGTCACACATATTTCAGGGACACTTTGTGAGATTTGATGAATTCCTAAAAGAATTAAAGGGACAAAACCCAACATTATTATTTCTAACAAACTCAATATCATCTTTATATATAATTTCCACTTCATATATTGTGTAAGATTTGTCATTTAAAAATGACAGTTCAGTCTTGTTGTGTGAAATTGCCTGCACATAAGAATGTTCTCTGTATATTTATAAGCTTCATTGATTTGGAGATAGAACTATAAATTATAAGTATACTATAACAGCATTTTATGACTGAAGTTTTAAATGATTCTAAAGTGGCTTTTTACTGATAGTTTTTTTTTTTTTTTTTTTTTTTTTTTTGGTTTGAATACAAGATCTTTTTTTATTCTGCCAGCGATTCCTGGGTTAGTTATAAATTCATCATAGAGTAGGTAAAGAAAGGTTAATTTATGTGAGGGAACAAGAGGATAGTATTGACCAGACATTGAGATATTTTGATTTGTTCCTATTCACCGTCCTTTAGATTGAAAGAATTTGGGAAAAGCGTTTCATAGGTAGGAAGACTTAATATTGTTAAAGAATCAATATTTTTCAAAGTAATTTATAAATTTCTTGACCCTGGAAAGTATTCCCCAGATTATTTGAGGCCCTTTCTATGAAAATTCCAGCCCTTTTTTTTTTTTTGCAAAATGGAAAATCAGATATTCATATTTAAATTGACATGCAGTAGTCTGCCTACTATTGAGAAAGGTCAAGTTGGCTTTCTCCTTTGAAACCTAATTACCTGGCTACAGTGCTTAAATAGTATGGTGCTGTGTATGAGGATAGACATATAGAACAGTAGACTCATATAACTAGTCCAAAAATAAATTCATACAGTGGCCAACTTATGTTATAACTGGGTGCCAAATCCATTGAATTGGGAAAGAATTTTATATTATCAGTGGGTGCCAGATAACTAAATCTACTTACGCAAAAGAATTAAATAGAGGGTATGGAGCAGTGTACAGTGAGTAAAGTATTCCCCTTGCAGACAGCAGATTGAAGTTTGATCCATATCATGTGTGATCTCCTGAGCACAGCCAGGTGTGCAAAAACAGAAGGAAGCTGGGTACAGTATGACATTATGTGTACAGATGAACTAAAAATAAGGCTTTTAATTGCAGTAGATCATAAAACTCGGAGACGAAACTAGGTAAGTTTAAATGATCTTGAGTTAGTAATAGATTCTTAGGAAACTTTTAAGGATCATTGGGTAACAAATTGAACTTCTTGAATATTAAAACAATACATTAAGAACATAATAGAAGAGGCCTAGCTTTAGACTTCCCTTATTTTGATATGCATTCCTTAAGGGTTTAAGGGACACTCTTCCTTCAACTTGCACACTTATTGGATGTAAATTAACCTAATTTCAGTATTCCTGAGACTCTGGAAAGGGCTTTCTGAAGAGCACACAAGTGGTGGAAGAGTGGGGGTCAGTGGAATAGTAATGAGAGCACACGTCCTTCGTTGTCTTACATGGGTATGCTTTCTGGTATCTGCAGATAATTTGAATGGTAATAATTCAAATAATAATAGTGAATATATGGTATTTTACCATATTGTATTTTACTAAATAATATACTTATTTTACTATATGGTATTTTACTAAATAATAATTACTATATGGTATTTTACCAACACCATGAGGGCAGTCATTTTCAACCTGGACTCCACAGCTTGTCAGAGCTCCACTCAAGAGAAAAGGGGTGCCTCCCCCATTGCACATGGCTGCAAAGCAGCCACAAGGTTCACGGTTCATCAGTAAATGCACGAGATGAGAGCCTACTACTGAGTTTATACCACCTGCACGGCAGAGCCTGGCAAGCTACCCGTGTCGTATTTGGTATGCCAAAAACCAGTTACAATTATAGACCTCATTCCCATGACCTGAAGGAATGGATTGAGGCTCTTCGTGTTCCTGGGTGAGCAGATGCCCTTGGATTACACTAGCACCACGACAGGACTTATGGAGATGTTACTGGTGCCCGCAAGAGCAAATTGATGAGCAACGGGAAAACAAGTTGATACAAGTGATACAAGTGATCAATAAAATGAAAATACAGATCGGAGAGGGAAGAGCATTGGGGAAGAGAGGTATGCAAAAAATGAGAAAACATCTGCTTTTTTTATATCTTTAGTTTTTGGTTTTTTGGGCCACATTCGTGATGCTCAAAAGTTACTCTTGGCTCTGTACTCAGGAATCACACCCAGCGGTGCGGAGGGATCATGTGGGGTACTGAGGTCTGAATCTGGGGCATTCGCTTGCAAGCCAAATGCCCTGCTTGCTGTATTGTAGCTCCAGCCCCCTCAGAAAATTTTTTTTTTTTTTTTGGTCACACCCGGCAATGCTCAGGGGTTTCTCCTGGATCCGCACTCAGGAATCACTCCTGGCGGTGCTCGAGGGATTGATACAAAGGGATTGCTCGAGGGATTGATGATCTGATACCACTGGCAAAGACAACAAAATAAAAAATGGGACCATATGGGATGCCGGGGATCGAACCTGGGCCGGCACAGGCCAGCCACGTGCAAGGCAAACGAGCTACCTGCTGGACTATCGCTCTGGCCCCTCCTCAGAAAATGTTAAAGTATATTACATTGAAGTATATTAACAGTCCTACTATACCAACTAAAAGTAAGAGATTGTTAGAGTGATCAACCTATGTGTTGGCTGCTGCTCAACTAGATTTGGGCCAGATTAAAGACAATCTCTGTGCAAATGCAACCAAAAATTTATCTTCTATTCTATGAAATGTGGGAGAAATCCAGTCATGTTTACATAAATATGTTTCCTGTAGTGCCTTTTTAGGAATCAGCTTTGGTTATACTCATTTCAGTAAGTTCAGGAGAGCCATTTATGTTTGTTAAAAAAAAAGCACATTATTTTCTATTCATAAAATAATGAATTTAACTTCAGTAACATGACATTTGGTTATTAAAGGTTTTACTATATTATGTGTAGTGATAAAAGGACATAAATTTTTTAATTTAAGCATTATTTACTTGAAAAATAAAGAATATCTGTAGAATATGAAAACACTTGTAGTTTTTATAAATAACAACTTAATATCCAGAATCTATAAATTTTTCTTTCAACCCAGCATCAAACTTGAACAGAACAATTCAGAAATAGACAAATAACTTTAATAGATGTTTATAAAAGGAATATGTACAAATGGCCAGTAAGTATATGCAAGATGCTCATCACCATGAGTGATTAGGAGAATAAAATCAAAATCACAGAGTCATAAAATATTTATAGTCTTTTTTAAGTGAAAATAAACCAGGAAGATTGACAAAAAATATTGAGAAATTGGTTTTATAAAAATGCAGGTTTTTTGGAAGGAAGGTTGGGAATTAACTAGCCATGGGAAGAGGCAATTCCTGATTCTGTGCTCATAAGCTCTTCCAGGTTCTACTTCATGATTTGGACCTCAAAGTTGCCATCGATGATCTGACACCACTGGCAAAGACAACAAAATAAAAAATAAACAAATGGGACTACATAAAGTTAAAGAGATTGTGCATGTGGAAAAAATTTAAAACCACCTTGGGATAAAACTAAAAGACAGCTCACTGGGAAAAAAAATACTTGCATTCAGTACATCAGATAAAGTTTTGATATCCAGGATATATAAAGTACTCACAAAATCCAACAAAAAGAAAATCGAAAATCCTGTCCACAAATGTGAAGAGGAAATGTGTCGGGGGATGCTGCCGGGGTCCCCGACAGTGTCGGGACAGAAGTTCTCTTCTACCTCCAAGGACGCCGGGGGAACAGATGAAAACTCACAAGTCGCGGCGCAGTTCCAAAAAGGCTTTTAATAGTACAAAAGCTGTACCACTGCAATCCAATATAATGAAAGAACTCTAGCTCTGATCAGGTCTTAGAGCATACAAAAGAGCCTAAGTCACCCACCAAAGAGAGAGGATCTCACCCAAGAGGAGCCCTACCCAAAAGAAGGAGCAAAAAGGGGAAGGGGCCTCAAGTCCCTTATATACACCAAAGTAATCTTATCTGTGACAGGGAGGGTCCTGTCAACAAAGAACCCTAAACAGAAGGGTGGTGCCACACCCTCTTACAGGTATAAACAAAGGTTAGCCAAGGACTAATCTCTTCTTCTGAGATTATCTCTTATGTAAAACACTGAGGGGCATCTGGGATAAAGTAATACATCTTCATTTCATGGGTTTTATGTAATCTAGATGGTACCCACAAGGTCCCTTCTTTTTTATTATCTGCACCAGGGTGATTCTGAGTATCTTGTTTTCATTATACTGAAAGGGTCACACTCGCCTGCTTGAGAGTTGAGGGATGCTTGAGAGCAAACTAGTATGATCCTTCCTATAATCTTCCTATAGTCTCAGCGTAGCCAGGGTGGTAGTCTCCTGGTAAATTCTAACTGTCCCACGCTGGGTGCAGTGGGTATAAAGAGGAGCTGTGCCCAATCTAGAAAACATAGACATCTTAGTAGATGTATAAGTCAGAAGTTATTCAGTCAAGGTGACTTCTGTAACTGCCACACCCTCTAGCAGTGTTTACATAGAAGAAAGGTCTCATTAGAATGAAACTTGGCTTAAGTAGATTAAACTGTGAGTGGGCAAAACAGCAAAGCTCCCAGATTAGCTAAACCTGTCATCCAACAGAAATGAATAGTAACTTCTCAGAGGATGACAGGCAGATGGCCAGTAGGCACATGAAATAATGCTCAGTATCACTTACCAAAATCCAAAGCATGACAACAGTGAGATACCATTTCACACTAGTGAGAATGACACATATCAAAAATAGTAGGAACAATCTGTGTTGGCAGGGATGTAGTGAAAAGAAACTCGTATCCGCAGTCGGTGGGAATGCTGTCTGGTCCAATCCCTGTGGAAAACAGTATGAAGAGTTCTCAATAAACTTAGAATTGAACTTCCATATGACCTAGCAGTTCCGTTTTGGGGCATCTAAAAACAAAGGCATGTATATGTCCTTTTCAGAGAGTGTTTCTTTCAGAGAGTGTAATACACTCTGAAAAGGACATATGCATGCCTTTGTTCATTGCTGCACCCAGTACAGTAGCTAAGATATGGAACCAATCTAGGCAGATGACAGATGAATGGGTTGTGAAGATGTGGTATACACACACAGACACACAGACACACACACACACCATGGAACACTATGCAGCTGAAAGGAAAAGTGCAATCAAGCAATTTGCTGCAATGTGATTGAAACTGGAAAGTAAAGTGTTGAGGGAAGTAGGCCATGAGAAGAAGGTCAAACACAGGACGATGTCACTTATCTGTGGAATATGAACGCTGGATGAGGAAATGTAGTAAAAGGGGGATGCTTAGATCACCCTTGACTCTTTTTAAGGGGAATCAGACAGAAGAAAGATATCAAGGCAGAAAAAAGAGAGAATAATAAGAGGCTAACAGGCATCAGAGGTTAAGTTTCTACCAGCGATATGAGTGAGGGCTAAAACCATGTACCCAAAACTCAGATTAAACAGAACTGCAAACATGAGCTTTACACAGCATCCACTGAAATTTTGTAATGTGCCTGCCAAGTTTACAGGCAGGGATAGAGTGGGGAGGGAATATAAAAACACAAGTGGAGGGGCCGGACAGGTAACTCAGCAGGTAGGGTGCTTACCTTGAACATGGCCGACCTGGGTTCGATCCCCACCATCCCATATGGTCCCCTGAGCACCGCCAGGATTAATTTCTGAGTTCAGAGCCAGGAGTAACCCCTGATCATTCCCGAGTGTGACCCCCCAAAAAAAACCACCAGTGGAGGGAAATTGACACTGTTGGAGGGATTGGTGTTGAATGATTGTATGCCTAAAATGCAGCTATCAGTAACTTTGTAAATAATGACTCTTCAATATAAAAATGTAGCTATTCCAGATTCTGTGCACACCCCATGCACCTGTATGCTCCCCTGGTACGATCAGGACCATTTGTGATGGGGGTGGCAGATGAGGCACCTACATGTATGACAAACCCCTTGCCTCCTGTATTATCTCTCTGACCCCAAATACTGAGAAATGTGAACAGTCCTGCATGATGGTAGGAAAGTAACATGGTATGACTATTTCTTAAAACATTGTAGTAGTTTCTCCAAAAACTAAGCATATGCCCGTCACTTCCTCTTCTAGATATGTGCTGAGATAGAAAACGATACTCAAGCAGATGCTGTGTGTCAGTGGTCATGCAATTTATGAGAGTGAAAAAGGATGAAAGTAATCAAGTGTTAGGCTGCAGATGAATGGATTAAAAAGGTCAGAAATAAGCAGGGGGCCATACAATAAGCAATATAGCTATGGAAAGGAATGGAATTTTGAAACATCACACAAATGCTTAAACTTGTGAAACATTTGTGTGATGTTTCACACCAAACTTTGGAAGCATTGTGCCAAATGAAAGAAGGATGACATAAAGATGCAAAACCATATGATCTCTTACTGAATTATTTAGAATGTACATGTTCCGACTTCTAGATACAAAAGAAGAATAGGAATTGATGGTGCAGATGGAGGGTGTCTCTTGGTTGGAGAGTTATTATTTAATGGTTATATATTCTCTGTTTGAACCATGAAATAGTGTTATACACATTGCAATTTGTAATTAATAACATTGAATCATACATTTCAAGTGACCAAATGTCTAAAACCTGATGATGTAGGTACTTATATAGCTTCAAAATAAAAACTGTAATTTATATGGTGTATATGTGTAAAATATTTTAAAAATAATATTAAAATTAGTGATATAACAATTTAATCAGTCAGTGCCAACCCGGTCTATAAAATGTTTGATTTGATGTTCCTTATTGAATACTAAAATTCATATTTTGGGCAACAAATTAGAAGGCTCAAATAATATGTCAAAAAGAAAAATTGTAGTTGTCATTTATAAAGATGTTTCCAGATCTTATGTGTGTTTCTTTAAAATATGAAATTCTGAGATTGCATACTGACCTCAGAACTGTTGCCTAGACAAGGGTGAAATAAAAATTTTTTGACAAGTAAGGTCAAAAATGATTCTTTTTGGTATTTGACAGTGTTTACCTGAAAAGTATTTTACATTATAAAAATGCCTCAGCTTTTTTTTCTTGATAGGGAGGGAATGGGCAATTAATTCATTATGTGCTTATCCGAGAAAACACACAGAAGACCACTTCTGGACTTGGGGTTTTTGAACATCTCTGTGTCTCTGTTTAATACTCTTTTCTATCTTTTGCTTTCTTGACATATGGAAAATACTTAAAATTGTTTCAGTATCTTTATTAAGTAATTGTGTCATTTCTGAGTACTATTAATATTATTAGTTGTATTATGGATTTTTTATGACTTCTTAATAAGCTTCATTTTTTTCTCTTTCAAGCAAACATTTCAAAATCTTTAGTTGGATGCTGGATAATGCTGTTGAGCTTTATTCTAGGATTCAGTCATGTTACTTGAGAACACTGGTCACCTGGTAATAGAACGATTTGAGTTTCAAACAGTCACAATAAAGTTAATAGAACAATAAAGCAATTTATGAGATTTTTTTACCCCCAGATTATATAGACATCATTTTTATACTATAGTGTAGTCTACTACTCTGCCCCTCAAATGTTGCAGGTGTGGCTGTGGTGCCCAGCCGTGTCAGCAAGTGGCAGACAGGGAGACAGACTTGTCTACACCCAGGACTCTGTCCTCTGGGCCCTGAATGGTTGATGGTCTGACATAGATAAAGACTGGGCCCCCTAGGATAACCCAGAGCCACTGCAGAGCCTGGCAAGCTACCTGTGGTGTATCCAATATGCCTAAATCAGTAACAACAATGGACCTCATTCTCAGCGAATGGAGACATTACTGGAGCCCTTCAAGCAAATTGATGAACAACAGGAAAACAAGTGACAATGTAGTCTACTATGTGTGTAATAGCATTATGTCTTTTAAAAAAATATGACCAGATTGTAAAAATACTTTTTTTGCTAAACTGTAAGAATTGTTTGAACCTCTAATAAATTGCAATATTTCTATTGGTGGAGGTTGCTTCCATGTTGGCGGCTTCTAGTTGATCATGACTGTTATTACTGAAAGTTGGGGTGACTGCTGTAGTTTCTTTCCTTTCTTCCCTTTCCAAACAGTTCCCAGGAGACCCAGGCTTCTCCAGTGATTTTTGTCCCACAGTGCCATCTGCTCAGTGCAGGTCTTTGATGTACGCTGCGTGGGCTTTGTGGGGCAGGAGATGGCTGGGGCTTGCCAGCCGAGCAGGGGACTCAAGGACCTCCAGGACTGAACCAGGTGATGCTTGTGGATATCATGTGGTTCCAGTGTGAGCCTGGGTCTGGCGTATGCTGGCGAAAGTGCCTTTACTGTACTAATATTTCCTGTCCCAGAACTGGTGATTTCTTAAAGCACAGGCAGCAGTGAAATTTTCCTGTTAGTTGATTTTCCTTTTCCTTTCACGAACCATTTCTCAGTGGCTTCCTGTGTTTTAGCCACAGCATAGCTTTTTGTAAATGAGTTAGTGCTTGTGTTGGAAAGGTAAGGTGCCTGCCTTGCATGTATCCAACCCAGGTTTGAAACTGCATTTCGTCCTGGCATTGCCAAGAATAAGCCTTGAGCCTGCTGGGTATGTACCTTCCCCATACAACACTTCCTTATCCCCCAATAAGAAAAATCAAGTGACTTAGCCCTCTGAGACCCTGCCAGTGCTTTCTTAGCTGAGTTTGTATATATTCTAGACCACTTATTACAATTTCAACGGTGTTCACAGCATCTTTACTGGAAATAATTTCTTCTCAAGAGCTATTTGCCTTTGAGGAGAATCAGTTCCATTTTTGTTCGTATTTGCTGAAGTTCAGTCAAAACTTAAAGCACCACTCCTAAATTTATTTCTTACATATTTCTACATTTTTAGGATGAATTCTAACCCATGAAGATTCCTATAAATCTTAATATTTTGACTTCTTATGATGCTCAAATGCTATTAATGGCATAGATTCAGCAATCATTTCCTGAAATACCAACTCCATCAAAGAAATCATCAGAGAAATCACTTTCTATGGTAGATATAGACTCATATTAAATAACAAGACTAGAAAGTCAGAATGACCCCTTGGTTTATTAACTGTGAGTGGATGTTGTGTTAGCAGGCTTGACACCATTCTCTCCTTATTCATGTCTGTCGAACCATTCACGGGTTAGCCCAGTGTATGGTCAGTGAGCAATATTTTAAGGGAATTCATATTGAAAAACAGATGTAGTGCCATGCCTTTTGGTACTATTTTCAGAGCACAGGTGATGAAATTAGCAAAACTTCAAAAGGACCTTTATATATATATATATATATATATATATATATATATATATATATGAAATGGATAATGAGCATTGGCATGAGCTTCAAATAGCAGAAGCATTAGGAGTGTTGAAACCTTAAAACCTTGAAGCTCTGGTCTACTCCCAACTATGGAAGTCTTCAGTGTTATGCTCCTCTAGCATAAAACACTTTTTCTCTATTAAAAATCTGCTCTTTAACAATTGTTGATAGTACTAATACCAACCTAGAACTGAGCATTAAATGCAGGCAAAAAGATATACATGACAACCCTTTAATGTATGTACTGTAATCCACAATCTGGAAGGGAAGGAAAAGAGAAAGAGATAGAAAGGGAAAGAAATAAAGAACCTGCCATAGAGGCGGGCTGAGGGAGTGGGGAGGGAACCGGGATGTTGGTGATGGGAGATGGGCACTGGTGGAGGGATGGGTGCTGGAACACTGTATGACCAAATTCCAAATATTAACATTTTTGTAATTGTATATCTCACGGTGGTATCACTTGAATCACTTGAATCCCGTTACTCATCGATTTGCTCGAGCGGGCGCCAGTAACATTTCCATTGGACCCTATCACGTGCCAATGTAGCCCAATGGCATCTGGTTGATTCAGGAATATGAAGAGCCTCAAACCGTTCCTTCAGGGTCTTAACAAGGAAGTCTGACCATCTTGTAGGTGGGCGGCCACGTGATCTTTTGACATCCCGTGGGATCCAGTCGGTAACGGCTCTAGTCCAGCGGTTGTCTCCAAATCGCATTACATGTCCAGCCCATCTGATTTTCGATGCCTTGGCAAACGAGACAGCGTCCCTGATTCTGGAATAGCGACGGAGGTCAGAACTCCGGATTCCTTCTCTCACTTGAGTGAGACGTGATATTCCAAGCATAGCTCTTTCGATGCCTCTCTGGGAGACCGAATAGCATTCTCATCCTGCTTTCGTAGGGCCCAGGTCTCTGAGGCGTATGTTAATGCAGGGAGAACGGTGGAGTCAAAGAGATGTGCCCGGAGCCGGAGGTTCTTTGTCCTTTTAGCTATTTCTTCGATGCCTTTGAAGGCATTCCATGCCGCTCTCTTCCTCCTGCGCAGCTCAGGTTTTAGGTCATTCATCATGTTGACTTCTCGACCTAGGTACACATAACTGCTGCATTCAGAGATGTTTGTTCCATTGAGAGAGAATGGGGCCTCTGGAACTAGTTCATTTCTCATGAACATAGTTTTCTTCAGATTCAGCTGTAGACCTACCTTTCCACATTCTCGGTCAAAGTCAGCCAGCATTTGTGCCGCTTACACCACCTCCCGCTCGCTGATGACATCGTTCTAATAACACCAAACGTTAGCCACGGTGGTATAATAAAATACTTTTAAAATGTCTGCTCTTTAGCTTCAAGTAGTCCCATATGTTTATCTTTTCTTCTAGTTTTTTGTTAGTGGTGTCTCTTCTTTGAAGATGTCCTTAGCTTCAATGTCGTGGAGAGTTTTCATATATTTTCGATGTACTTTATGGATTCAGGTGTGATACTGAGATCTTGAATCCATTTTGATCTGATTTTTGTGCATGGTGTTAGGCAGAGCTAAAAAGCTTCTTCACCTCAAAAGAAACAATGACCAAGATATAAAAACAGTCCACAGAATGGGAAAGAATATTCACCCAATATCCATCTATTAAGGGGTTAATATCCAGGATATATCAGGCACTGGTAGAACTTTACAAGAAGAAAACAGCCAACCACCTCAAAAAAATGGGGAAAAGAAATGAACAGAAACTTCAACAAGGAAGAAGTTTGAATGGCCAAAAGACATATGAAAATATGCTCATCATCATTAGTTATCAGAGAGATGCAAATCAAAACAACAATGAGATATCATCTCACACCACAGAGACTGGCACATATCCAAAGGAGCAAGAACAACAAGTGCTGGTGTGGATGCGGGGAAAGGGGACTCTCATCATTGTTGGTGGGAATGTCGACTGGTACAGCCTTTTGGGAAAACTATATGGACATTTCTCCAAAGACAAGAAATTGAACTCCCATTTGACCCAGCCATACTACTCCTGGGAATATACCCTGGGAAGCAAAAAACACACAGCGGAAATACCATCCCTATTTTTATCTTGATCACTTGATCACTTGACTTCCAGTAGATCATCGATTACTCGAGCGGGCAGCAGTAACATCTCAATATGTCCTGTCACATGCGAGATAGTCCAAGGGCATCTGCCGCTCCAGCCTCAAACCATTCCATCAAGTCATGGGATTGAGGTCTATAATTGTTACTGGTATTTGGCATGTCAAATATAACACAGGTAGCTTGCCAGGCTCTGCCATGCGAGTGGGATAATCTTGTAGTCACCTCAAAACTCGAGCATTTATTGATGAACCGTGCAGCCACTTGCAGCTGGTGAGCCGGGCTGTGATCAGCTCTTCTGCTGAGTGGAGTTCTGACGAGAGGGGAGTCCAGATGTGGAAAATGGTGGCAATCATGGTGTGGGGGTTCCTCTGGTTTCTTGTGAGGCTCTGCTGGGGTGGCGGGCCAGGGCTAGAGCCCGCCATCCCTCCCGGATGCCTTGTGATCAGCTGGACACAGGGAGAACAAGTAGCAGCTCTGCCCCGTGTGTGAGTCTCTGGATAGGCATACCTGGGCGGGGCTTGGAAAAACTGCTGCAGGGTGGGTCGGTTACGAACCGGGTTGTAATCAGCTCTTCTGGGTGGAATTCTGAAGAGAGGGAGAGTCCGGATGTGGAAAATGGCAGCCCTCATGGTGTGAGGGTTCCTCTGGCTTCTTACGAGGCTCTGCTGGGGTGGCAGGCCAGGGCTAGAACCCACCATCCCTTCCGCGTGCCTCATGGTCAGCTGGGTACAGGGAGAGCAAGTAGCAGTTCTGCCCCATGTGTGTGTGTCTCTTATAGCTTAAAATGTTTATAATTCTGCAGCTACCAAATATTCAATTCCCCCCAATAACGACAGAAATTTCTAACAAACTCCATTGTTCTAAATATGTTATTCCCCTTCTTGCATCAAAGAAAGGAAAAAATGTCGCACACATACACAAAGACAGAGGGATTGAAAGCTAGCAGAATATACATAACACATAATTAAGGACTTGTTACTTGTCTTCCTGTTGATCATCGATTTATTCCAGTGGGTGCCAGCAACATCTCCATTCATTGGGAATGAGGTCCATTGTTGTTACTGTTTTTGGCGTATCAAATACTCCGTGGGTAGCTTGCCAGGCTCTGCAGTGGCTCTGGGTTCATCCCAGGGAACCCAGTCTTTTCTATGTCAGACCATCAACCAACCAGGGCCCATGAGGCACAGCCCTGGGTGTAGACAAGCCTGTCTCCTGTCTGCCACCTGTTGACGCAGCTGGGCACTGCAACCACACCTGCATCACCTCAGGGAATAGCGGCATTATTCAGAATAGCCATAATCTGAAACAATCAGAGTGCCCGAGAATTGATGACTGGATAAAGAAACTTTGGTACATCTACACAATGGAATACAATGCAGCTGCTAGGAAAAATGAAATTATGAAATTTGACTATAAATGGATAGACATGGAGAGGATCATGTTAAGTGAAATTAGTCAGAAGGAGAGAGACAGATATAGAATGACTGCATTTATTTGCATGACATAAATATATATACATATATACATATATACATATATACATACATGTTATAATACCAACATCCAAGGTCAGGCAAAATATGGATCAGGAGGTTTGTCAAATGTGGAAATTACCACAAATGTGTTGGAGCAGAGGTTAGGTAAAACAGATAAGGGCACAGTGTGCCAGTAATTGTCGAAAAGTGCTGTTACCACATAGAACTTAGCATTAAATACAGGGAAATGTATACATGATAACCTCTAAGTATATGTATTACAATCCACAATATGTAAGAGAAGGAAGAGAGAGAAGAGAGAGAAAGGAAAGAGAGAAAAGAGATAAAGAACCTGCCATAGAGGCAGGCTAGGGGAAGGGGAAGGGAATTGGGATATTGGTGGTGGGAATGGGCACTGTTGGCAGGATGGGTGCTGGAACACTGTATGGCCAAAACCCAAACATGAACATTTTTGTAATTGTTTATCTCATGGTAGTATAATAAAATATATTTTCCAATTTAGGGGAAAAATTACCCTACACAGTATGACATGAAGAGTTCTAAAAAAATCTGCTCTTTGGTATCACTACCTTCTTCAGTGATCTTAGCTCAGTGAACTCAAGGACACTTCAGGGTCACCTGGTAATCCTTAAATTAACCTACAAGATAGTTTGATGGCACTTAAAGGAGTGCTTGCTGCTTTGGGCTTTCATGGTATAGAAATGACTTCTTAGGTTTTATGAACCAACTTCTAGCTTCTTAATTTTCCTTACTTAGTTTCCATCTGTCTCTCAGAGAACTGATGTTAGGACCTTCATCTGGATTAAACTTCGGCCAAAGGAAATATGACTGGTTTGATTATCTGTCCAGATTATTTAAACTCTCCACATCAGCGATGTACCTGTTTTTACTTTTTTTTTCCCTATCATTTCTCAGTTACCTCTTTTTTTGTAAACTTTCCTTGGGTATATATTTTTTACTTTAATTTTATTTTATGTCAGAGCTTCACCCAGCAGAAGAGCTGATCACAGCCTGGCCTCATGCGACTGCTTTGTTGCCACACGGTTCATCAATAATGCTCGAGATTAGAGGTGTCTACAGGAGTATTCCACCCACATGGCAGAGCCTGTCAAGCTACCCGTGTAGTATTTGATATGCCAAAAACAAGTAACAATTATAGACCTCATTCCCATGACCTGATGACATGGATTGAGGCTATGTTCCTGGAGTAAGCAGATGCCCTTGGGCTCTACTAGCATGTGCACAGGATGTATGGAGATGTTACTGGTGCCTGCTCAAACAAATCGATGATCAACGGGAAGACAAGTGATTTTTATTTTATTATATCACCATGAGATATACAATTACTAAACTGTTCATAGTTAAGTCTCAATCATACAGTTCCACCAGTGCACATTTCCCACTGCTAATGTTCTCTGATTCCTTCCTTCCTGCCTGCCTCTATGGCAGGCTCTTTGGCTCCTTTCTCTCTATTTCTCTTTCCCTCTCTCTATATCCCCCTCTCTCTCTTTGTCATTATCTCTCTCTCGATCTCCCTTACACATTGTGACTTGAAATACATACATTTAGGGGTTATCATGTATATACCTTTGCCTACATTCAGTGCTCAGTTCTAGGATAGCATTACCATTCCCAACAATTATCAGCAAACTGTTCCCTTTGTTTTACCTAACCTCTGACTCCCACACACTTGGGTAGTTTCCAACCACTGACAAGTTCTCCTGGTTCATGATTTGCCTGACCTTGGATATTAGTATTATACTTTTTAATATCCCCACAGATGAATGCAGTCATTTTACATCTGTCCTTTCCCTCCGAACTAATTTCACTCAGCATAATATTCTCCATGTCCATCCATTTCTAGGTAAATTTCATACCTTCATTTTTCCTGACAGCTGCATAGTATTCCATCATGTAGATGTACCAAAGTTTCTTTATCCAGTTGTCTGTTCTTGGGCACTCGGGTCGTTTCCATATTCTGGCTATTGTGAATAGTACTGTGATGAACTTAGAAGAAAAGATGGTATTTCTGCTTTGTGTTTTTGGCCTCCTAGGGTATATTCCCAGGAGTGGTATTACTGGGTTAAATGGAAGCTCAATTTCTAGTTTTTGGAGGAATGTCCGTATTGTTTGATAAAAAGGCTGGACCAGTTGACAGTCCCTCCAACAATGGATGAGAGTCCCCTTCTCCCCACATCTATGCCAGCACTGTTGTTCTTGCTCTTTTGGTTATGTGCCAGACTCTGTGTGTGAGATGATAACTCATTGTTGTTTTGATTTGCATCTCCCTGATGATTAGTGATGATGAGCATATTTTCATATGCCTTTTGGCCATTCGAATTCTTTGAGGAAGTTTCTGTTCCTTTCTTCTCCCCATTTCTTTGAAGGGGTTGGCTGTTTTCTTCTTGTAAAGTTCTACCAGTGCCTTATAAATTTTGGATATAAAGCATTATACAGATAGCACAGTGCAGTCCCTTTAAGGACACCATGACATTTTTCAAAGAAATTGGCTAAACACTGTTGAAATTCATATGCAGCAATAAACCCCCCACGAATATCCAAGGCAATCCTTGGGAGAAAAGATGGGAGGCATCACCTTTCCCAGCTTCAAACTGTACTACAAAGCTGCAGTAATTAAAACAGCATTGTTTTGGGTTAAAAACAGACATGTGGACCTATGGAATAGAGTTGAATATCCTGATACACATCCTCAAATATATGGTCACTTAGTCTTTGATAAAGAAGCATAAATACAAAGTAGAGCAAGGAAAGCCTCTTCAGCAAGTGGTTCTGGGAAAACTGGGCAGCTATATATAAAAAATGAACTTAGACCTCTGTATAATGCCATGTACAAAAGTGAGATTGAAATGGATTAAAGATCTCAAAATTAGACCCAAGTCCATAAATTACATCGAAGAAAGCCTAGGCAGAATCCTCCACGGCATAGAAGCTGAAGGCATTTTCAAAGATGAACCACTGACAAAGCAGCTGGAAGCAAAGATAAACATATGGGACTACATGAAACTAAAAAGCTTCTGCACCTCAATAAAACAGTGACCAAAATACAGTGACAGCCGCGGAGTGGGAAATACTCTTCACCCACTGCCCGTCTGATAAGTTAATATCCTTGGTATTAAATACAAGACGTAGAGCTCGTGATGATTAAATACAAGACGTAGAGCTCGCATGACTGTACCCCTAAGCACAATCATTTTAGTTTTTTTAATTTAAAATGTGACTCTCCATTCACGGTACTTCAGAACTACGATAAGATTGTTAATTGGCCCAATATCAGTATTGAGGTGTCTTTGGGAATAGGGAGGCCTCCTGGGGAGAGAGACATGTTTACTCAATACATATAACATTCATCAATTGAATTGGCAGTTTCATATGGAGGAAGTTTACAGTGACCGAAAACAGTAGCATCAAGATCACTAACAGGCCTAATTATATCACCATAAAAGATCTAATAATAATGAAAACACTGGAGAGAGAGAGGGCTGATATAAAAGTAATACATCTTTTTTTTTTTTTTTTTTTTTTTTTCTTTTTGGGTCACACCCAGCAATGCTCAGGGGTTACTCCTGGCTCTGCACTCAGGAATTACTCCTGGCGGTGCTCGGGGACCATATGGGACACCGGGGATCGAACCCGGGCCGGCACAGGCCGGCCGCATGCAAGGGCAAACGCCCTACCCGCTAGGCTATCGCTCCGGCAATAGTCGGGAGGCATGGTGGGAGTCGGGAGGCATGGTGGGTTCCAGCCTTGGCCCACCACCCCGGCAGAACCTCACAACAAGCCAGACGACCCCCACCCACTCCATGGGCGCCGCCATTTTCCACATTGGACTTCCCTCTCATCAGAACTCCACCCAGCCGACCAGCCCATCACAGCCCGGATCATCGACACCCACCCTGGAGCAGTTTCTTCCTCAATCCGCCCAGGTATGCTGGTCCAGAGACTCTCAGACATGGGGCAGAGCGGTTCCTTGCTCTCCCTGTGCCCAGCCGTTCATGAGGCAGTCGGGAGGCATGGTGGGTTCCAGCCTTGGGCCCACCACCCCGGCAGAACCTCACAACAAGCCAGACGACCCCACCCACTCCATGGGCGCCGCCATTTTCCACATTGGACTTCCCTCTCATCAGAACTCCACCCAGCCGACCAGCCCATCACAGCCCGGATCATCGACACCCACCCTGGAGCAGTTTCTTCCTCAATCCGGCCCAGGTATGCTGGTCCAGAGACTCTCAGACATGGGGCAGAGCGGTTCCTTGCTCTCCCTGTGCCCAGCCGTTCATGAGGCAGTCGGGAGGCATGGTGGGTTCCAGCCTTGGCCCACCACCCCGGCAGAACCTCCACAACAAGCCAGACGACCCCCACCCACTCCATGGGCGCCGCCATTTTCCACATTGGACTTCCCTCTCATCAGAACTCCACCCAGCCGACCAGTCCATCACTGCCCGGCTCGCGCGGCCGCTTGCGGCCATGCGTTCATCAATAAAGGCTTTATTTGGAGGTGTTTATAGAGTATGCCTCCCGCACAGCAAGCCTAGCAAGCTGCTTGTGTTGTATTTGATATGCCAAATGCCAGTAACAATTATATTAGATCATTCTCATGACCTAATATAATGGTTTGAGGCTCTTTATGTTCCTGTCCCAAGCCGATGCCCTTGGCTCTACAGCATGTGACAGGACATATTGAGATATTACTGGTGCCCGCTCTAGCAAATAGATGATTAACGGGAAGATCGTGATCGTGAATAATGAAAAACTGTGACACATGTTGGAGGACAGAGTTTCAGACTTGCATTTCACTCTCGCTTGTGGAGCCAGAACACCTTCTCCCTCATGGTAATTTTTTCACTAGAGTTCACCTAATCTGATGTATGCGAGGACTTTCATTTGTTTGTTTCAATCTTGCGGGTACACCAACGATTTCCTCCCTTTCTAGTGCCGTGTTCTCTGTCTGGAGAGTTCACTCCAAAAGGTGCTTTGACACAGATGCAGGTGAAGACTGGACGGGAACCTTCTGCAGGTTTTGTGGTTCTCTTCTGTGCTGTTCTCATCCTGCTGTCCTGGAAACTCCCTCTTCCTCGGCATCCTCTGATTCTTGACTCTATCTTCTTTTCTTTTTTAGAGGTTCTTTTTTTAAAAAAATACTTTATTATACTACCATGAGATATACAGTTACAAAGATGTTTATGTCCGAGTTTTGGTCATACATTGTTTCACACCCATCACTCCACCAGTGCCCATTTCCCACCACCAATGTCCCTGATTCCCTCCCCTCTCCCCTCGCCATGACAAGAACCACAGATAAAGATAGAATACTGAAAGCAGCAAGATCAAAGAAAGAAATCACAAACAAAGGAAAATCCCTAAGATTTACAGCAGGTTTTTCAGAGGAAACACTACAAGCCCGAAGACAATGGTGGGATATCGTGTCTCTATCTTCTGAACTCAGGAACACTTTTGGGTCACCTGGTAACTCCTAAACCTGGGTCACCCCTAAACAAAACCAAGTGTGCCACGAAACTCTTCAGGCAGTATCGGGTTTATAAAGGTTGTTTCATCTATTTCTAAGATCACTGTTCTGTACTGCTATTATCAAGTTTCTGAAAACTCACTTTCCTGGGCCCAAGCAACAGCACAGCGGGTCAGGTGTTTGCCTTGCATGTGACCAACCCAGGTCTGATCCTTGGCATCCCATATGGTCCCCGAACACCGCCAGCAGTAATTCCTGAGCGAAGAGTCAGGAGTAACCCCTGAGCATTGCTGGGTGTGAAATGCTCAGAAAGAAGAAAAAAACAAAACTCTTTTCATTTATTCTGTTCAGTTAAGGTGAATAACTGTATTTGGTCCCAGTTAGCATAATGCCCAGAGCTGTTTTTACCCCCACGTGATAAATATTTTCTTAGTCTGCTCACTTTTTGTGATATTTTTAGGAGTTTAGGCAGTTGAGACTTACAAAAGCAGCTAATTAAGATTCTATTTTATTCTAGCATAGAAAAAAATAGCAACTTTAGACAGGATAAAAAGAATAAAAATAAAGAATTACTGGGTAACTGGAGAATTTGACCCTTGGGGTTAACTTAAAAACCATATCTGCTTGCCTGGATTTTCTGAATTATGTATTCCCAAACTGTGTTGCCAGGAGGGAATTGTTTTACAACTCTCAGATTGTCCATATCAAGAAAACATTAATAATTTGTTTAGATCAGTCACTAAGAAAAATGTTAAAGAATATTTGAATATATTAATATTCATGCTTAGTTGGTCAAGGGGAACTATTTTATATTACTTGAAAAGACTTTGTTACTGGGGAATTTGTCAAAACATAGGTACTAAATGTACTTAAAATTAGTCAATTAAACAGAGTTTCAGCTTAGGCAATGTTGATAGATATTCATTCATACATAGCACTTTTGCTGTATATTATCTATGTGTCCTTGAGCAGAGAACCTGATCCTTCTAATCTTTGGTTACTTTAGCTAAATGCATACTTCCTTTCCTTTGCGGTTGTCATTTAAAGGGCACCTTGTAATATGTAGTTAAATAAATTCACTTTCTCTGAGAGAGATATATATGTGTGTGTATGCTTGATATGTATATCAGATATACATATATACACAGATATACATATACATATATACATTGATATACATATATGTATATACATATATATCAGAGAAAGTTAATTTATATATAAATATATATATATATATATATCACTTGTATCACTTGTCTTCCCATTGTTCATCTCTTTGCTCGAGCCAGTGCCAGTAACGTCTCCATTCATTGGGAATGAGGTCCATTATTATTACTGTTTTTGGCATATCGAATACACCATAGGTATATGCACCCATTTGGCATATTGAGTACACCATGCATTCGATATCCACCCATCTGGCATATCGAATACACCTTGTATTCGATACACCCATGCAAGCTGGATTCGATATAAGCTGGCAAGCTAGACAAGCCAAGCTTGCCAAGGTCTTCCATGGCTCTGGGTTTAAATATAAATAAACTATATACCTTATATGTAGTGTGTGTGTATATATATATATATATGTATATATACATATATATATGTATATATATCCTATTCCTTTCCTCTATCATAAATAGAACTCTCTTTGGAGTTTAACATTTCCATTTGAATTTCTTTGTAGTAACCAATTTGACAATACTTGATTCTCTCATTCATAAAAAATGCAGTTTTTTTTCTCACATAAACTTTATTTTCCTTTGTCCATTATTTTTCAAGCATCAACTGTTCCTCTCCTTCTTTTCCTTCCATCTTCCTTTCCTTTCTCCCATCCTCCCTCCCTCCTTCCCTTTCGAATATAGGTATTTTATTGCTGGTATCTGACATGGCGGGGTTCCCTCGACCCCCCATCCCCTCTTCTGTGGGTCTAGGATGGAACCTGGAGACCAGGAGTTTCTCTGTATTGAATGAGTGAAGAGGGATTCCACAGTGGCCAAGGGTCTCTCTCTTTTTTCAGTACTCTTACTGGAACAGGTGGCCCTTGGGATTCTTCCTCCTTGAGGCTGTGGGCATCAGGTTTGCCACAGTCTTGATGCAGCATCGGCTGCAGGGATGATGTTGTGGGCATCTCTTTACCATCGTAGCACAGCTTCCCAGAGCAGTGATGGTATAGACTGTGGTACGAGACCTTCCACGATGCCAGAGATTTCTCAGGGGTGACTTCCTGGGACAGGAGCAGAGCAGATTTGTGGTGGAGGAGAAACTTCTACAACATGGAGTTCTCTTGGTTCACACCCATCACAATCCCAGGGGCATCAGCAGAAGTGGCAGATATGAGCCTTTTGGCATCCCCCTTCAAATGAGCCCTAGCCTCATGAGGGCAGTAAAATCCTAGTGGATTCTATATAATACTCAACACCGCATTTCATGTTGGCAGGATCTCAGTCCTGCAAGATGGAGACATCTTTCTGTGCACAAGCGATTTTCCATTCTCAGCCTTGACTGACCATTGGATTTGCTGTGGATGGAATCATTCTGGGACTTGTTGGCCATGATTTTTAGATCAATGGAGGCACTGTTGATGGCCACAACTTCTCATTTGCCAGAGTTAAATGGAGCCCCAATAACCAGGTGCCAAACATAGCCAGATCTCTTCACTCTGACCTTCAACCTTGTGTCTCAGGGATATGTTGATGAAACAGGAAGCAGAGGCTTCTGTCAAATGGGCAGCCTGCCGCAGTGTTTCTTTGCCACTAGAGCACACCTTCAAAGTCAATCTCCCTTTCTTCCTGCCTGTCACTTACTCTATTCACCTCGCTCCTTCTCTTTTAGCTATTGACTTTATTTCACACGAGGCGTTTGAATACTGCTGTCATCATCCTGACCTTAGCTGCTGCCTTTCCGAACCCATACACACGTTTTTTGGTGGTCTCTCATTGGCCCATCTGTGTATCCTTTGAACTTGGCTCTATAGTGCTCGTAGAGTTATTTGCCCTAAAAAGTGGAAACTCATAATAGAACTTCCACGTTTAAGATATTTTGGATGAAGCTCACACCCTTGATAGTTATTCACAGAGCCCTCCATCCCGCCATCATCTATCGCCTGCTGTTTCCTTATTTTTGCATCTATACTTAGACCCCCTGCACCACCATTTATTTCTGGTATTATTCACATGAAATCATCTTACTGATTTTCTTTATCCCTTTCTTTTCCATCTGTCAGTTCCACTGCAGTTTCTTCAAGCAAACTGTTCCCACCACTAAGAATTCAATGGTTCTAGTCCCGTGAATGTATGGGCATTACTCTTTTATTTCTGAAAGAATTTTGGTTCAGAGTTTTAGTTATGGGAAGGTAGAAAAATATTTGGTATTTTTACTGTTCAAGAATTTGAAGAAACTGAAATATTTCAGAAATGATGAAAACACTGAATTCTAGTAAGTAAAATACCACTTGATCTTTTGTAGCTGTCCAGTCATTTAATGTGATCAGAATTGAGATGATTTTTCAACTTCCTTTTGAGATGACCCTTTTACCATTCAGAAGCTCCTGGACTCAGGGTTATTTGTATATTTGGGAGATGGGCACACTGTAATGCTGGGGATCTGGTGCTTTTCATGTAGAGCATGCACTCGGTCCTTTGAGCTGTCTGCCTTGCCTTGGGTTGTTGTTTTCTTTTGTTTTTAGTAGATCCTATCTGAGCAGTGCTTGGGAGGCTATCTCCAAATTTGGGGGTATTTGTTTGACAAAAAGTCAAAGTTCAGTTTGACAGAAAGTCTCTCCTCATATTGCATTCCTCCATTCTAGGTAGAAATGAATGCATCTTCTGGGCACAGTCTACCAATGTAGATTATTATATGATAATCTATGTGCCAGGTATTAAAGTAAGTGTTGTTGCTCTTTTTAAGTGGTATTTTGGCCTTTAGGTCCAGAAACAAAAATATGTTTGGATCTCTTACTGAGTTATCAGTATTTCTACCTGAGTCACAGTTTTTAGGATAAAGATTTCAGGCTCTTATGTGGCATGTCTTCTTAAGATATTACAGGAACTCCATAGCTGAACTTATTTTATGACCTTTATTATTAACATGCTTGTTCATTAAATTCTTAGCATGATTCTTCTTTATTTTTTCCCCAAGAGAGAAAAGATTGAAAGGCAAGGATGTCAAACATGATTGATGACTAGGAAAAAATTTTCAAACTCTATTTAACATTAACCCCTAGGTCAGAGCACAAATCATCGTCATCTACATATAGAGTATCTATCCATCCCACACTCCAGAGATATTCATTGTAGCTGTGGACTCCTTATCAAAGTGATAACTAATGAACTGAGCACATCTTTTCATATGGGTAATCAATTTTGAATCCATAATTACTGTGAAGCTGTTAAAATAGAAATATTTACTTCACGAGCTTAATGAGTAGCTTCAGTGATAAGTTAGTACTAGCGATGAAAGAAAGTCAGGTGGGGGCTATGAGAAAGAGTAGAATGCATGTTAAGGAATATCCACTTGCTGGCTTGAATGTCAATGGCAGCATTTTCACTAGTAGAAAAATCTCAAGCATGCATCTATTACTGGATCTGTAGTCCATTATGGCTTCAAGATCATGGTACATTGTGTTTTTAAGACAGCAGTCCTTGGCAACTTAGCGATAGAGAGATGAGTACAGAGATTTTAGTGGGAACACAGCAGAAATCAAAGACCATGTTGAGCAGGAGATGATATTATATGAGGCTTGATCACTTGATCACTTGACTTCCAGTAGATCATCGATTTACTCTAGTGGGCACTAGTAACATCTCAATATGTCCTGTCACATGCGAGATAGCCCAAGGGCTTCTGCCCTCTCCAGAAACATAAAGAGCCTCAAACCATTCCATCAAGTCATGGGAATGAGGTCTATAATTGTTACTGGCATTTGGCATGTCAAATACAACAGAGGTATCTTGCCAGACTCTGCCATGCGGGTGAGATACTCTTGTAGTCACCTCAAAACTCGAGCATTTATTGATGAATCGCGCAGTTGCGTGAGCTGGGCTGTGATCAACTCTTCTGCTGGGTGGAGCTCTGAGGAGAGGGGAGTCCGTGTGGAAAATGGTGGCCCTCATGGTGTGGGGGTTCCTCTGGCTTCTTGTGGGGCTCTGCTGGAGTGGCAGGCCACGGCTAGAACCCGCCATCCCTCCCTAGTGCCTTGTGATCAGCTGGGCACAGGGAAAGCAAGTAGCATCTCTGCCCCGTGTGTTTGAGTCTCTGGATAGGCATACCTGGGCCAGTCTTGGAAAAGACTGCTGCCTAGAAGTGCATATTATGTAGCCAGCAGGCTGACATTTCCTGATACCTTGTTGTGTCATGCAAATTGCTCGAGGTGACTACAAGAGTATGCCACCCGCAGGGCAGAGCCTGGCAAGATACCTGCGTTGTATTTGATATGCCAAATACCAGTAACAATTATAGACCTCATTCCCATGACCTGATGGACTGGTTTGAGGCTCTTTATGTTCCTGGAGCAAGCAGATGCCCTTGTGCTCTACTAGCATGAGACAGGACATATGGAGATGTTAACTGGTGCCCACTCGAACAAATCGATGATGAACGGGAAGACAGTGACAGTGATACAGTGATGGTTCTCTATTTTCCCAGTCTCTGTTAACTTTCCTTTCTACCAGCCATCACTTATGTGACTGAGGGAATGTGTAACTGGATTTCAAAGGCTGGGTGCATGCTTTGGTGGGGAGGGGGCTGGAACTTATCCCTTACCATACACGGCACCCCTAGCCTTCCTGGGAATGCCTCTTGAGCACTGAGCACTACTAGATATAACCAGTAACAACATGAAAGAGAATGTGAGTTGGGAACTGTTCACCCTAAGAAATAGTAATGAGGGGCCGGAGCGATAGCCCAGCGGGTAGGGTGTTTGCCTTGCATGCAGCAGGCCCATGTTGGCCCGGGTTCAATCCCTGGCATCCCATATGGTCCCCCGAGCACCGCCAGGAGTAATTCCTGAGTGCAGAGCCAGGAGAAACCCCTGATCATTGCTGGGTGTGACCCATAAAAGCAAAAAAAGAAATAGTAATGAAAGCCTTTTCATTAGTACCTCAGAATAACTATGGCCTTTTCAAGACTATGGCCACATTTGCTATACATTTTGAAGAAACCTTCCCTTCTCAAAGTAGGAAAAAATGGGAGACTCATTATTTTGTTTTTGTTTTGTTTTTGTATTTTGAGATATTCCTGTGTTGGTGTTTCTGACTTAAAATATTAAAACTGTCAAACATGTGATCCTCCATTTAGATATAGAATTAAATGAGCTAGAAATGACTGAGGCACCTCTGTGCCTTTTGAATAGTACATCTTCAGGGACTTGCTGTGTGTTAAGAGCATTGACTTCTGCCTGCTTGCTCTTCTCAGGACTTCTGTTATCTGTGGCTGATGGGAGGGGTCCTGTTGGTGACCAGAGATAGTAAATGTCCCAAGAGCATGATGCCACATCTCCAGGAGTAAAGACCCAGAGCAGTGCAGATGCTTTGTTTGGGGTGCTCTATTTCCTTCAAATTTCCAATCATGATTAAAAAGGAACAGCTATCGGACAGAAGAATTAAAAAACATGATGGACAAGGGAGGAAATTTCAGTGCCAAGGGAATTTGTCAACATAGATTAGGATTTTTCTTATACATAGTTTACAGTCAGATTCAAAAAATCTTGGTTTAAAGCCACCTCTCGCTTCATAATTTTTAAAAACTAATTGCAATCAGGTAACAATATAGGTAGCCTCTGAGGTTTTACAGGCTTCTAGCAAATACTGAAACTCCAGTTGACCTTCAATGTATCTGAGGATCTTCTATTTCTTTGTATATCTGTCTATGTTGTTCCAGCACACACGTGTTTTAGGAGGGGTGGGGGTGTTATAAGGCAGGTACTTAAATGCTTTGTTGCATTATGTTAATTCCTCAGCAGTGCAATCAAATTCATGTCGTAATTAAAGCTGTCAGTTGGAAGGCAAGCCAATCGCCACGAAAACACAGCATAACAAATGAAGTGAAATGATTCTGCGTGTAGCTATACAATGCTTCGCCAGGCATGAAATTAAATAAGTAATTTGATGTTGACATCAGAAATTGAAATGATACCCACTGTTCCCTCATTCAGTCAGACCTGCATAAACAGTAGCCAGGACAAATATGCACAACAAAGCTCTTCTTCCACCCAGCACCCCGACTAATGGACAATATGTATGCAGAACGGGTAGAACAGAGCTGCCCAAACCTGAAGGATGTAATTTTCCTTGGTATACAATAAGATGATATATATGGGGTGTGGGTGGGTGTGGGGTCGTGGGTGGGTAGGCTTGAAGGGGTGCTTCTGCTGCTGGGAAAAATACATTTGCAGTGGGTGGAGGGTGAGACTGAAATAAACAAATCCTATGTTCTCTGAGTTATCCAGTGTAAAAGGAATTTTCCTTCCAGGGGCATGACTTCAGGTTGGTGGTGACCTAACTTGACTTTTGCCTCCCCTGCTCCACTGAGGCTAGTGTTGCCAGAAACAGGTGACGCTGCCACATGGCTGCCACTGCTGTGAGAGGCTGTTTCCATAACTGCTAGGGGCTCCCTGCACCCCATTTTGGGGTCACCAATGCACATGAGTTTTTCAGTTGAGTCCAGTGTACAGGATCACACAGATCTTGCCATTTATCGCCCTGAGCTGTTCTGAAGAATATAGGTGAAGAAAGTTGTGCATTGGAAATTAGATTCAGAAACTCCCTGGAGCTTGCTGTTCTTCCTGCCTTGTGGATGTTGTAGTCACTCAAGTCTTTGTATTTCCTCCCCACCCCCATTAAAAAAATCAAGATTCACTTCTATAGTATTTTTTGAAGTTACTGAACTCCCCTAAGCCTTTACTTAGTCTGTCTAGCTCATGCATTCATGTATCCATTAATTCAACAAGTACTTACTCAATTCTTCCTGTGATCACAGCATCACGTTACTCTGGGAAAACAATGCCAAATTAGTGGGGCCACCCTGCTACCAGTAGTATAGAGTCAGCCATCATAAGGAACACTTGTTTCGCACAAGCCACGCCAAGAGTGGGGCCTCGTGCTCCCAAGCCAGGCACTGAGAAGTACCAGCTGGGCAGTGAAGCTCAGGGACACCCGAAGAGGCTTCTTCATGAATTCATTCTGTTACAGAAGTGTGTGTGTGTGTGTGTGTGTCTAACAAAGATTACAGACAATGGTTTTTATTTGTGATTTTCTTTTTTGGGGGTGAGGGTGGGTTGGTGGAGGGTCCTCTTCTCCCAAAGAAACCAAGCCCTTCTTACCCTCCCGAATTAATGTCTTTCCGTTTTCTGGATGTGTCAGAATTAGGGAAATCTAAATCGATCAGCCTAATAACTAAAAAAACCTCCAGAAACATGGTGTTTTCACTCCTCCCATTTACCCACACATTCTTTGCATTTTAGTGTACTAATTATGTTTACAGAATGTCTCCCTGTTTGCAAAGTGCCCTGTGTAGACTAAGGGGTGCCTTCAGGGAGTGAGCTGGCAAGTAGGTCATACACAGGAAAAGTCATCCAAACCCACTGGGCTTTTATTTTCAAGTCAGCCTGGGCTTTTTCTTCTTGCCTGCCCCTTTGTGACCACAAAACTAAGTAGCTTGAGACCAGGGCATTGAATGTCAGCAAGTCAGGGAGGCAGGCTGATGCATGTCTGTTTAGTCTCAGCACAGGGCGAAATGCCATCATTAATTCATTACCCAGCTGCCTGTCAAATAAATTGGCAATTACGTCCACCGCAGAAGCTTGGAATTCAGTAAATAGCACGTTAGCATCTCTGAGTTGTTGAGAGATGTAAAGGGGAAAATTAAGCAACATGGTGTTTGTATCAGTAGCAGATGACAAGGGCCAACATACACTGGTGATGTGATGCAGTGATGAAAAGTCTGCAAAGGGCTGGTAATGAGCTGTGTGGATTGGAACGTGTTAAAAACCATTGCTGATTTTCCACTTTGTCTTTATGCTTTATTGCAGAGTTCAGCTCCTTCCAGCTTGGGAACAGGCTACTTCGTAAGTTTATCTCAACTTTCACATGTGGCCTGCATTGGCATTGATTTATTTCTATGATGTAAGCTCATTAGACTGTGAAGAAAAAAAAAGAAGAAATCCCCTCTCAATGCAAAAGCTATCTTTTTCATTGAGGATGGTTTTATTTTTAAGATCCACGACCTGCTGGGCCCCTGAGATATCTGTCCAGCACTGAGGACCTTTTGTTTTGAGCTTGTTTGGGAGCTCCAGATCTTTCCCACCCCTGGGAATGTTAAGGATACAGGCAAACATAATACATAGGCTTACGCCACCTTTCTGTGTAGTTGTTAGTGAGAAGTGTCATGTGGAACTTAGATTTCAGTCTAGATGTTTACTAAATCTCAAGATCTCCTGAACATGGTCCTCACATGCACAGTGAATTGCTAATTAATCACTTAATTTTGAGGACAGGTAGTATGTTAATGATGTTTTCTCTTTCAGTCTGAATACCTGGCCTTTACATTTTCTTGTTGCAATTATTAAATCTCTAATTTCAGCAATTGTTGGTGTGTTATTTTACGCCTGTAATTTATATTTTTTCCTCTAGAAGGGTTGGTAAAGTAATGTACCTCAGGGATTAACTGTATTTTTTCATTCACATAGAAATTATTATTTTATTATTATTTTTAAATCAAATTATCCTTCTCAGATTCAGTAAATCTTTTGATATATCAATTTAAAAAGTACAAGTAAACATGCTTATACAGCCTGACATGTGAGTGTAAAAGCTTGATGTCTCAAAGTAATAAGATTTGTGTTTTGACATTCTAGTGCTTACTCAGCGTTTATGAGAAAATCATGCAAACAAAATAAAATGGAAAATAATTACTGATTTGGTTACTCGTGTCTAAATTTCTTTCCATGGGCTAGAGTGAAATACAGTGGGCAGGGCATTTGCCTTGCATGCGGCCACCTAGGTTCGATCCCCGACATCCCGAATGGTCCCCTGAGCACCACCAGGAGTAATTCCTGAGTGCAGAGCCAGGAGTAACCCCTGAGCATCGCCAGGTGTGATTAAAAAGGCAAAAAATATTTTTTAAAAATAGATTTCTTTCCTCCAAAATGCACATTACTCTGTTTTATTTTCTGCCTCACATTTTCTCTATATATTTACATTACTTAAAACCAGAATCATTTTCCTGAAGTCTTTTCCAAAAAGGGTGAAGTGACGTTTTTCAACTATTGATTTTCTTTTAGTCTTCATTCATTTTATCAAGAGGAAAAAAAACAGCAGAATTTTTTCTACCTGCCTAAGATAGTGCACACACACTTCTCTTGCTCCTTATTATGGTTGAATATTCATGCTTACAGAAACAAGCAGGATGCTGAAGCAGTTTCCTGCTCAGCAGTGGAAATAACAGAAGTAGGCCCATCTGCCATCTCTTCACACCAGGCTGGATGTAGGTTGAGATGCTGAAACTAAAATCTGGAGACTGACAATATCTATTCTCTGTCCAAAACGTTGAGCCCTCCCTCCTGTAGAATAAGGCACAAAACAACTAAGAACCCTTGATCACTTCTAGACTGAGTGTTCTAGTGTGTTTTCTATTTTTGTGTAACTGTGATCACCCTAAAATAAGAAAGTTTCTTTAGTAATCTTGATAAATCTGATATGCCTTTTTGTCAATGTATTTTTTCTATCCTGGGAAAACTTATTCTATAACAATATATCCTTATGAATAAAGCTTTATCCTTATGAATAATGAGTTTCATATTGACAAACCTAAAATGACTTTTACACTTTCATGATTTCGGTTGAGTATAAATGTTTTCTTTTATTTTGGTTAAAATTATTCTTAGTTTTACTTTGCTTCTATATGAAAAAGAAAGGGTAAAATGTTATTACTTACATGGAGAAGATATATACCAGATGTATTATAGCTCTCAAATATGTATTACAGTTCTCAACTGTGGTAAAAAAAAATTCTACTTAGAATGTTTCTAATAATGTTATTATTTTATGTTATTGAAGTACAAAATCCATGGATATTATTGCCAAGTTCATAAAAATGTCTTCTATTTAAATTTTCATTCCAAAATATCACATGTAATACTTAATTTTATGTATAACTCAGACATTGGTGAGTTTCACCCTTTAAGTGGAAATAGTATATTCAAAACTAATAGTGCTTTGTTCCACCATATTTTTTGCACTGTGCCTTTTTATGATCTTTATGTCATTGTATATATACGTATTGTATATACTCTGATTTCATAGTCTTGAGTTATACCTGTAGTGAAGGTGTCTAATCAGGTAAGTGAAATGATATTTTTTTTTACTCTATGCTTTATCCTCTTCAGCATCTCTGAAGTATGGATAGAAGCGACCCACACGCAGAGTCAGTGAACTGTTAGTGCAACTGGACTGGGGTGCTCACTATCAGCTTTCACAGCCCGGAACTGTTTTCTTACACAGTCTTTTATACTCTTTTATACTCTAATTTCATAAGTGGCTTTCATTTAGATTTTATGTGCCTTAGAGCATTTAGTGAAGTAAGGTGTGATATCCAGATCATTCTATATTCTGATAAAATGGACTATGACCAAAGTATCTAGACAGTGTTCTCTCTCTTTCTCTCTCACACACACAAACACACACACACCCTATAGCATTTATTTAGAACATTTAGATTCTACTTTTTTCCAATTATTTTCTTATATCAATAGTGATAAATGATAAGGTTTGAAGAAGAAACCTTTGTTTTTTATTTAGTTATATTTGTTTGTATCTACTTGATTTTGTGTTCTAAAGATGTCTGCTTAAGTCTGTCACTTTTCCATTCCGTTTATAAGCTGAAAATTTGAGAATAAGAACAGCAGCTAAAATGAGTATTTACATAAGCATATTGCAAAGAATTCTTAAAGTAGACAAAATATAGAAGGATTGGAACAAACTTTTCACATTTTTGGGAGCTTTTGAATAATGTGGGTGTTGTATACAGAGACACACATGCGTATATACTCATTACATAGTCATGCCCAGCTCATATTCTAAATATAAATTGGAATATGGGACTATAGAATTGGATTTATTTCCTTTTTTTTTTTTGGCAAGAGTGCTAAAACTTGTTGAAGTATGTAGGAATATTTTTTTAACATGAATACACTGAACACTTTATTTTCAATGGAAAATTTTGTTATTTTCTTCTGATTGTAGCTTTATACATCTAGAATTATCAAGATAAGAACTCTACTTGTTTGGCCTTGTACAGGCTAGATGTCTCTGAGTATGTGTCCTTACTTGTACTTACCTCAGAGATCAAAAATATTGTTTGCTGGGGGCCAGAGTGATAGTACAGCAAGTAGGGTATTTGCCTTGCATGTAGCCAACCTGGGCTCAATCCCCAGCATCCATATGGTACCCCCAGTACCAGGAATAATTCCTGAATGCAGAGCCAGAAATTACTCCTGAGCATTGTTGGGTATGGCCAACACACACACATAAATAATATATTATTATATACACACATACATACATACATACACACATATTGTTTGCTATATGATTCAGTACTAACAAATTATAAACCTTGTCTTTTTCTGCACTGTGGTGTGTGATGGAATAAACTTTTCTCATTAAATGGCTCTGCATTTTTGCAGTGCTTTGGTGATAGAGGATTGGCATTACATTCTGCCTTTAGCTTTCTTAGATACCTGGCTTTGTGTTTTGTTGTTTGCATATCACTTTACTCTGCAAACAAAAATAAAATGTGTTCTCTGATCTTGATATTAACTGAAATCTTCTATTGGCTAGTCATATGTTTTTTTCCAATTAATGTTATTTTTTCACTCTCCCAGATATGAGACACTTAAATTACTGCTAATAGCTCTTAGTGTTGGCCACAGAATTAATAAAAGACCATTAAACATTTTTATTATGTTGTGTGAGCTTTCTGTTGCTTCCCAACAGCAAAAGTAGGTACTAGAGTGAACACATGCTATGGTTGCCATTGGCTTTGTGTGTTTCCATCACAGGAAATCAAAAGAATGTGGATTCTTTCCTTGAAAGCATTTGCTTCATGTGCCATTTGCTGTTGGCTGCCATTGCTGTTACAGTGAATTCTTTGTAAATGAAAGCCTGATGCTATACAAGGAAACTTCATTCAGGTCATGTTCTCTTAGTCCTTTGCTTTCCTGCAAAACGTTCAGCCTTCTTCCAGGTTTGAAGTTGTGTCTTTAGCCTGGTTTTAGTAACTTGGATTCTCCTTTTATTGACCCAGATATTTTTGGTAATAATTCTCAAGTAATAATCTTCTCCTCATTTTGAACACATCTAATAATATACATAAAGATTATCAAAGAATCTTACCTAGTGATTAAAAACAACAAGGTTGAATTTCTGTTAAGTCTACTTTTATGGTTGAATTAGCTGTGCAATTGTTGATAGTGCTATTGGCAAGCATTACATGGAACATACTGACCTCTAGCTTTCCTCACAAACTTGTCAGCTCATAAAGGGATTGAGATATTTGCAAAGATTTCCATTTATTTCAGTTGTCATGTATTAATAACTATCCTTAATTCTTAAAATAAATAAGCTATAAGCCAGTCCTTGGAATATGACTTTACTACAAAGCAAATTGATCACTTCTCTGAGAAATGTAAGTTGAGCTCTTGGTTACTTAACTAAATGAGACTTACATTCTTTAGTACTTGATGTTGACATTCTGTTGTTGTTGTTTTGACCTTCCCTTCCCTACCCCAGGTGAACTTAGGGTTTGCTATTTGCTGTGAACTCAGGAATCACTCCTGTTGGGATTCTGGGGACCAGATGTGCCAGGGATGGAGCCTGAGTGTGTACAAGGCAAGTGCCTGACCTGCTGTACTGCTCCTCTGGCCTTGATGCTTAACATTAAAAAAAAAATATTTGATTTGTTGAAATCACTGTGAGTTACAGAGTTGTTCATGATTGGAGCTTCCGGTGTACAGTATTGCAGCACTCAGCCGTTCAGTGTCCACTGCCGTGCACCAGTGTCCCAACAGAATTCCCGCCCTCCCGCCTGTCTTCCTGGCAGACACTTTCAGGCACTGTGGTTTGCAGTACTGTTATTGATAGGGTATCATGCTGGGTGCTGAAAGTAGGGAAAGTGATGTTTACTTTTTGACAAACAAAGGTGAAACAATATTTGAGGCAAGGGGAGCAACAAAAGACAAGAGCAAAGAGAAATAGCACCATTGCGTAGAATTGGTTTGAATACATCTTCCTTCTGGGAAAAGGCTGAGCATAAGTGTTTTGTACAGGGTCTCTAGAACAAAGTTAGAGAGTAGAGTGAATGGGAAAGAAGTAGCTTAGAGGTTAACTGAGCGTGAGGAACCTGTTTAAAATAAGATGTCAGAGAATGTGTTGAGAGGAGTTAGAGGGAAACTGACAGCTGATCTCTCTTCTCTGCATGACGTAAGGAAATGTAATGTGGAATAAAGAATGTCCAAAGATAGTTGGAACAAAGAACATGAGAGAACAGGCATTCTTCAGTAGGAAGCTTAAAGTAAAAATAAAAATAAAATATCAAAATGAGATCAAGAGAGTAATACTAGGTATAATAATACCAAGAAGAAATTTGATTTTAGGGAATAAATGAATTTGGAATTCAGATAGGCAGTTTGAAATTTAAATATATAGATCTCCAATGACAGTTGAAAGAGATGGGCAAAATAACAGGCAAGACAAAATTTTGCCATCCAGGTGCAGATGAAGACAGAATAAGTAGAGTCCTGTAAGAACTTTAGGATATTTCTAAATTCAGTATCATACTTGACACAGAGTATTGTTGAGAAGTGATTGTTACTTATAGTTATTCCTATACAGCATTTATCTTTAACTCGAATGGAATTGAGAAATTTGATGAACAGGAGAGACAAATGAGGAAGGACACATTGAACTCTGGCTTTTTTCAACAGTTAGGTGAGGGGATAGGATAAGCATTTTTAACAATTTGCAACCTACAGAAATCTTGGTTCTCACTGCTGAAAAATCAAATTATGGAGATAACAGATGAAAACCCGGGTTCTGATGGTATGCATAGGGAGCTAACCCTTGGTCCTCCCTCTCTTCCTCTCAACCACCTTCTCTGGTCCTCCCTATTTAAGGAAAACAATCACTTTGAAGAAAGGGGGAAGATGTGATCAGCCACTGGATTAATCATTTGCTAAATGGCCTTTGTTTCTGATGCCCCAAGATCCCAGTTATCTTAAACGGAAATGTTTACCTTGGGGGCCAGTGCTTTCTATCTACTTTGCTGCCCTTTGAGCCACAGATATTAGTTCCGTTCCTCTTGGCATATGCATTGAAGGAAACTTAGATTTCGACTGTAGATCTAAAGGAAGGAAACTTAGAGTTCGAAACTTAGATTTCGACTATTGTCTACCTTCCCTTAAGTGAATAATGATTAATGATTTATGTTTCCCTTTTATGCTGAGGGTTGGCATGTGGAAATATTGTGGCCATAGGCGTGTTCCATTCACTTCAGATGATTGGCTTGTCCTGGGCAGATAGATAGCACAGCGGGTAGGGCATTTGCCTTTGCCTGCGGCTGAGCCGGTTTGATCCCAGGCATCCCACATGGTCCCCGCAGTACCGCCAGGAATAATTCCTGAGTGAAGAGCCAGGAGTAACCCCTGAGTGTCACTGGATGTGACCCAAAAAAGAAAAAAAAAGACTGGCATGTCCTATAAAGATGATGTGGGAGGCCCTAGCAAAGAGCGTTGACAGTCTCAGAGGGAGTGGCCAGAGCCCCGCTATGGAGTTTGGAAAGTCACTTTATTTCTGTTTCTACATGATTTTCTGATGTTGACTTCAAGGAAGATGTTATTTTGGTGGATTTTCAGATTTCATAAAATTGAACTAGTTGGTCTGAGCTGTTTGAGCCCTGGGTAGAGTTAAAACAATGCAGAGTAAACCACGCTTTAACTGACTACTCACTCACTCAGTCTTTATTTTGATAGATTTAACTGGCTTTCAGTTTTATGGACTATCAATCAAAATCTTTTGGATAGAAGGATTCCTTCCTTTAGTTAGCTGCTTTTAAAAAAATGTTTTACATGAAATTGTGAATTAGATGCCTCCAAATCCATTGCATAAGAAACATAGCTTGGTGAAACACCAGGAGTATCATTTGAAAAGAGGTTAAAAACACAACTGGGGCTTGTTAGCAAGGAAAAGCGCTATTTTAACTTGAAGTGTCCCATTTTCCGATAGTCAGCCATAGCAGTAAATGAGAGTTATTGGAGGCTCAGATAGTTTGAGACACTTCACTTATCTCCCAGTACTTGACTTCAGAAGCCAAACATTTAAGATGTGTTTTGCTGGAGTAAAAATGTTTATCCGCTTAAAATACAATGTCGTTTTAACAAAAGCACCCTGGTGACAAGTTGTTTAGATACAACGGAGTTAATAAACTGTCAGATCCTGAACACATACACTTGAACAGGCCAACACAGTTACCTAAGGCTTGGCATTATAAATCACTGCTAACAAACCTTAATTTGCTTAGTTAGCTAATGAATGATCTTCTATTTTCCTGAAGTAATTAGCTTCACTAACAGTCATGTTAAAAGGACCTGTCGTATACTAGTTTCTACTCTAAAGTCTTTTATATCTGATTTTCAGACAAAAACAAACAAAATGCAAACAAATAAAAATAGAGCAAAAATGCAATCAGTCTCTATTGACAGCTCCCAGGTAAAAATCCAGATTGCTGCTGTTTCAAGTATAAATATTGCCAAAGGTGATGACTTTCTACTAGGGCTTATAAAGTGTAGCAGATCTGCAACAGTGGTGGATGTTTCTTGCATAAATGTGCTGTTGTGTGTGGTGGCCTGCGCAGCAGGGCACAGCACCTGTTGCCCCTAACCTGTAATCCCTAAGGTGTCCCTAACGCTTCATGCTACCTTGCCCGTGCCAGCACATGGCGGGATCAGAACATAAACAGCATTCCAGTAATCTGCTACGAACCAGCAGATTCCCTGCTATGCCGTATTACTTTTATCCCACAAGTTCTCTATTTCCATTTCAGTTCCTAAGAAAGACATTTGTATTTATGAGAACACCGGACCAGTAAACTAATTTTACCCTGCTACAGTATTTTCAGAGAAAGTTATAGGAACTCACCATCCCAGGCATATACCCACGTGAAGCAAGACATCTGGTTCATTTAGAATTTATTATTTAAAATAATTTTGTGACAGATATGGCTCAGATATTAAAACTTGGTAAATCTGAACAACGGGAACATTGCTGCTAGACTATTATGAGAAGAATTTTTTTTTTTTTTTTTTTTTTGCTTTTTGGGTCACACCGGCAATGCTCAGGGGTTTCTCCTGGCTCTGCACTCAGGAATTACTCCTGGCGGTGCTCGAGGGACCATATGGGATGCCGGGGACCGAACCCAGGCCGGCACAGGCCGGCCGCGTGCAAGGCAAACGCCCTACCCGCTGGGCTATCACTCCGCCCCAATTTGGGTTTTGTTTTTCTTTTTTTGAGTCACATCCACCCAGCAATGCTCAGGAGTTACTCCTTGCTCTGCACTTGGAATTACTCCTGGCAGTGCTGAGGTGACCATACTGGTTGCTGGGGATCGAACCCGGTCAGCTTCATTCATGGCAAACACCCTCCCCACTGTGCTATAGCTCCTGCCCCTCATTTTGGCTTTAAAATACTTACTCCTTCGGCCTTGCAGAAGTTATGAGTTAGATAACCCTGAAACTTCAAAAAGGAACCTCAAAAGAATTTTTGGTTAACTTCTGGGGTGTTTTGTTTGTTTGTTTTGGGGGTTACGTCCTGCATTGCTCGGGTTACCATATGTGGTACCAGGGATCAAACCCTGTCAGCAGCAGTATGCAAAGTCAACACCCTACCTGCTCTACTATTACTCTGACGCATTTTGTTTAATTTCCAGTCTAAAATATAATTCGGGAAAATAGGTAGTATTGGATAGGCAGGATGATGGCCTCTGCGTCTTGGATACCACCTGTTAGTTTGGTGTGACTGAAGAAAATATCAGTCATCTCACCATCTGTGCTCCACTGTACTTCTGATGAGAACAGTGGTTAACTGTCAATTCTGTCTCTTGTTTTTTGTTACTATTCAACACTTGTGGTTTCATAGTTAATTTTTCACTGTCGATGAAGCCTATCTTGTTATACTCTGTCTTCTCACGATCACGCGATCTTCCCGTAATCATCTATTTCTAGAGCGGGCACCGTAATATCTCCATATGTCGTCTCGCCGTAGAGCCAGGGGCACCGCTACGAACATAAAGAGCCTCAAAACTTTATTAGGTCGGATGACCTAATATAATATTACTGAATTTGGCGTATCATATACAACCGAAAGCGCAGGTGTCGGCGGAGCAAACTCTTTTAAACACCTCCAAATAAAGCATTTGCCATGCTGGTCAGATTTACCTTGTACATAAATATGACTTCTTGACCTTCATCCAAATTTCCAACAGTAAACTACTAGGGCTGCTAAATTTTTGTCATTGTTCTCTTTGCAATGCTTCTTTATGAAATTTTTTATATGCTGACTGGCTATGACAAGCTGTATGTATTACTTTCTATTGTTAGTGTTACTGAGAGTCTAAGAAAAATGAAATATTATTTATCTTTTTATCTGTACATACATACAAAAGGGGCTTTAGGGTAACCTGTAAACATGCTTATCATACTATTTTATCTTCTTTATAGTCATTCTGTCCAGGTTTTTAATTAAGTGAAAATTCTTTGGTGGACTCGTTGGTTCAGCTGCAGAATGGCAAAGTAAATATACTTAAGATAGATTTATCTGTAACATATTCAAGACTTAGCTTCCTTAGATTATCCTAGTGTGTGAATAAGCAGTGTGATCTTTATAGGGAAGTATACACTGCAGAAGAGGTGCAACTTGAAATCATATTCATGTCACAACAGATAAGCATGGGTAATAATTAGAAAAGGAGATTAATGAAAACTTGCTGTTTATAATAGGCCTGTCTTATATATTATAATATCCCAAGTATAAAGTTCTTAAATTGTGACACCTATTTAAATTTTGAATACAGAGGGGATAGTATTTTCCTTTCACAATGACTGTAAATTCTAAATTGGTAGAGCATGTAATGAAGTTTTGGTTGTCATCATCTCTGTGTGGTGACCATTCTCACATTGCATTTTCTTTATATTTGAAATGAGGGTTAGATCAAGATACTCTTTAAAAAGGAATTTATCTAGTGTCAGCCTAGCTCATGAATGTGCTGGTAATACCTTAATACAACCAATTAAGTGACTGTACAACTTCAGGATCATTTGTACAAGTCAAGGTACCTATTATTCCCTGTGTGAGCATTAGCGTTTTCAATTACATTTTTAATTAAAATATTAGCAAACAAGGATAAAAGCAAGGCACGCCAATTGTTTATGTTGATCATAAAAGCTATGGTCTTTTCTAGTCCTCTGTGACTAGAGAGCTCTCTCAGCTCTAATTAGCGCAGGAATGGCTAAAATTGGATTCCAGTATTACTGTTCGGTCCTCATTTTTATATCTAATGGTCTTTAGAATTCGGTGCACTTATGGCAGGAGACTAACTTCTGCTTTGCTTCTTTTCCATATAAACACACCATACGTACAGTATATATAATTCATTTACTGTGAATTATATGATTATGTCATATTCTATTATGTTCAAGTTCTATTTTTTACCAATTTGAACTTCATTAAAAACCAAAATTTTACTAATTTGTTAGGTATGGATAACTTTCCACTTCCATGCATCTGTGTTTATGGTAAACATGAATTGAATATATAAAGCCTTTTTTAGAAATCAGTGTCTATCAATTGCTGACAGTGATTAGACATTGCAGTTGCAGATATTAATCACTCAGTTGGTAAAGTAAGCTTATAAGGGAATATAAGGGTTGAACACTTGTTATTCTTTTCTTTTTGAACGCTTGTTATTCTTAAGAATAGAAAAGGTCTGCATCAGAAATTGCAAATTTCTCAGTTGTTGCACTAGAACCAATTAAAGTTGAGAAACTAAAGTTAAACCTGATGAAACTATCCTCTCAACAAGCTGAGCAGTCATTTAACACTATGAAATAGAAAAATTACATCTTTTGAAAAGTTTTCAAGTACATATGTCAGATAGTGATTTGTTTACCTTACTAGCTAGATAATTAAAGCTTGTGGATACCTAGCTGTGGCCTATTATTCTTTCATCCTGACTCAAAACTTAAGCCCCCTTCCCAAATATATATATACATGTTACTATATATACATATATATACATATTATATATAGTATGTTACTATATACATACATATATATAGTAACATTCTATATCTATATAGAATACATACATGTATCTATAGTAATATATGTATATATACTATATATTTATATATGCATATAGTAAATATATAGTAATTACATATATATTTCAACTATACATAGCCATGTCTCATAATGTATATAGGCCTATCTAACTTATGAGTGACCCTTGCAAGGAAATGGACCTAACCCAATATGCCTTCAACTTTCCACATTCCTGTCTCCTTTGCCCCAGAAATGGCGGGTGCAGCCAGAAACACCTGGTTTTATTGCATGTTTTATTTTGAATAAATTTTTTGGTGGTTGAGTATTGTTGTGTATTCAGAAATCTTTTACTTTTGTCAGATTATTTTTTGCAGTTGCTACTTTATTATTCAACTTCATATGGGTCATGTTTCAGTTATTAAGCTTGGGATTAGACTAGGCCCCAAGTTTCCCAACCCTCTTTATCTGAATTCCTAGAGGAATATATTTTCAAATTAATAAATTTTACTTTCTTGCTTTGTAGCCCTCCAGTACTATAGCCACTCATGTGTGGGAGGTAGGAGGACGTTGTGCTGAGGACTGAACCAGTTCAGCTGTGTGAAAGGCATGCCTCTAACTCCCTTACTATTTCTCTAGCCCCTGGAAAACAATGAATAGAGCCACAATTACTATCTATACGCTGGTGTTCTATATGAATATAAAGATTTAATCTATTATTATAAATACCAAAGAGTCCTATTGCTGGGTTTCATCAAGGAATTAAGAAGTACCCCTGGATACATAGGAAGGCCTGTGTTTATTTTTCCTAACCTACTGTCAAGCAGTCTACCAAAGTGGATGTACTGCTTTATGTTATCAAAGAATGATATTTCTTATTGCTCCCCATTCTTCTTATCTTTTGATATTGTCAATGCTTTAGGATATTTGTAATAGTATTTTATCATGATTTTACAATATAAATAACTGAATTTCATTACTACAAACATTATTTGTAAAGATATATCATAATTCATCAGGAATATAACAAAAAGTCCATTAATTTATAGTAGCTGACTATAATACAGTCCATAGTAAGTATCTTACATAGTTTAAAAAACTATTTCAATACTTTCAGTATTGCTATACAACCCCACCACAAAACATACATATCCCTCCACCATTTACCAGTGCTAATAGTACACAGTTCTACTAGTGATACCTCAGCTTTTGTTTCGCTAGTTTACTCCCATGATTTGTTTATACTCCAGATATGAATGAGGCCATGCAGTATTGTCTTCTTTTCCTTCTGATTCATTTTACTGAGCCTGATACCATCGACTTCCATCCAAGTTGCAATGAACTTCAAGGATTTATGTTTCCTTGTAGCTGAATGGTATTTGCTTGCATATGTATGTATAAAGACATATACACACATCCTTGTGAATTAATGTTTTTGTATTCTTGGGTTACATGCCAAAGAGTGATATTGCTGAGACACATAATTCCTTTTCTTTTTGGTGAGGGGGTAGGGGGGATACACACACAGCTAGGGTGCTCAGTGATTACTCCTGGCTATGTGCTCAAAAAATTACTTCTGGTGGTTCTTGAGGGACCGTGTGGAATGCTGAGGTAGAACCTGGATCAGCTGCATAGAGGGCAAGTTCTCCAGCATTCTACTATTGGTTCAGCTCTAGAAGTTCTGGTCTTAATTTTTTGGGTGGTCACACTCGGTGATGCTCTGGAGTTACTCATGGCTCTGCACTCAGGAATTAGTCTTGGCAGTGCTCAGGGGACCATATGGGGTGCTGGGGATTAAACCCAGGTTAGCCACATGCAAGGCAAATGCCCTGCTTGCTGTAATATCGCTCTGGTTCACATTCTTAATTTTGTAAGATGTATTCAATCATTTTCCATAAAGTCTGAACCAGGCAACAGTTCCATCAATAGTGAATCAGAGTTTTGTTTTTAACCACGTATCATCAGCACTGATTTGTTTCTGGACTTTTTAATATTTGCCATTCTCTTGTGGGTGAGACGATTTCTCAGTGTCATTTTGATTTGCATTTCCCTGATAATCAGTGATATTAAACATTGTCATATACCTATTGGTTTTCTGTGTATCATCTTTGAAGAAAATTCACTCATTTAATTTGCAATGTCTTAATAACAAAAATTTCAACATCTTTTGATATGCTGATTTGCCATCTGTACATATCCTTTTTTAAATTTTATTTATTTGTTATACCACAGTGAGATAATATAATTACAAAGCTGTTCATGATTGGATTTCAGTCATACTGTGTTCCAGCACCCATCCCTCCACCAGTGCCCATTTCCAACACCCCCCACCTACCTCATGGCAGGCACTTTGCCTCTCTTCTCTGTTTCTCTCTTTTTCTCTCCTCCTTCTCTTACACATTGTGACTTGCAATACATACATTTAGGGGTTATCATGTGTATCCCTTTGCCTATGATCAGTGCTCAGTTCTAGGATAGCATTACCATTTCCAGCAATTATCAGCACACTGTTCCCTTCTTTGTTTTACCTAACCTCTGACTCCCACACACTTGGGGTAGATTCCAACCACTGACAGGTCTTTCAGGTCCATGATTTGCCTGGCCTTGGATATTAGTATCATGCTTTTTTTTTATATTCCATAGATGAATGCAGTCATTTTATATCTGTTCTTTTCCCTCTGGCTAATTTCACTCAGCATAATACTTTCCATGTCCATCCATTTCTAGGCAAGCTTCATACCTTTGTTTTTCCTGACAGCTGCATAGTATTCCATCATGTAGATGTACCAAAGTTTCTTTATCCAGTTGTCTGTTCTTGGGCACTCGGGTTGTTTCCATATTCTGGCTATTGTGAATAGTACTGTGATGAACTTAGAAGAAAAGATGGTGTTTCTGCTTTGTGTTTTTGGCCTCCTAGGGTATATTCCCAGGAGTATATACCCTAGGAGTATAATATCAATATTCACATCAATATTGATTTATATCAATATTGATTTGTATTTGTTGATATTAATTAATTAATATTGATATTAATTAATATCAATATTGATATTAATAATTGATATTATTGATAAGTTGATGTCAATAATATTGATTATTTTATATTAATTCCTATCAATTAATCTTTGATAAAGGAGCAAATTTGCTCGTTTTTTTAATCGGGTTTTTACTTTTCTAGTTTTCTGGTTTTACTTGTTCTTTGATATAATTGTTACTTTGATATATGAAAAGTTGTTGCTGTTCCCAAGTTCACCTGTATTTTCTACAGATATCTTCAAGGAATCTTAGAGGTTTGTGTTTTACATTTTGTATAACTTATATCAGTTGTTGGGGCTCATCAGGGTCCCCAAAAGATTTGGGGGTTCATTGGGGTCCCTGGCTGTGTCAGGGTCAACAAAGCTCCCTCTGATCCATGAACAAAGGAACATGACTAAAGGCTCCTGAAAGTGGGAGGTGCTCTTCTTTAATCTCCCTCACCCATTCCTCATTCCACAGATCTCAAGTCTGCTCATTATAAGCTTACAAAACTTTGGGGGAAGGGAGGTACATGAGGTTGTGGACTTTAATTCTGAAACATTAAGATGAAAAAGGCTCCTCCCTCCCAGGGCAAACTACCAGGGACCTCCCCCAGAGATGGATCCTGCCCTTGGGCTTTAGTCTACCTAGGAAAAAGGTGCAATCCTGGTGTGTTTTTTTCCCTTTACCTTAACTGGTAAACAATCTTCTTAATAATATTTCTAGTCATTTTCTATAAACACAATAAGAAATATAGACACTTATCTACACCCAGGATTAAGCTACTGAGTGACTATTCCTGGGGGCTGTCTCACTGTATATTCGAGGCTACAGTACTCTTGCTAGTTGGGGGTTTTCCCCTAACCCCAGCAGGATCCTTAATCAGTTGCTTATCTTTGGGTTACGACAGAATTTGTTCCATGATGGTAATCTTAGCATATTATATATTATACTATATTATATTATGTTATGTTATGTTATATTATATTATATTATATTATATTATATTATATTATATTATATTATATTATATTATATTATATTATATTATATTATATTATATTATATTATATTATATTACTCAGGATACTTGATCCATCCCATGTCGAGGCCATGGTAGCTTATTCAGGGCTTTCTCTGAGTCCATCCAGTGCCATGATGGGACCCTCTTTTTGGCGTGTAAGGAACTAGAATCATTCAAGTTAGGAAATATGATGGATGCCCAGGAATAACTATTTCAGAGTTTATTAACTCCTGTATCACAGATGTATTGCCTTAACTGTCTTCCCTTTGCTCTAGCATAGAAGTATGTAAAGAGCATATAGGAAAGAGGAAAGCAGCATTTAATTTATAATACAAAACCCAGGACTGGCAAGTAGGAAGCAGAGGGCTGCGAACAAAGGGTAATCTAACAATCAGTGTTTAGATTTTCTTTCATTTTGTAAATCATAGTATCTTTTATAAATTATGAAAACTGATGGTTCTCAGACAGCATTTATCTGATACTGTTTCATTTTATTACTTTTGTTTTTTGTTAATGATCAGTTGACTATATATTTCTTTCACATTTATACATAGTACACAGTTATAGACATGTTTTAACTGATACCAGTAAGACTGGCAAGAAGCCAGAGCAAACCACACATCATACAGTTAGTCATTCTCAACATCCAGACTCCATAGTTCCTCAGAGTTCCATCCAAGAGAAAATCTGATCTTCCCCCTTTAAGTTTCATCAGTATATGCTCGGGTTGAGAGCCTTCTACTGAGACTATACCACCTACACGGTAAAACCTAGCAAGCTACCGTGTTTTATTTACTTTTTATGCCAGAGACTAGTAACTATTATGGACCTCATTTCCATAACCTGAGAAATGGTTTCGGGCTCCTCCTGTCCCTGTAGCAAGTAGATGCCCTTGGTTTGCACTTGTTGTGACAGGACTAATGGAAATGTTACTAGTGCCCACTGCGGAAATCGATGAACAATGGGAAGACAGTGAAGACAGTGACTATATATGGAATATATAGTTTTCCATTCTGTTGCATTGACTTATAGTCTGCCTTTTCATCAGTAATAGTATATTGATAATTATAATCAAAAGCATATTATCTTATAGGCATTTGTAAAATGATTTGAATTTGAATTATGTTGACATCTGAGTTGATTTCCTCCAACATTAAGTGACCCTTCCCATATACACTTTAAAAGTCAGTTTATCATTATCCACAAAATATCTTGTTTGGATTTTTATTTGAATTGTAGAGACTAAAGATTAAGTGAGAAAAATTGATAAAAATTGAGTCTTCATATTCATTGACAGTTCTTAGTTATCTGTGACATTTTTCATGGTTTTTATTTTTAATATAAAATAAAAATCTATGCATTCTTTGAGTAGCTACTACATATTTTATTTTGTGGATGCTAATGTAAAAGATACTCTTGTCATGTAATATCTGATTACATGTATCTAATGTAAAAGATACTCTTGTGGATGCTAATGTAAAGGATATTCTTGTCATTAATAATAAAATTCCATTTATTTATCATTATTATATAGAAAAACAATTGCATTCACTTATCAGTTTTATGTCTTTATTATGTAATTGGTCATTAGTTTCAAGTGGTTTTGCTTTGCAGTTTTTCATGGAGAATAATAAACAAAGTGATTCTATTCTTCCTTTTCAAGCTTTGCATTTTTTATTGTATTTTTTTGTCTCATATTATATAGGATTTCCACTATTCTGTTGAAAAAATGGTAGGAAGGAGGGACATTCTTGCCATTGTTCATATATGGACAACAGTCAGATCGGGCAGCAGTTGGCAATGTCATGGATGTCTCCCTTCTTGAATACTCTCGGCAAGCTACTGAGAGTATCCCACCTGCACAGCAGAGCCTGACAAGCTATCCGTCGGTTAATTGATTTGCCAAAACCAGTAAAAACAATGGATCTCATCCCCTGACCCTAAAAAGAGCCCTAAATACGGCAGTTCTAAGAAGGAAGAGCAAGAAGAGGCTGATAAAATCTCCAGGCCAAACTAGGATGCCAAAACGAAGAAGGACTAGAGTGACTGTCTGTACTTTCAATGCCGTATGCTAGCATCAGAAGCATATATAGAGGACCTGATGTTGCAACCGTGAAAGATCAAGTATAATATCATTGGTCTTGCCGAGAAAAGAAGGCGTGAATCACATCATGCCATTTTCAACATCACAGAAGAACTGTTCCTTGGATCATGCGATGAAAGAGGTATCGGTGGTGTCAATGTCTTTGTCAACACAAACCTGGCCATGAGCATTGATGCATTTGAATTCCTAACAAACCGAATGGGATGATTACACTTGAATAGATGTGGCTCATTGTCGGCAGTTTCTATCTTCGCTGTCTATGCACCAGGGGACCTCCCCCAGAGATGGGGCCTGCCCTTGGGCTTTTAGCCTACCTATGCACCAACATCCACATACAAGGAAGAAGAATTTGAGAAATTCTACATGGAACTGGAGGAGTTCTATAAAGAAGACCACACCTTCTACAAGATCATAGTTGGTGATTTTAATGTCAAGATAAGACCGAGAAGATTAACCAAAAGAACTCCACATTGGGACTCATGACCTTGAATGGAACGAACAGGGTGAGAGACTATCTGAGTTCATCATGTCAACCAAGACCATTCACGGTAACTCACAGTTCCAGAAAGCTGAATCTAAACATTGAACATGGAATCTCCTGGTGGACAGTTCCACAGTGAAATTGACCACATCATCTTCAATCGACGGTTTTTCCTGACCGATGTTGCTGTCGTCCCAAAATTCCAAACAGGATCAGACCACCATCTCCTTTGTGCAAAAATTCTACTTCATAGAATGGGGAGAAAGGGCTGCAAAGTTTTAAGAAGAGAACTCCCAGAATAACCACAACCTGGGAACTCTTTGGCACCATTGCGGCAACATGGGAAGATGCTTTCATTGACTACATCTACGAAAAATACAACCGACTGGTTCAGCACCTCCATGATTGTGTGAGGAACTCCGAGAGAGAGAAAGCCACAGAAGGATGCCTGTCTTCAAAGACTCTCGAGCTCATTTGCCAATGTGGCAAGGCACGAGTCTCAGGCAACCATAAGCTAATGTCCAAGCTCACAAAGCAGTGCAGAGAAACAATAAAGGAAGACCTCAAAGAGAGATGAGTAGCAATACTTGCTGATGCAGCAGAAGCTGGGAAAAGCATCAGCAATGCCCGCCTGTCCTTCGCCAACTGTAATACCAAGATGACTGGCCTCTGACATCCTGATGGATCTATTACATCTTCCAGAAAGGCGTTGGAGAAGATCATCCATGACTTCTACTCAGATCTCTTTGATAGCCATGTCCACCTGCCCACATACCAAATTCCGCAGGATGGATATGTAGTTCCCAATGTTCTCCTTTCTGAAATCCGACATGCAATTTCATCGGTAAAGAAGTGAACAACACAGGCCTAGACAAAGTCAGAACCGAACACCTGAAGAATCTGCCGTCGGTACTCATCAATACACTATCTCCGGCTCTTCACACGCTACCTGTCTGAATGCAAGGTGCCCTCCCAATGGAATACCAGCAGGACAATTCTACTGTTCATTTTCACTCTGTTTTTCATTTTCATTTATATTTTAATTTACACTTTTTTTTTCTTTAACACATGGGTTATTTGGGAGTGTGTTATTTCCAGAAAAACTTATCAATTTTGTTTTGATTTGGTGCCTTACCAGGCGGTACTTTGCTCTCAGGGATCTGTCTTGGCAGAACTCTGTGGATACCATGAGGTGCTGAAGATTGAAGCTAGATGGGTATTATTCAAGGCAAGCACCCTGCCCTTTGTAATACCTCTGGCTTTCAGTTTTTCACTTTTTAAAGCCATTACTTTTAGTTCTTCAATCTTTAGGCAATGTAGATGAGTCTGATTCATAACAAGATTCATAATAATATGTACCCACAAATATCTTGACTGGCCAGGGAGAAGGAACAGAGGGTAAAGCACTTACTTTGCATGCATCCAATCCTTATTTGAACCCCAGCCCTGCACGTGATCTCCTGAGCACCACCAGGAGTGATGCCTGAGCACAGAGTCAAGAGTAAGCCCCCGAACGCAGTCCTACATGTGGCAATAAACAAAAAGTTCTAAAAAAAGTTAACCCAACACATATTCTTGGACTTTGGTTGTGTGTGTGTATATATATACATATATATGTATATAATATATATACATCATATATATTATATATATTGTAATTGAAAATAGCATTAGAAGTTATCATTGTCACTTGATTTAATTATTAGCATATTTATGTTAGGAATTTATGCAGATCCTCTTTTTCTCCCATGGTTTATCTTAAGTTCATTTAAGTATTTGTCTGAATCTGTTCTTGTATTTCTCTTGTTGTTGTTGTTGTTGTTGTTGTTTTTTGCTGTCACGCACTTGGTGAATATGTTCTTTACTCTCTGGTTAGGTGTTTCCATGATAGCAGAAAGAAAAAAACTGTTTTGCTTCTTCTCTTCCCTTTATGCTCCATGTGTCCACTTCACTCAAAAAATTTTCCTTTAATATTTTACTTGTTTTATAAGTTGCTGTTTTGCAGATAAAATCCATATGTTTAAATCTATCAGTTTTGGTATACATTGGATTTTTAAAGAATCATGTAACATGTTTAATGTTTTAACTCCTGATTCTGTTAAGCTAATTCTTCTACATTTTTAACTCATTTTCCTATTTTATTTTATAAATTCTATATGAATAGGCTCATTCTTGCTTCCTTTAGCCTTTGGAAGCTATGGAAATATTTATTTATTTATTTATTTATTTATTTATTTTTTTTTGGGTCACACCCGGCGATGCTCAGGGGTTACTCCTGGCTCTGCACTCAGGAATTACTCCTGGCGGTCCTCGGGGACCATATGGGATACCGGGATCGAACCCAGGTCGGCACAGGCCGGCGCGTGCAAGGCAACGCCCTACCCGCTGGGCCATCGCCCAGCCCAGCTATGGAAATATTTATGTCTTTTGCTCTCATCCTTAGCTTTTAGTTCAATAATGTGATAAAATCACAAAATGTGAGCCAGAAAATAAAAAGAATGCCTAACAGATTTCTAAGTGCATACTGTTTTTAATCTTTTTTGGGATCATTGTACTACCAGTTAGTTTGATTGGCAGCATTTAGGCTATCATCACATATAAAAGTTTTCTTCTATCTCAGGTTTCAGTTTGAAATGATGAAAGCTGGTTTCTCTGACCTCTGTGTACATAGTTAAATTTTTAGTATTTTGGAAGAAACCCTTACCATTTTATACAGATCACCCAAATTTTCCAAGCCTGGGTATAGTTTATATGCAACAACCTTCATTATGAACGTATATTGTATTATATACAATAGTCTTATCTATTAGTTACAGATGAGGATTATTAATTCACATAATTATCATGTATGTAGAACTTTTACAATTGGAAGTATACTTCCTCAGACCCAGAAGAATAGTTTCAGAGTTTTTTGTTGACATTGTTGTGCAGTATCAGGCCCATAGACTGAATAAGGCCCTTAACAAGTGGTCTGGCTCTGGTGCAGGAGAGATATATCGGCATCTCATCAATTGCCCATAGACCATCTGTCTGTTTTGTGCAACCTGTGAATAATGCTGTAACTGTCCAATTGGTTGTTGGTAGAAAATAAGGTTCTACCCAATGTAGACAGATAACTGTAGCACAAAAAATTCCTCTAATGCTCAACATAATTTGAAGTAAAGGTTGATTTCATGGTTTGACCATGTGTATAGATCATGGGTATAATTATCTAAATATACGCAGTGCAGATACTATAAGTATATATTATAGTATATACTCATTTATACTATATAGTATATACATATATACATATGTATATATGTATATACATACACATATATTCAATTATATGTGTCTATTAACTATATAATTACACATATAAGTTACATATAAGGTTTTTTAAGTTACTTTTATGGACTCACATACCATGTTTCTAAAAATCTCAAGTATTTTCTGAACTAAGATTGAAAACTCAAACCTAAGAAACTTTCACCACCTTAAATAAATGTCTTTGTTATTAGTTTCCACAATAGGGGCTGGAGAGATAGAATAGAGGGTAGGGTACTTGCCTTACCCGTGGGGAACCTAGATTTGATCCTCAGCCCTGCCTATGGTACCCTGAGCCCCATTAGGAGTGATCCCTGAGCTCAGAGCTAGGAGTAAACCCTTAATACAACAGGGTGTGGCTCATAAACCAGAAGAGTTAAACAAACTGAAGTATCTAATCAGGGGATCAGCAGAGCTTAAAGTGCTCATGCATGAGCTTTGTGTGCAGAAGACACGGGTTCTGGGCCTGGACCAGCAGCATTGCATCCCACTGAGTAATGTGGCAAGAGTAACCCATACATTGCCAGCTGTGTCTCAAATACCTTGGCAATGGATTGGGGTTGGGGACAGGGACTTAATCATGTGGCAAATAATGAAGTCTGTAGCTCTCCTTTATGTAGCCCCCCCCCACCATAGGCCCTTGTGATATTGTAAGGGAGCCACAGATAAACACAAGTAAATGGGCTGTAGCATCTAACTAGGGGGCAACACATAGTACAGAGAAGCCACAGGAAGGAAACAGTGTTGCCTGGTGCCCTCCTCTGAGAAAGGTTGGAAAACTACCATGAGTTCTTGCCTTTCACCTCACCACCTCTGAAACAGAAAAAGTATTAAATCGTGTCTGATTAAGTCAACATTTACTCTCATTTCCATCTTATTGAACTGGGTAAAGTCCTGTATTACAATGGAAAGGTAGAAGAGTTTCTGAGTTCTGGGAGATTGAAGAGAATAAGATGTCATTTAATCACTTGATCACTTGATATCCTGTTATTCATCGATTTGTTCTAGTGGGTGCCAGTAATGTTTCCATTTGACCCTATCACATGCCAGTGTAGCCCAATGGCATCTGTCTGTTTTCAGGGATATTAAGAGCTTCAAATTGCTTGTTTAGGGTCCTGATAAGGAAGTCTAACCATCTTGTAGGTGGGTGGCCACGTTATCTTTTGGCATCCCGTGGGATCCAATTGGTAACGGCTCTAGTCCAATGGTCATCTCCAGATCGCATTATATGCCCAGCGCATCTGATTTTCGATATTCTGGCAGATGAGACAGCGTCCTTGATTTTTTAGAATAACAACAGAAGTCGGGGACCAGGATTCCCTCTCTCACTTGAGTGAGGCGTGATATTCCAAGCATGGCTCTTTTGATTCCTCTTTGGGAGACCTGAATGGTATTCTCATCCTGCTTTCGTAAGGCCCAGGTCTCTGAGGCGTATGTCAGTGCAGGGAGAACGGTAGAGTCAAGGAGGTGTGCCTATAGCCGGAGGTTCTTTGTTCTTTTGACTATTGTTTCGATGTTTTTGAAGGCAGCCCATGCCGCTCTTTTCCTCCTGCACAACTCAGGTTTCAGGTCATTTATCGTGTTGACTTCTCGACCTAGGTACACATAGCTGTTGCATTCAGAGATGTTTGTTCCATTGAGAGTGAATGGGGCCTCTGGAACTAGTTCATTTCTCATGAACATAGTTTTGTTGAGATTCAGCTGTAGACCTATCCTTCTACATTCTCGGTCAAAGTCTACCAGCATTTGTGCCGCTTGGCTGATGTTTGGTGTTTTTAGAACGATGTCATCAGTGAAGCGTAGATGGTGTAGTTGCCGGCCAGCTATCTTCACTCCCATTTTTTCCCATTCTAATTGTCACATGATGCTTTCGAGGGTGGCACTGAAGAGTTTTGGTGAAATAGTATCACCCTGCCGAACCCCTATTTTGACGTCGATGATCACTTCCCTGTAGAATGGTGAGATCCTAGTAGTGAAACCGAATATAGTTCACTTAATACATTTTGAAAATATAATGTACTAAACTTCTGAAAAATCTAAGTATTTATGAATCATAAAATGATCTCTCGCAGTATTCAAAATAATTAGATGTTCGTGATATTTAAATAAAGTGAAAAAAAATCAACACGAATCTGGAAATAAGGAAAGTAAGTAAATAAATAATTAGATGTATGCTGAGCACTGTTAGTCACTGAACAAATTAAGAGCAAGGGCTAGGGATAAAAGAATAACATTTTCAGGTCATTCAGTAAAAATCAGTTATCGCGAAATATTAATTAAAAATGGGGGCCGGAGGGGCCGGAGCTATAGCCCAGCGGGTAGGGCATTTGCCTTGCATGCGGCCGGCCTGTGCGGGCCCGGGTTCGATCCCGGCATCCCATATGGTCCCCCGAGCACTGCCAGGAGTAATTCCTGAGTGCAGAGCCAGGAGAAACCCCTGAGCATCGCCGGGTGTAACCCAAAAAGCAAAAAACAAAAAAAAAAGGGGGCCGGAACCATAGTCCAGCAGGTAGAGCATTTGCCTTGCACGTGGCCGGCCCGTGCTGGCCTGGGTTTGATCCCCGGCATCCCATATGGTCCCCCAAGCACCATCAGGAGTAATTCCTGAGTGCAGAGCCAGGAGAAACCCCTGAGCATTGCCAAGTATGACCCAAAAGTGCAAAAAAAAAAATCAGAATAGAAGAAAATAAATAGAAATTTATGCAGAACTGATACAGATGTTATAATTATCAGATAAGGTTATGTCGTATAATTCACTGTATCACTGTCTTCCTGTTCATCGTCGATTTGCTCGAGCAGGCACCAGTAACATCTCCATATGACCTGTCTCATGCAAGTAGAGCCCAAGGGCACCTGCTTGCTCCAGGAACATAAAGAGCCTCAAACCATCCCATCAGACCATCATAGGAATGAGGTCTATAATTGTTACTGGTATCTGGCATATCAAATACAACATGGGTAGCTTGCCAGGCTCTGCCGTGTGGGTAGCATACTCTTGTAGTCATCTCAAAATCCAGCATTCCTCTGTGGGCAGTAAATCCTGAAAGCAGTGTGGCGAGATCTCAGTGAAAGAAATACAGTACCAGTTGGTCTCAGTATATATATTTTTATCATTCCATAGCATTAAAACGTAATTTGAGAATAAAATTGAATGTGGAAATGAATGTGTAAGGTATTTAGTGGAAAAGATAGAATTAGAAGGAGCTTAAACCCGCAGGAGGAGGTGAAAGAGCAATAGTAGAGTGGGGGAGGTCGTGGAGCTATAGTACAGCAGTAGGGTGCTGGCCTTGTAAGTGACCAACCCAGGTTCAATCCCCAGCATGTCATCCGGTGCCCAGAGTTCACCAAGAGTAATTCCTGGCACAGAGCCTGAGAATCATCAGGTGTGGCCCAAATACCTTTTAAAAAATATTTTTATTACTGTCACTGTCTTCCCGTTCATCATCGATTTGCTTGAGCGGGCACCAGTAACATCTCCGTATGTCCTGTCTCATGCAAGTAGAGCCCAAGGGCACCTGTTTGCTCCAGGAACATAAAGAGCCTCAAACCATTCCATTAGGTCAAGGGAATGAGGTCTATAATTGTTACTGGTATTTGGCATATCAAATATGACACGGGTAGCTTGCCAGGCTCTGCTGTGTGGGTAGCATACTCTTGTAGTCATCTCTAAATCGAACATTTATTGATGAACCACAAGGCCGCCATGCAAGCCAGGCTGTGATAGGCTGGTCTGCTGGGTGGAGTTCTGACGAGGGGGAAGTCCGGATGTGGAAAATGGAGGCCCCTCATGGAGTGGGGGTCGTCTGGCTTGTTGCGAGGCTCTGCCTGGGTGGGGGGGCCAGGGCTAGAAACTGCCATCCCTCCCGGGCGCCTCGTGAGCCACTGGACACAGGGAGAGCCAGTAGCCGCTCTGCCCCATATATATAGTATATATTAAATATAAATATAGAAAAAGGTATATTAACATGCTATATGTCACATATATATTATATATAATATATTTATAAATTTATATATAAATATAGAAAAAGATGTATTAGCATGTTATACATCACATATACATGTTATATATAATATATAACCAGGATATTACAGCTCTAATATGTATAGTCAGCTCTAATATATGTATCTAATATCCACCTTATGGTAATATATATTATAGTTATTATATATTAGAGTATTAGCAGCTCTAATATATTATATATTATATATTATATATTATATATTATATATTATATATCATACAGTATTACCATGGATGATGTATATTATATATAATATTAATACTAAATATATTTATTTAGTGAAGTGATCAAGTGATAAATACTGTCTGAATGCAAGGTGCCCACCAATGGAAAACCAGCAGGGCACTTCTACTGTTCAAGAAAGGAGACATCCACGACCTTGGCAACTATTGCCCGATCTGCCTGTTGTTCATCATCTACAAGCTGTTCACTCAAGTCATCCTGAACAGGATTGGCAGAACATTAGATGAAGGACAACCATGCGAGCAAGCTGGCTTCCAAAAAAGGATTCAGCACAATCGACCATATCCACACGGTAACCAAGCTCATTGAGGTTTTTAGGGAGATTAAGATGCTGCTCTAACATTCATTGATTTAAAGAAAGCCTTTGATTCTATTGAGACTGAAGCGGTCATCGAAGCCCTAGCCAAACAGGGCATTCAAACTCTCTACATCAAGATCCCTCACGAGCTGTACTATGGATTCACCACCAGAATCTCACCATTCTACAGAAGTGATCATTGATGTCAAAAGAGGGAGTTGGAAGGGTGATGCCATTTCACCAAAACTCTCCAGCGCCACCCTCTAGAACGTCATGCAACGATTAGAATGTGAAGGAATGGGAGTGAAGATAGAGGGTCAGCAACTACACCACCTCCGCTTTGCTGATGACATCGTTCTAATAACACCAAACATTAGCCAAGCGGCACAAATGCTGACTGACTTTGACCGTGAATGTGGAAAGATAGGTCTACAACTGAATCTCAACAAAACAGTGTTCATGAAAAAAGAAATTAGTTCCAGATGCTCCATTCACTCTCAATGGAACAAGCATCTCTGTTTATTATGTGTACCTGTTATGTGTACCTCTGTTATGTGTTAGCAGTTATGTGTATGTAGGTCAAGAACTCAGCATCATGAGCGACCTAGCAACTGAGCTGCGCAGGAGGAAGAGAGTGGTGTGGAATGCCTTCAAGAGCATCAAAGCAATAGCTAAAACGTCAAAGAACCTCCGGCTCCAGGCACATCTCCTCGACTCCACCATTTTCCCTGCATTAACATACACCTCAGAGACCTGGGCCCTACGAAAGCAGAATAAGAATGCTATTTGGGACTCCCAAAGAGGAATCAGAATTGCTATGTTTGGAATATCATGCCTCACTCAAGTGAGAGAAGGAATCCAGAGTTCCAACCTCCATCGAAGATCTAGAGTCAGGGACGCTGTCTAGTTTGCCAAGTCATCAAAAAATCAGGATGGGCTGGACTTGTAATGCAACTTGGAGACGACTGCTGGACTAAAGCTGTTACCGACTGGATCCCACGGGTTGTCAAAAGATCACGTGGACTCCCACCTGCAATATGGTCATACTTCTTTGTCAAGACCCTAAATGAACAGTTTGAGGCTCTTTGTATTCCTGGAGCATGCAGATGCCATTGGGCTACACTGGCATGTGACAGGGACAAATGGAAACATTACTGGCACCCGCTCCAGCAAATCGATGAATAACGGGATGTCAAGTGATATATACTGTATATATACAGTAATAATATATTAGAGTATTACCAGCTCTAACATATATACATATATACATATATATACATATATACTCATATATACACATATATACATATATACTCATATATACACATATATACATATATATATACATATATATGTGTGTGTATATATATATACATACATATATATGTTACCTTGCAGGCTGCTCACCTGGGTTAGATCCCTGGCACCAAATATGATCCTCTGCCCCTCCCAGAGTGATACCTGAGCATAGAGCCAACAATAAGCCCTTGGCATAGTTGAGCGTGGCTCCAAAACCCCCTAAAATAAATAAATAAATAAATAAATAAATATTAAACCTGCAGGAGAAAAGATTAGTAAACTTTCAGTCATCAGAATAAAGATGATCCCAAATGAATATTTAAAAAATAGATAATTAGGGACCGGAGCAATAGTCCAGCAGGTAGGGCATCTGCCCTTGCACGCAGCTGACCCACATTTGATCCCCAGCATCCCATATGGTCCCCTGAGCGCACTGCCAGGAGTAATTCCTGAGTGCAGAGCCAGGATAACCCCTGGGTATTGCCGGGTGTGACCCAAAAAAGCAAAAAAAAAAAATTAGATAATTAGAACAGTTGACAGCGTGGGGCTATATTTCAGATCCGTAAAGTCTAACATAGATGTTCTTAGTCTTTAAGTTAGTGATGGGATAGGAGTCAATAGAATGTAGAAAAACAATTTTTTTCTCAAAAATTGAGGGAAGTTATAATGCTAAAAATATAAACACAAGTGAAATGTTAGAAAAAGTTAGAAAACATGTCATTATGAGCATAATGAAAATAATGTACAGTCATGTTTATCAACACTGATGGGAGGAAATCTTAGAGTCAGGAAAAAGCAAAAAAAAAGTTAAGTGTTTATGAGGAAAGGATGATAGCATATTATTTATTTTTGCCAAAAATAAAAGTAAGAGATAGAGATTCAGTATCTTTAAAGTATTGATAGAAAAAATTCCAAAGTATAATTTTATCCCCAGTGGATATATATTTCCAAAAACACCGATAAGAAAATGAAAAGATCCACAGATTTTGAGAATATTTTTGTAAAGTCTATATATGATAAAGATGCATAGCATATATGTGTGTTACATATAAAACATATGTGGTGTGTGTAAATATATATATATATATGAGCCTCATTATTAGGTGATGAAACCAGAAAATATATCTTAAAATGTGTAATACATTTGAAGAGACATGTTGTCACTGTGTTCCCATTGTTCATCAATTTGCTCGAGTGGGCACCAGAAACGTCTCCATTCGTTGGGAATGAGGTCCATTATTCTTACTGTTTTTGGAATACACCACAGGTAGCTTTCCAGGCTCTTCTGTGGATCTGGTTTCATCCAGAGGGCCCGGTCTTTTTCTATATTAGACCATCAGCCCTCCAGGGCCCATGGGGCAGAGCCCTCGGTGTAGACAAGCCTGTCTTCTATTTGCCACCTGTTGATGCAGCCAGGAACCACAGCCACACCTGCAACACCTTGAGTGGACAGGTTATTAAAAGAACCTGTTTTCAGGTTACTAAAGAACCTAAATAAGAGACATGTTACTAAAGAAAAAATATATATGTGCGTATATATCAAATTAACAAAGATATTCCACATACATCATCATTACATAAAGCTGTAAAATGGCCAAACTGTAAATGATTTTATAGTAATCAGCACTAGAAAGGATATGAAGTAATTAGAATTTTCTAACACTACTGGTGGCAATAAAACAGGTTGAACTCCTTTATGAAACAAGTTGCTCATTTCATATGAAGTCAGATATATACCTTCTCTGATCTATTCATCCCAATCCCAGATTCATACAATAAAGAAGGCCAAGTAGATATCACACACATACTTTGCATGAGCTTTCATAGTAGCTTTATTTGTAATTACCAAGCATTCAGATGTCCCAAAAGGTCCATTTTAAATGGCCTGAAGATCTGCAGCTCATGCACAATGCATACACATGTGCACCACAGAACACTACTCAGTAACACAAAGGATTAAAATCCATGAAGAAGATGAATGAATTTAGGAATGACCATGCTGAACAAAGAAGCTGTATATAAAAGTCCATACTGAATATTCCCGTAATTTATATATTATGCTAAAAACTCTTGGAGTTTGCCTGGAATGCCAGATTTAGAGTCTGAGAATTGGCAGTAAGGAATTGTAAAGATCATATAAAAGCATGAATGTTTTTTGAGTATGTACTTTCTATTGATTGTGAAGACAGTTTCACAGTTTAATTCATTGTCATAATTTATCAAATCATATACTTTATGTGGAGTTTAATTTGTTATGTTTCAGTTATACAACAAGCTGTTTTAAAACCCATATTAGACTATTTCCCTGCTGCTTGTAATACTTTGGGATCTGTCTCTCTCTCCCCATTTTTCTGTGTGTTTTAAGTATATCTACGTACTATTTCCTAATACCTCTTCCTCCAGCTCAGACAGCTGACCACAGTTTTCACTCTGAAGAACTCAAAATGTGTATTTTCCTCAGAGAAATGGCTCAGTGTCCTTTTTTAAATGTTCAGAGATGCATAGTTGGCCTTATGAAACATCCTGTTTTTATAGAATGAGAGGAGAGAAAAGGCATACGAAAGAGCCCCATCTTTTTTGGGGTGGGAAAAGGGGACAGCCTTTTTATGTCACAACTCAGAATTGCTCTCTGATAAAATGTAGGCCACCAGATTGAATTACTTCATTGAACTACTGCTGTCCTCTGTTAATGGTAATTGCCCAGATCTAGCAGTCTTTCTTGGCAGCATCTCAGATATTTACCTCCTGCTGTTTTTCAATTCAAACCTTTGATGAAAATATTCCCAGTACTTCTTTAAAGCAGACATCCAACTGTCTTTCTTGACAAAAGCAGGGTCTCTAAATCAGATCCTGACAATTTGTGACACAGCAGTCTATCCAAATCACCCTTTACCTGCGTCACTGTCATTTCCTGGAGAAAAAGGTGTCTATCAGATAAGTGTTTTTGTTGGGTTTGAGGACAGTAAGGTTGGTATGCCATCAAAATGGGAGAAAAAGAGGGAAAACCATTCATTTGATTTGAGTAGAAGAAGGTGAGGGATTGATTTGCTCTAATAAGCAAATAAAGGTTTTGTGTATTTTGAAAATACTTGTGAAGTGAAAAATGACATGTTTGGTTATTTGTTGTTTTCAAGATAGTAATGAGTAAATTATTTCTAAAAGTCACTACTTTTGATTTGTTTATTAGAGGCAGTATAACTTGTTTTTATATTCCCCCTGACTTCATTCGATGATTTGAATACAGTAATATTTAATATTTTATTTCCCACTCAAGGCATCAGCTCATTTCCTGGTGTTCTGAACTGAACAGACTAGATCTCATCAAATAAAGGTTATAAAAATATTGGCATGTACCATGATTAATCTTGTCTATTTGATGATAGCATGATGTCTAGTGTGACGAATGTGGTCACAAGAAGGACAAACATGGCATGGAATCAACTGGATTATCCTCAGAGTGAAACTCACTGCTTACATGTCTTTTGGCTGTAGTTTGTTGCACAGTTTTCCCCTTTGGTATTGGAAGGGCGCATTTGATGATTGCTTTCTTTGAATCAAATCATTGCATCATATATTTGATGCATTGGTGTTAGGAACTGTGGGAACCCCTCTGGGGATTGCTTTCCAGGGCTGGTGAGCCAGTGCCCTGTTTGGCTGCTGGCTTGGTTTTGTTCTTTATAGGTGGAAGTCTCATGGCCTCAAAGTAGCCTGTGAGTTACGCCTGCTCAGGACTACTCCTGGGTTACTTGAGTCTTATTTGGTGGTGCTGGTATGCCGAGAGCCTCCTTTAGGGTGATCTGTACCCAAAGCCTATTCATCTGCCCATGAGATGAGAACAGTGAGTGATCAAACACAAGGGCAGAACTTGAGAGATTATAAAAGGGGAGGGGAATCATGACATGTATTTCAGAACTTCAAGAATACGTTTCCTACTTGTACTCTTCCCCTTCCTGGGATTGAACATAGGGCCTCACAGGCGGGCGAAAGTTCCACTGATTGCATCCCCAGCCTCAGTTACCCACTTTTTTAAGATTAAAGTTTCCTAGAATGTTGGGGCAAACAGGTAATAAGAAAAGAGTTGTTGGACATCCGGTATCAGAGGGTCTAATGTCTAGATATAAAAAAATCTTTTCTGATGGCTCAAATGGAGCTTTAGTAGTTTCTGATTTTTCCTTGTCATAATCAGTCATTTGGGTTTTTAGAAGGAGAATGCACTCTTGTTTGAAAGCTCTATGATGGTGGCCTGTCCGGTGTATTTAATCCACCTGCTTGGTTTCTTTCTCTGGCATCTTCATTACGACTCAAGGGCTACAAGTTGTTTTTGAGGAATAGAAATTATAAATTCACGAATTGTCAACACATGGGTTCCTAAATACCTACTTCCTGTAATATTCGGGAACTATCAATCTCCAGACTGGGACCACAATTTCTCTAGATACCTTGATATGTAGGTTCTCAGAAAGAAAGAACCTACTTGTTGGAAGCTATGAGAGAAGATCGTGCTTTCATCTGTAGAAGAAACTTTCGCATATCAGGAATAGAAACCTAAGCCCAAAAGTACTGCACAGGCAGGGCAGGGGATGCTGCCATTATCTGGCTTGGTAGGGACTTAGGAAGCACCTGCTGCTTTTGTCTGCTGACCTGTGAATGACCCAATGGCTGACCTAATTATCTTTATCCACTGCCTGATGTAACTTTTCGCAGAATAAAAACTGGAAAAAAATCTTGAGGAAACTTTTGAATGGCTTTTTTTTGTCTCCCAAATCACCTTTAACGTGCTCATACTTTTTTTTTTATCTTTTTGCTGTTTTCACTGTGTTAACAAAGCATATGTAAAAGTCCAAGAAATGTAGTCGTGCCAGTAAAAGCCAAATTACTTGCAGCTGGTGGCACCACCTGTGCCCATCAAATTTTAGCCAGTGTGATTGCTTTTCCAGAATGCTCTTATGGGGAATTGGAAAGTGGCTCACAGTGGGGGCAGCCATGGGCTAGGTGGTAGAAAGCTTTCCTTTGGCTGTTGGGTGAGAAGAGACTTGTGAAGTAGCATTTCAGGTGGCTCCAAATCTCCCTCTTTGTGTCTCTTCTTAGAATCATCTCTGGCTCAGAGATGGTATAAGACAGTCTAAGTTAAGCCCTTAGCCTTTAAGTGGGTAAGGCAGAATAATCCAAACAAGCCTATCTCTCGGGAGGCTTCAAGTCTAACAACTCCATAACCCACCACGACTGTGCAGTTCTGGGTTTTTGTGATGTTCTCTTCCTAGTATTTCTGTTGTCGTTTATGTCTGTTCACTAAGTAGTACTTGGAGAATAGTTTCTCAGTTTGTATCCTGAATTCACAAAAGGTCCTTTTATGTAATTTTGAAAACAGGACTAGGCAAAAACTAATGAGCATTTTTGCTAATATGATCACATTTTATAATTTTCTAAGTATTTTCTGAGTATTCTATTAAAATCTGTGCCCCTGGAGGTGTTGCAGGTGTGGCTGCGGTGCCCAGATGCATCGGCAGGTGGCAGACAGGAAACAGGCTTGTCTATACCCCAGGGCTTTGCCCCATGGTTGATGGTTGATGGTCTGACATAGAAAACGACTGGATGAACCCAGAGCCACGGCAGAGCCTGGCAAGCTACCCATGATATATTCGATATACCAAAAACAATAACAATAATGGACCTCATTCGCAATGAATGGAGACATTACTGGCGCCTGCTCCAGCAAATCAATGAACAATGGGAACACAAGTGACTATTAAAATCGTTCTTTATGTTATGACAACCCTTTAATGTATGTTCTGCAATCCATAGTCTGGAGGGAAGGAAAAGAGAAAGAGAGAGAAAGGGAAAGAAATAAAGAACCTGCCATGGAGGCGGGCTGGGGAGGGGGAGGGAACCTGGGACGTTGGTGGTGGGAGATGGGCACTGGTGGCAGGATGGGTGCTGGAACACTGTATGACCAAAACCCAAATATGAACTTTTTTAATTGTATATCCTTGTAATTGTAAAAATAAAAAAATACAAAAAAATAAAAGCTGGAAGCCAAAGGGGGAATCGTTCCTTATGTTTAGCCAATATTCAGCACTTTTGTTCATTCTCTGGAATATTTCTTCTTAGGCATGATATTGTGTGTGTGTGTGTGTGTGTGTGTGCGATGTGCATTCATTTCACCTTCCCGTAGAACCTGCAATGGTCCAACTATTTTGAAAGATCTCAGCATAGAGGGGTGAAAGATACAGTCTCTGCTTTTAAAACTATATTCTTAAATTGCAATGCCATTGGGAAATTTTGAAATAATACTGGTGGGCCTTCTCTTTGGGGAACAACTACCTTAATGAGCTCATGACCTTGTGAAGGGAGTGAGAGAACATTGAAGCAAATGATGACAGTGTGAGTGTGATACCCCCTCAGGGATATTGCTGCAAGTGTTCTGTGAGGTTGGAGTTTTGGAGTAGAACTGGAAGGTACCCAGATGGCTGGAGGGGGAGATTTGCATTTCATGAAGCATCCTTTGGAGAAAACTTATAGGCAAGATGTGAAACTCCCAGGACCTGCAGTCATTTTGAAACGTTTGTACATTAGAAAAATGGCACAATTAAGGGGTCAAGCCTCCAACCTTGTTGATGAATCTTGTTAACGCTTGTTTATTTTATTTGAGGCACATAGTTCAGAGGGCTCACATGCAACATGGATGGGGTCCTAACCCACCACCTCCTCCAAAAACAATTATTCTTACATCAAAAAATTATTCTTACGGCAAAAGTGATGGAGAGCTACCAAAAGACTTAAGTATTATTAGATGTGTTTGAGAAACAATTCCTCGGGCAGTACTGAGGAAAATAGTTTTGTCAGAGTGAATTGGAAACAAAAGGATTTGTTTCAGGAAAATGTTTTGATGGCAGCTTAATTCAGAGAAAAGGGAGTCCTAGAGATATTTAGCTAGAGAAACGATAGTATTAAGCCAATCAGGAGATGTGAAAGTGTCCTAGAGAGAAGTATTTGATTTGTATGACTTACTGGGAGAGGCTACATCATGATTAAGTGGATTTCTTAAGTCCACTCAATACTTTGTTCGGTTAAAATTTGGACATACTGATATTTTTATATACTAACTATTATTTTGTTTTGATATTTTATTTTTTATTGAATCACAGTGATCATAGTTACAAAGTTGTTCATGATTGGGTCTTACTCATATAATATTCCAACTCCTGTTTCTTCACCTAGTATACATTTCCCACCACCTGCCCTATGGTAGGTACTTCTCTCTCTGTCTCTCTCTGTGACTGTGTCTGTCTGTCTTTCTGTCTGCCCCCCCCTTGGGCATTATGGTTTGTAATACAGATACCGAAAGATTATTATACATGCTGTTTTTTAAGAGGCTTCTGTCACTGTATCACTATATCACTGTCTTCCCATTGTTCATTGATTTGCTCGAGTGGGCACCAGCAACATCTCCATAAGTCCTGTCACAAGCAGGTGTAGCCCAAGGGCATCTGCTTGCTCCAGGGACAGGAAGAGCCTCAAACCATTCTTCAGGTCATGGGATTGAGGTCCATAATTGTTACTGGTTTTTGGCATATCAAATAAAATACAGGTAGCTTGCCAGGCTCTGCTGTGTAGGTGGTATGCTCTCAGTAGATGGCTCTCATCTCGAGCATTTACTGATGAAACATAAAGGGAAAGATCAGGTTTTCTCTGGGTGGAGCTCTGAGGAACTATGGAGTCTGGATGTTGAGAATGACTGACCTCTTGATGTGTGGTTGCTCTGGCTTCTTGCTAGTCTGACTGGGATGATGGCTATTAGAACCTGCCTAGAACTGTATACAGTGTATACATGTGAAAATCCTGGAAAGGACCTCATACTAAAATCAGAACTATTTAAGACTGCCATGCGGCTGACAGAGCTGTGGGTCTGGCGTGGGTCTCTCTTCTGGGGTAGCTGGCACTGAGGTGGAGGAAAGGGCAGAGGGGCCCAAATCTCCGCTCCAAGTCTGACCAGTATGGCCCCTCCCCACACGTGTGAGTGAACCCTTACCGGGAGGTCAGCTCCATGAGTTGCTTCCACATGGGGCCGAGAGCAGTGTTGCTGTGGGTCTGAAGCAAACCCTTGGAGCAAGGTTGTATTTGGCCAGGGACTGGAAGAGAACTTCTGTCCTGATACTGTTGGGGAGTCGCTGGCGTCCCCAACAGTATCAGGATAAGAAGTTCTCTTCTACCTCTGAGGCCACAGGGGGACAGATGAAAACTCACGAGTCCAGCGCAGTTCCAAAAGGCTTTTAATAGTACAAACGGCTCTACCGCCGCAATCCAATGTAATGAAAGAATTCTAGCTCTGGTCAGAACTTGACTATACAAGAGAGCTCAAGTCTCCCACCAAAAGAGAGGAACCCTACCCAAAGAAGGGGGAAAAGGAGATGGGCCCTCAAGTCAGTCTCTTTATATACACCAAAGTAATCCTGTCTGTGGACAGGGGAGTGTCCTGTCAACAAAGAACCCTAAACAGCTTGTAGAAGGGTGGTGTCACACCCTATTATAGGTCTAAACAAAGGGTTACACCAAGGACTAATTCCTTCATCCAAGATTATCTCTTATGTAAAACACTGGGAGAGAGAGGACTGGTATAAAGAAATACATCTTAATTTCATGGGCTTCATGTAATCTAGATGGTACCCACAAATCCTTCTTATTTATATCTGCACCAGGGTGATTCTGAGTGTCTTGTTCTCCGTATACTGAAAGGGTCACACTTGCCTGCTTGAGGGCAAACTAGTATGATCCTTCCTATAATCTTAAGCAATAGTTTCAGCGTAGCCAGGGTGGTAGTCTCCTGGTAAATTCTAACTGTCCCACGCTAGGTGCAGTTGGTATATAGAGGAGCTGTGTCCAATTTAGAAAACATAGAAGTCTTAGTAGATGTATAATAAGTCAGAAGTTATTCAGAGTCAAGGTGACTTTTGTAACTGCCACACCCTCTAGCAGTGTTTACAGAGAGAGTTCTCATTAGAATGAACTTTGGCTTAAGACCATGTAAGTAGATTAAGCTGTGAGTGGGTAAAACAGCAAAGCTCCCAAACTGTCTAAGCCTGTTATCCAACATCATAGATATTAGGTTCTAGACCTCAGGAACATGTACTTGAGAAACTGCTCAGTTTCCAATGTAATGCTTGAATAAAGTTTCTTTTCCAGGAAAACAAATTGCAGTGATTTAAGACACATGTTCGAATTGAAAGATTCTTATTTCTCTGTGATAAGCCTTGAGTACTATAAAACTGGCTGAATCAAAGGCAATAAATAAATGAATAATGATCCTACCACAGTACAATTCCCTCATTATTAGTAGTGAGGATATATTACATATTTCTTCGGATCAGCGGCATAATTTTAGAAACCGTCAATAATCAGCTTTCTTATTTACTGCATCACTTCCTGTTTTGCTATAGAATTAGCATGTATCTTCTTTTTTAAATTTTCTCTCAGAACATTTGTTATTCTGAAGTCTGGTTAGAATACAGCTCAGGAGACTCTATTTCTTTTGGGCTGTCATGGGCGTAGGCTTTGGGTGATGAAGTTGATACATCTTTGTATGTCATGATTTCTCTCCTGCTTAATCCCTCACACATCTGAAGCCATATTATTATTTCTGCTAGCTCCTGTGATTTGATAGATGACTCTTTATAGGTGTCACAAAATGTTGGCAGGACCCTGGTGTGAAACACAGTGAGAAATATGTGTAGTTATACTTTTCTGAATCTGTGTGTCAATCAAAACCAAATGGCTTTTTTTGTTTGTTGTGTTTTTTTGCTTTGTTGGGTCACACCCGGCGATGCTCAGGGGTTACTTTGGCTCTTTGCTCAGGAATTACTCCTGGCAGTGCTCGGAGGACCTTATGGGATACGGGGATCAAAGCCGGGCGGCTGCATGCAAGGCAAATGCCCTACCCGCTGTGCTATCGCTCTGGCCCCCAAAATGGCTTTTGAGAAAGCAAATGTATTTGAAAAGAAGCATCAAGATTCTAGAGCAAAGCTAATATTGGAACTTCCTGTGTTAATTTCTTAAATTAGACTCAAAATCCTACCCCAGAGAGAGAGAGAGAGAGAGAGAGAGAGAGAAAAGGAAAAGTACCTGAAATAGAAGCAGGCTTGGGGGAGGGGAGGGAAGTGGGGACATTGGTGGTGGGAAATGGGCACTGGTGGAGGGATGGGTGCTGGAACACTGTATGACTGAAAACCAATCATGAACATCTTTTTAATTGTGTATCTCATGGTGGTATAATAAAAAATTTAAAAATAAAAATTTTAAGTCGTTAGTGTTATAGCTGATAACATTTCAAATTGACAGAAATTGTATGGTCCAGTTTGTATGGTTCTAAACCAGTGTCCTGGGATATTTGGATGATAAATTTGTGCAAATTTTCTGGGAAAACCCAAATAGGTTAACAGTCAAAGTGTCTTTTTCAGAAACACTAGTTTATGCATTTTAGAAGCAAACATTTAAAATTGTATGGGGCATATTTTGTCATTTTTATTTAGCCTCACCATGAGACTATCTGAGTGAAAACCATAGAATTTTAGATTTTGTTTGTTCTCTGCATCACTCATAATGGTTTAATTTTATCTCCGCTAATGTTGAGCCATCTAGAACAAGTGACTGAAATGAGGGATTGTTCTTGTGACTCAACCTCTGCCCTTAAGAACCTCCCTATGGGGACTGGGGGCGATAGCCCAGCGGGTAGAATTTGCCTTGCATGTGGCCAGCCTGGCGGCCTGGGTTCGATCCCTGGCATCCCCATATGGTCCCCGAGCACCGCCAGGAGTAATTCCTGGGTGCAGAGCCAGGAGAAACCCCTGAGCATTGCCAGGTGTGACCCAAAAAAGCAAAAAAAAAAAAAAAACAAAATTCCCTCAATATGAGGATCGTTTATCTGTCTGTTTTTCTATAGATTTTAAATGAAAAAGTACCTGCCTGCAAGTGTAACAGCACCATAATTAAAGTAGTGGCCTAAATATGTATTTGTATGCTCATGTTTGTACCGTTTTGTTATATTAATTGTATATTAATGAAATCTTTTGTGACTGAGGCACATATCGACTAGTTGAAAGGAAATGATGATGCTGATAAAATACCTGAGAAAGATTGCCATGTAAATACGCTGTCTTCGATTCTGATTTCTGTCCTGCCTTCCCAGTAAACTTCCTCCCACACAGAGCTCTCTGCTCACCTTCAATCTATTGTGTAAATCTTTGACTTGAGAACTCAGTTAAGTTTACCTTCTTCAGGGATATTTGGAAGAATAACTTCTAACTCTTTTAGCAAGTTTCAGGTTACTCAATATTGACCTCATAGACTGTTACTGATAGTTTTCCATTTGACATCAATGGCTAAATCGGACAGTTAGCAAAGACTGTCTTATGGTCCTTTTCTTTTTGCGTTGTGGCAAGCCTTCTCGGCTCACCCAGTACATTGAGTACAATTTCACTTTTCTGCCCATGGCTGTTAGTGTCATGAACTTCTGCACAGTAGCATGAAGATGTTTGGGAAAGGTTCCTCATCAATGCCTGACTCTGGTGAATTGAAAGGTAATGTATCAGCTACACACACTGTTTACTCCCTCATAAACCAAGCATTGTCTTGTGCAGTATTCTAGTGAAATTGTCATTTTTTTTTAAAGACAGATTCTTCTTTGATGGGGCTGTGATTTGCAATAATCTTGTCATGCCAAGCTCAAAATACTACTAAATGAAGACATTTATGGAAGGAATGATTGTAAATTGCATGCAAATTTCAACTCTCAACTCAGCTTGAATTAATCAATATGGAAACAGAACTTGTGTGTTCTTGATATAATGATGCTGAAACTAATCGCACAGAGGTTCTATTTCCTTGGGAATTAAGCATTCATTTTTATTTAAACCTCTATTTTTTCCTTGAAGACAAATTCTTTTCTTTTCAGCCCTTTAATAACTTCTTTGGGGGATAGAAAGGTATTACAAAGAAAAGAGGAGTCAACTAAAACATCTGTCTTTTCCTATGGGGAAATTTGTTATTTCCCATGTAACTTGATGTGTTTGTTTAACGAATATCCAAAACCTTTTACTTGTTTTTCATAAAAAAAATTTAAGGTGTATGATATATTAACTAATACAATCCTTATATTAAGCACATAATACTGGTCTAAACAACATTTTTTCTCAGATCAATTTCCTAGGAGAATTAGGTGTACATTTTTAATATGTGTGTATTTTATTTTTGCATGAGTTTAGAGTATTGTGTGTGTGTGTGTGAGAGAGAGAGAGAGAGAGAGAAGAGAGAGAATTAGGGTTTTTTATTCTAATATTTGACCACTAGGTGTAGAAACATCTAGTTGTTTTATTTTTTTCTTGCGTATTAAAGATCACCACTGCATTAATATTGTGCCTGCAATACCTGAGCCTGGCAATTAACTTTCCTACCTCTAGAGTACTTTAAGATTTCTTTTATTTATAGTCAAGTTTAAACCCCAGAGGATGATAATCCATAAACCTGCAGTGACATCCAGTGGCCTTGTGATGTAAGGTTTTGCAACATTTTCTGAAAGAAATTTTAGGTGTGCTATTGTCTGACAAAGAAAAACAGAGTAGGAGTTTTTAAAGGGGTGGTCCTAACAGAATTCCCTTAAAATGTTGACTGATCCTCATAGGGTTACTACAAGAGTTAGGTCTTTGCTTTGGGGCCACGCCCAGTGGTATTCAGGGCCACACCCAGAGGTATTCAGGACTTACTCCTGGCTCTGTGCTCAGGGATCACTCCTGGTGGCGTTAGGAGATCATTCATGGTACCAGGAACGGAACTGGAGTCATGTGCAAGAAAGGTGCTTTATCTCCTGTACTATAGTTCCACCCCTTACTATTTGCTTTTTGAAATGAAGACTGGCGAATTTTGATGAGATTAACTTCATGTATGCCAAGATCAGGGGGAAAATATACAATCTTGGACAGTTGTTTAGGAAATTTTTATTTTGTAAGAAAAATCTGCATTGTCAAATCTCATATTCTAATCTTTTAAAATTTAAGAAATAGAGCAGGACTGGAGAGACAGGACAGAAGATAAAGCGCTTGCCTCGATATAGCCAGCCCAGCTTGGATCCCTGGCACTGTTTCTAGTTCCTCAGTACCTCCAGGGGTTGCTCTTGAGCACAGAACTGGAAGTAACCCCCTAAGGACACTGCCTCAAACAAAAAAAATCAATTATAATCTTTAAAAAATTAAAGCAGAGTCTCTAGACTGTGTTCTTGATTGTGACAGGTTCTGTGTTTATAGTTCTTGATTCCTATATAAAATTTGTCTAGGAGAACCTTCCACTGTACTAATACATTTATTTTCTTCAAACATTTCAGTTTTTCTAAGGTTATTGCTGAAAATCATAACAAGTGACTTAAAATCTAGTTATTGTCCTTGAATTGAAATATACTTTGATCACTTGATCACTTGACATCCCCTTATTCATCGATTTGCTCGTGCGGGCACAAGTAACATTTCCATTTGACCCTATCACGTGCTAATGTAGCCCAATGACATCTGGTTGCTTCAGGAATATGAAGAGCCTCAAACCATTCATTCAGGGTCTTGACGAAGAAGTCTAACCATCTTGTAGGTGGGCGGCTGCATGATCTTTTGACATCCTGTGGGATCCAGTCGGTAACGACTCTAGTCCAGCGGTCATCTCCAAATTGCATTACATGTCCAGCCCATCTGATTTTCTGTGTCTTGGCAAATGAGACAATGTCCCTGACTCTGGAACAGTGACAGAGGTCGGAGCCTCGGATTCCTTCTCTCACTTGAGTGAGGCATGATATTCCAAGCAAACTAGTATGATCCTTCCTATAATCTTAAGCAATAGTTTCAACGTAGCCAGGGTGGTAGTCTCCTGGTAAATTCTAACTGTCCCACGCTGGGTGCAGTGGGTATATAGAGGAGCTGTGTCCAATCTAGAAAACATAGAAGTCTTAGTAGATGTATAAGTCAGAAGTTATTCAGAGTCAAGGTGACTTTTGTAACTGCCACACCCTCTAGCAGTGTTTACATAGAAGAGAGATCTCATTAGAATGAACCTTGGCTTAAGTAGATTAAGCTGTGAGTAGACAAAACAGCAAAGTTCCAAAACCTGCTAAACCTGTCATCCAATAGAGAACCAACCAATGACCTTGATTATAGACTGCTAGAAGCCACTCTAACTAAAATTAAAAATTAGCAACACCAAATCCCTGTTCTTGCTGGGAAAGTATCAGATACCTAGCTGTAAGTGAAAATAAAGCAAAAACTAGTGGAACTAGTAAAATTTAGCATCCCCAAACCAAGGATTTTATTTGTAATGTATCAGATATCTTGCTGTATGTAAAGCTAGAGAAAGTAAGACTGAAGAATATTTGTAGAGATAATGCTGAGAATTATCTAAAGTGAAAGCTAATCAACCAGAGAAGTTGTGAGGATACAAAAGAAGAAAAGCAAATCTCTGGTAGACTGCTAAAAACAAGAAAAAAGAGCAGAGAAATGCTTCACATAGAATGTCAGATAAAATGTTGCTGACTTTTTGTCAGAAACTATGAAAACTTGAAAACTGTGGAGTGGCATATTAAAGAACTGGAATACACGATCATGATCACGATCTTCCCGTTGATCATCTATTTGCTAGAGCGGGCACCAGTAATATCTCCATATGTCCTGTCTCATGCCAGTAGAGCCAGGGGCATCGGCTTGCTACAGGAACATAAAGAGCCTCAAACCATTATATTAGGTCATGGGAATGACCTAATATAATTGTTACTGGAATTTGGCATATCATATACAACACGAGAAGCTTGCCAGGCTTGTCGAGGCGGGAGGCAAACTCTTTTAAACACCTCCAAATAAAGCATTTATTGATGAACCCGCGCCGCCTGATGGGCTGGTCTGCTGGGTGGAGTTCTGACGAGAGGGAAGTCCAGAAGTGGAAAATGGCGGCGCCCGTGGAGGGGTGAGGAGCGGTGGTCTGGCTTGTTGTTGTGAGGCTCTGCCAAGGTGGTGGGCCAGGGCTAGAACCCGCCATGCCTCCCGACTGCCTCATGAACGGCTGTGCACAGGGAGAGCAAGGAACAGCTCTGCCCCCATGTCTGAGAGTCTCTGGACTGGAATACAATCAGACTGAAAATTTCTATTTGCTAATGTAAAAATGTGTTTCAAAAAACATTTTTAAAAAATATTACCAAAAATATGTATTTCTGAAACTGAAAATAAAATTTCAAATGAACCAAGATTATGAGAATTCTTTTCTTGTGTATCAGCAAGAATTTTCTGCCAGAAATGGTAAAGGAAGCCCATCAGGCAAGATCTGTTTGCTAGATAGAAAATTTTGTTTGGTTTTCTTCTAAAGACAAAATAATAATTATGTCACATAACATGTCAAAGTAACATTCTGTCATCTACAATCTATAACATAAAGGTCAGAGATGGGAAAATGGAAATTTTAAAGTAAACTATCCCAAGTTAAGGATGTACATTTTGAACTAGCAGCCACAGAGGAAAAAAATTAAGCAGGCCAGTATAATTAACAAGCTGAAAATAGATAAATGGAACCATGAAATGTGCTAAAGAGAAACAAAGCAGGAAAAAAGAACAAAACCAAGTATTTAGTTTGTTTAACAAATGTTCTATTATAGATTAAAAAAGAAAATTGTGTTATCTGTAAGAGCCCATTTTAAATATAGAGACAGCTATGCTAAAATCACAGCATACAAAGTAATTATAGCATACAACAATTTATTAAGAAACCTGTGAGTACATTACCTAGTAATAGATGCATCAAATACTCAAAACAAAATTAATAGAACTTCAAGGAAAATAAAAAGCAGATCTGCCAAGGGTGAAAGTTTCAAGACTTCTCTCTCAGTAACTGGTAAATCAGGTAAACACAATTTAGGTATGGCATAGAATCACTGTCACTGTATCACTGTCTTCCGTTCATCATCGATTTGCTCGAGCGGGCACCAGTAATATCTCCATATGTCCTGTCTCATGCAAGTAGAGCCCAAGGGCACCTGCTTGCTCCAGGAACATAAAGAGCCTCAAACCATTCCATCAGGTCATGGGAATGAGGTCTATAATCGTTACTGGTATTTGGCATATCAAATACAACACGGGTAGCTTGCCAGGCTCTGCCGTGCGGGTAGCATACTCTTGTAGTCATCTCTAAATCCAGCATTTATTGATAAACCGCGCGGCTGCAAGCGGCCATGCGAGCCTGACTGTGATAGGCTGGTCTGCTGGGTGGAGTTCTGACGAGGGGGAAGTCCGGATGTGGAAAACGGAGGCCCTCATGGAGTGGGGGTCGTCTGGCTTGTTGTGAGGCTCTGCTGGGTTGGCGGGGCCAGGGCTAGAAACTGCCATTCCTCCCGGGCACCTCATGAGCGGCTGGGCACAGGGAAGAGACAGTAGCAGCTCTGCCCCATGTCTATGAGTCTCATGGCATACTAAAATGTGACTCAAAGTGATAGAATATTGGTCGATTTTTTCTCTGCCATTCAGTGCTCTGAATTCATAGAATGAATAATCGACCGATATTCTATCACTTTAATTCAATTAGCATTTATAGAATATTCTCCTCAACAATGTATTTATCACGTTTGGAATATTCATTAGAATAGACTACAGTATGAGGTATTACACATTTATTTTAATAAACATGGAAGCTTTTCTAAATAAACATGCAAATTTTATTCACTGACTACAGAAAATTTAAACGAGTGCTGTAATATTCTCAAATATTTGGAAATTAGACATACTTCTAAGTAAATTGTAAATCAAAGAAGTAATACAAAATCTATTTTTATTTTACTTTTTAAAAATTGCTCTTACGGCCATAGAGATGGCAGAGTGCACAGGACACTTGCGTTGCACCCAGCCAATCTGGACTCAAGCCTCTGCTCCACGCATGCTCCGCTGAGCACAGCCACTAGTGACACCAGAGCGCAGAACCAGGGATAAGCTCTCGGCACCACCTGGTGTGCCTCCCAAAGTAAACAATATAATTAAAATTTCTCTTACTTAAACATTTAGTAATATACAAAGTTACATATATTTCACAACTACTATATACATATAATTAATGGCATTCTATTGAGGATTATGTCATATCTTAAGTATCTTCCACTTAAGAACATACTCAGTCACATGACGTATTTGGGGAATGTAATGCATTTGGATGAAATTGAAGTTGACAGATAACTAGGTATGAGAAACGAAGACTACAGAAAAGTACAGAAGACTACAGAAAAGTCCTCGAGGGTGTCATTGTAGAATTGACTTGAATCTCCTTTCAGCCATCAGAGGGTTCTTCCTCACAGTATACTCCCAGTAGTTTTAAGTCCTGCAAGAGAAAGCGTTAGGGGGGAAATTATGTCATCAGAGTCACATCATAGTTTCATCCAATGGAAGCAATAGGCGGAATGTACCATCTCCGCTTTTATTCATTCGGTATGGGTTTGGCCCACACCTCCCGGTGCTTATTCCTGATTCTGCACTCAGGGATGGGTCCCGGGCAGTGCTGGGCACCATCTGTGGAGCAGGGACTCAAACCTGGGTTTGCTGCAGTGCAGGGCAAGAGCCCATCCAGTGCTCTCTCATCTCTCATGCTCCATCTGCTCTGCGTTTAAAGAAGTAGCATTTAGGTGCATTTTCTAAAAGAACGGTTTGAAGTAATAGAATAACAGTGAGAAAATGAATTCTCAGTATGTTCCTCAGTCAGATCTGAAAACACTTAGGAAAGTATTTAGAAATTTCTATTTTAATGTGACATATATAAAAAGGTCTTTGTTGACTGATAAAGCAAATGTACTTTTTTAACTTTACTCCAAGAGATATAAACATTTTGGTACCAACAGCTGTTGAGGGTTTAATATTGTTGCCTTAATAGAAATATTAAAACATTATTTCTGTTGTGAAGCTATCAAAATAACAGTTGTTCTCAAATAGAATAGAAAGTAAAATAATTCCAGTTTGGTTGTTTACCATTAATCTAATATTAGCTCCATTTCTCAAAAATATAAGTAAATTTAAAAGGTTAGGCAAGAACAATTGAGCTTGGGATTTATAACCTTAACAAATGCATATAAAATTAAGTGGCATGCTCATAATCCAAGCAAAAAATAGCCATTTAATAAATGTGTTTAGATGTCCTTTGCAGATTTAGATAGTAATATGAGACGTATGAAAAAGTATGATTTATTCCACACAGCAAACATAGTCAGTCCATCTGTAAAGTTTCTTGAAAGCAGTTGTTTCATGTATGTAAAAAACAATCTTTCAGACTGAGTCCTTAAATTGAGTTCTCTTTTTGAAGAACCTACATACAACTTATGAGAAATGATTCTTTAAAAAAAATTACATTATCACTCAAAGCCTTGTTTCTTCCTTCGCTTTGAGAAAGCTTTTGCAGTTTCTTAATGCTTTGATTTAAATTTTAAATGTTAACTGTCATTGTGTTGCATAAAATAATATTCACAGCAATTGTTATGGAATACGATTGTGCCTATGATCATAATACTTATTTGAATTTTTTGTCTTGGTATTTTGGTTAAGAGTGGGTTGGCAAGTTAAAGATAAGGAATGCCTTTTTTATGCAAGTCACTTCAAAATGTTACTTGCTGGTTAATTTTTTTACTATAGTTTTATTTTCTAAATGGCCTCAAGATGCAAGAAGTGGCTATGGTAATATTTGCTGACAACTGCATATTGTAAAACCCCTCATTTTGTTGGGAATCGGATGAAGAGGAAGAATTTCAACTAATTAACCTTTCTATTAAAAAGCAATTTTCATCGAGTCACCCAAGAGGCTCTTTGAGGGCTAACTCAGAGACTTAATATTTTTTTTTTCCTTTTTGGCAGAAAAAATGTTGTACTTAGAAATGGCAAGGCATCATTGATCAGAGACAGTTACATTAAAATATCTCTATTTCAGATTATTTATGCTGTGAACTTGTTTCCTTTCTTTTCTTCATTTCCTCACATTCAAGTTGAATAGGGAAATTTACAATAATAATACTTATTATTAATAATAATAATCCCACTAAGCGTGTTACAGTCACTAAATGTGTGTATCTCCAGGTACAATGGTTATGTGCAGTCATAGAGTAATGTTATCCCTTGCATTGTACCTTTCAACTTCCATAAGACAGATGGTGGTCATGCCTCAAAATTTCGTTTCTTTAGCATGGAAAGCCAGTACACTGTTGTTCCAAGTGGGCAACTAGTTCTCTCTTGTCCCAGGCTCATAGAACTGTGAAGTCTAAGATTTCAGACCAGCAGGGACAGGGGGCTCTGAGCCTTCCCCATTTTCCTGACTTTGTTGAACCCTTCTTTTACCCTTTGCAGTTCTGTTGTGAGAGGGAGTTGAAGAAGAATCTAGCCTCTGCTGTGAGATTGTTGCCATTAACCAGCTTTCATGGCTTTTCCTGGGTGCCTCCTTTTCATTAGTATTTGCAACATGTTCACCAGCAAAATGATTATGTTAGGCAGAGACATCACATCACTTACATTTCATAGCTCAGTGCAATTTTCATAAACTGCGAGGCAACATCCAAAAAAACATGACTCAGAATTAGAGTTTCAGAAGATTATTATATAGACATTATTTCCCTCAGGTCACGGGCTTTAGTCAAATTTGGAGGAGAATGAAATTGCCAACAGTGAAAAGCAGACAGAAAGGTATGAGTTCATGAGCAGAGAAATAACATTTTCATTTGTTCCTTCCCCATGGGAAAGATTCAGCATTCGGTAAATGGAGCCGGTTATAAGAAATGAATTTTTTGTCAGCAGGGATGTGATTTTAAGGCTCACTTATCCATTGGCAATCTAGATTTCTAACCCCAGGAATCTAGGAAATTGCTACAGAATGTAGTCTTTATTATAAACAAGTTTTTTTTTTTTGGGGGTTAGTTTCCTCCCCCCTTCCTTTTTTGCTCAGAGATTTTAAGACAGACTACATTTCTTTCTGCCTTTCAGGGGTCAGCTGACTGGCAGAATTTTCCCATCTGCCTGGAGTTTCTCCTTGTTATTGCTTTGTGATGTAACCCCTGTCCCAAACCAAACCCTCATGTCTCTGTTCCCTTCCAACCCCCTCTGTTCGGCAAACACAAGGCTGATAGTGGCGAAGCCACATGCTTTCTTGTGCTGCATCTGTGACTCCACCTCAAAGCCAGCGTTTGGGGGTGTCCCGGAGAGCCGTGGCTTCCTTTTCTGTTTGTGGACCTGCATAAGGCAGGGAAACTGTTTTCAGGTTGCTCTCATTTTTCCAGGTATAAAGAGCAAGGATTTTTTGAGGGTTTTGTGGGGTAATCCCAGACAACCTTCTTCATAATTATAGTATTTGGTGAGAAATTTTATTTTCTTTTCAGTTTGGTCTCATTCTGCTCGACCTATCACTCATTAAAATTCAGTGCTGAAGTTCTCCTAAATATACGACATTCTTGAGAACAGATAAATTTGATATAACCTAAACTCTTCATTTCTAGGGAGCCCAATAGGTTCCATAACATTAATCTCACCTTTATATTTTTCCATTTTTAATAACTTGAAAATATGTATACCTAATGTCTTCCTCCCCTGTGCATCTTTGCTTATTTTAATATCTCTCTCAGACCATAAGCTGTTTTCTTGGCTGTACCATTATAGAAAATATTATTGCCTGTCAAAGTTTACTGAAAGTAAATTGCATTAAGTTTGTTATTATTATGTCTACAAGCTAATAATTATGTAATGTTGTCATTATAGTTGTTTAATAAACGAGAAGTGATTACTCTTAGTTCATTGGATTTGGACCAGGGATGTCATCATGATATATAAACTTATTCTCAAGCCTCCAGAGCTTCTAAGAGGAAAAGAGCAGGGCTCTCGGGGCAGGGAGGAGCACTCATCTTAAGGCAATGCACATCCAGTCACATTTCTCTTTACTTGTATGTGATGTAGTGTGGTTGAGGTGCCTGGCTGCTTGGGCAGGTGGCAGACAGGAGGCAGGCTTGTCTGCACCCAGGGCTCTGCCCCGTGGGCTCTGGATGGTTGATGGTCTGACATAGAAAAAGACTGGGCCCCCTGGGATGAACCCAGAGCCACACAGAGCCTGGCTACCTGTGGTGTATTCGATATGTCAAAAGCAGTAACAATAATGGACCTCATTCCCAACGAATGGAAACATTACTGGCACTCTCTTGTGCAAATCGATGAACAATGGGAAGACAAGTGGTACTAGTGGTACAAGTGGTACGTGATGTAGTAAAAGTGTTCATTGAAGTAACCAGTGTTGCTATGTTCTCGTAGCTGTGAATTATCAATTTATTTTTTTTTCTCAGCAGTTAAGAGTTCAGTTATCTTTGAAGTTTTGGGACCTTCTGTTTCAGAAGGTGTCAGAAGCCATTCCATTCTTTTCTCTGCAGTGAACCATTCTTGACTTTCGCATGTTTGTTTTTTGTGGCCACACTAGGGATGTTCAGGAGTTACCCTTGACTCTACACTCAGTTATCACTCCTGGCAGTCTTCGAGGTACCACATAGGATGCCAGGGATCTAGCCCAGGCGAGCTGCATAGAATGCAGCTGGCTTACCAGCTTTACTATCCCTCCAGCCCTGATACTTTTTATTCCAATCTTCCTAGCATTATTAGTAGAGGTAAAATATAAAGAAACACTTGGAGTATTTCCATGACAAAAAAACAGGTACTGCTCTCACATCACTATTCCTAACTTCCCACAAATTTCTTCTAATATTTTATATTGCTAAATAGGAGTTGTGTGATCGACTGCCTCAGGCTTTGAAACTGTTCTGGATTCCATATACCATGCATCAGGAGTAAAGATTTCCATAGACTTCTGCAGATATTTTTATCACTATAAAAAAGTTTCATTGTAGTCACTATCTTGAATAAAATTGGTTTTTATCATTCTAGTGAAGAATGGGATCATTGTAAATGTAATACTGCCTGGCACAAGTAATATATCTACAGAAAGCAGTGTTATATTTAAAATAGCGTAAATAATGAGACTATATAATATTGTAATATTTGTATTTTAAGAACTCAATTAAGTAGTCATTTGAAAATTACTCATTGTCTGTCATCTGAGGCTGGGACAAGAAGTCTCAGCTTTACAATTTGCACTTTTGCTTAAGAGCCCGTAATTCTTAAAATATTGTTCCATTAAATAAAACCTAAGTTTTATTTTCTCTTTTGTGAAATGGTAGTTATTTTGCCTACCCAAACTACAGTTATTTTCTTCAGTGATGTTTGAGTGAATCTTTATTATCGGATTTAATCTCCCAAGAGTAGTTTCCTAACCTTATTTTCACTGTTCTGCAATAAATAGCCTTACTAATTAAGAAGTTGTGCAGTGAAATCTCTGTTAACTAAAATAAAGTTGTTTATTTAAATTTGGATCATTCTTGACAAATGTTTATTTCTGTATGCTTGTTCTTAAGATTTTTTTTTCTTACAATGTATCCAGTGCATTTTTTGCTGTAGAGAGCATGGTCTAACAAATATAATTGAATCTCTCTCTGATGATGGATTGTCTTGCATAGCCTTGGGGCCATGATATAGAGTATAGTTCCTTTTGCACCAAGAATTGATATAAAATGAGAGTCTTATGGGAAGTCACATTGGATTTGCTTTGATCTCAGGCCATACCTTAGAAGTTCTTATTATAAGTAAATTGCTATAAGAATCGTTTTTTCTCCATACTTAGCCTCTTTTTATGAAAGTGAAATAAAATGTGCATTATCTACACTTACAAAAGGCAAAGTAAACGAGTGGTGGAGGTGGTATTGGAATTATGTATATGAGAAATCATCAGTAACAATATTAGAAATGGAAGAATTTCAATCTATAAAATGCACACAGACAAAAAGTAGGAAAAGTACAGTCACTGTCTTCCCATTGTTCATCGATTTGCTCGAGTGGGCACTAGTAACATCTCCATTAGTCCTGTCACAAGCAAGTGCAACCCAAGGGCATCTACTTGCTACAGGGACAGGAGGAGCCCGAACCATTCTTCAGGTTATAGAACTGAGGTCCATAATAGTTACTAGTCTTTGGCATAAAAAGTAAATAAAACACGGTAGCTTGCCAGGCTTTACCATGTAGGTGGTATAGTCTGAGTTGAAGGCTCTCAACCTGAGCATTTACTGATGAAACTTAAAAGGGGAAAATCAGGTTTTCTCTTGGATGGAGCTCTGAGAAACTATGGAGTCTGGATGTTGAGAATGACTAACTGCATGATGTGTGGTTTGCTCTGGCTTCTTGCCAGGCTTACTGGTATCAGTTAAAACATGTCTATAACTGTTTACTATGTATAAATGTGAAAGAAATTGGGAAGAACCTTATGCAAAATTCGTATCCTATAAAAATATCGTGCGGCTGCAAAGTGGCCGCCCACCAAGGGACATGTGGGTCTGGCATGGGTGGGTCTCTGTCTTCCGGGGCAACTGGCATGGAGGCGGAGGAAAGGGCAGGGCCCAAAACTCCACTCTGAGTCCGGCCAGCATGGTCTCTGCCCCGCTCATGAGAACAAACCCTTGGAGCAATGTTGGACTCGGCCAGGGATGGCCGAGCCCCTTACCGGGAGGTCAGCTCCATGGGTTGCTTCCACATGTGGGCCGGCCGAGCAGTGCAGCCCCAGAAGAGATCCAGACCCATCCACTTCAAACCCACAGCTGCGCTGCTCGGCCGGCCCCATGTGGAAGCAACCCATGGAGCTGACCTCCCGGTAAGGAAAAGTACAGTACCTGTGCAAAAAAAAAAAAAAATCTCATCACATCAATGTCATTGCTTTCTTAAACAGTCTGACTTAAATATTTTTGCCTTTGATTTTTCAAAATGTTGAAGATGACACCTTTCAGTAGGTTTCAAATTTTATATATAATAATGAAGATCAAAATTCCAGCCAGCAGCTACTGAGTTTTGATGGCCTTCCAGCCATTGTTCTACACGTTTCAGATAATGACTCAATTACTCCTCATAACAATTCCAACAAGGTGATACACATTAACAGCTTGCTTAAGTTGGGTTTAAACAGGCTGGGTGAAAGAGCTTGTGCTTCTAACCTCATAATAGCCACATTGTAATGCCTCAGATTATATGTGTGGAAGGGTAGATCCAGATTTCCTTGTATAGACCTCGAATATTTGATCAAGTATTTTTATCTAGGTATCATCTCATTTGAATGATTATATTAGGTATTTATATTTTGAATATTAATTCAAGACTCAGAAAATGTAGGACTCTTAACCAGGATCATGGGGAGAGGAATAAAAAGGAAGCAGAGATTTGGACTTGGTGATTCAGATTCAGGATCTTGACAGGGATAGCTAGAAATCGACCTAGATATCAGTAGTGCAAAGGACTTTGGAAGTTACTTTCATAATAGGAATGTGTACAGTACATTTATCTCCTTGATTCCACTCTACCCTAGCAAGAATGTATTCTTATTTTTAAGTTAAATCTATTTGTTATTCTTCATATAATAATCTCGTCCCTTCTTATGTATGGAGTTTCTTCAAGTCATTGCTGATTTTGCCTTCATGTTTGTGCTTTGTGGTCAGTTGTTTGATCTTCTACAATAAATACCATTCTTTTTTATTTGATATCCTTGAGAATTTAATTTTTCTATGATCCCGAAGATTTTCCCTTCAGGAGTCCTTTGGTGTCTCCAAGAGTAATTGTGCCTGTGGTGCTAATTCAACTTGTTGAATGTCCTGAGAAAATTTGAAAAGAATAATGCTTGGCACTTGGATTACAATTAAAAATTAATCTTTTAGAGTGAACTTTTTCTTTCAGGGAAGTTGTTGTCTCAGTTTCTATTGTCACACTAACATCATTTTTGAACTTTCTGGTGCATGAAAATTAACTTTTAATTATATCACTTGCATCACTTGTCTTCCCGTTGTTCATCGATTTGCTCAAGCAGGCACCAGTAACATCTTCATATGTCCCGTCACATTCTAGTGTAGCCCAAGGGCATCAGCTTGCTCCAGAAACATGAAGAACCTCAAACCATTCCTTCAGGTCATGGGAATGAGGTCTATAATTGATACTGGTTTTTGGCATATCAAATACAACACGGGTAGCTTGCCAGTAGTAGTAGCATCTCATCTTGCGCATTTATCAATAAGCCAGCTGTGTGATATGGGGAAAGATGGGCTTTTCTGCAGGGAGGAGTTGTGACAAGCTGTGGAGTCCGGATGTTAAAATGTGGAGTCAGTTAGCTTCAATGTCATAGAGGTTTTTCCCTATATTTTCTTCAGTGTACGAGCTAAAGGCATCTTCAAAGGTAAAACACCACTAACAAAGCAACTAGAAGAAAAGATAAACATATGGGACTACATGAAACTAAAAGCTTCTGTACCTCAAAAGAAACAGAGACCAAGATACAAAGACAGTCCACAGAATGGGAAAAATATTCACCCAATACTCATCTGATAAGGGGTTAATATCCAGGATATATCAGGCACTAGTAGAACTTCACAAGAAGAAAACAACTTTTCTGTTCAAAAAAAAAAAGGTGGAAATTATCACAAATGTGTGGGAGTCAGAGGCTAGGTAAGAAAGAGAATGGAACAGTGTGCTAATAATTGTCAAAAGTGCTAATATCAACTTAGAACTGAGCATTAAATACAGGCAAAAAATGGGGAGAAGAAATGAACAGAAACTTCGATAAGGAAGAAATTTGAATGGCCAAAACACATATGAAAAAATGCCATCATCATTAATCATCATAGAGATGCAAATAAAAATAACAATGAGATATCATTTTACACCACAGAGACTGGCACATATTCAAAAGAGCAAGAACAACAAGTGCTGGTGTGGACGTGGGGAAAAGGGGACACTCATCCATTGTTGATGGGAATGTCGACTGGTACAGCCTTTCTGGAAAACAATATGAACATTCCTCCAAAGTCTAGAAATTGAACTCCCATTTGACCCAGCCATACCACTCCTGGGGATACCCTGGGAAGCCAAAAACACACAGAGGAAACACCATATGCACTTTTATTTTCATAGCAGCACTATTCACAATAGCCAGAATCTGGAAACAACCAGTGTGCCCGATAACTGATGACTGGATAAAGAAACTTTTGGCACATCTATACAATGGAGTACTATGCAGCTGTTAGGAAAAGTGAAATTATGAAATTTGCCTGTAAATGGATGGTCATGGAGAAGATCATGTTGAGTGAAATTAGCCAGAAGGAAAACGACAGATATAGAATGACTGCATTTATTTGCATGACATATATCACTGTATCACTGTCTTCCCGTTCATCATCGATTTGCTTAAGCAGGCACCAGTAACATCTCCGTATGTCCTATCTCATGCTAGTAGAGCCCAAGGGCATCTGCTTGTTCCAGCAGAACATAAAGAGCCTTAAACCATTCCATCAGGTCTTGGGAATGAGGTATATAATTGTTACTGGTATTTGGCATATCAAATATGACACGGGTAGCTTGCCAGGCTCTGCCGTGAGGGTAGCATACTCTTGTAGTCACCTCTGATCTCCAACATTTATTGATATATATGTACATATCATGATACCAATATCCAAGGTCAGGCAAAACATGGATCAGGAGGTCTTGTCAAAGGTGGAAATTAGGGGCCGGAGCGATAGTCCAGCGGGTAGGGCGTTTGCCTTTACACGCAGCCGACCTCAGCCGGCCTGGGTTCAATCTCCGGCATCCCATATGGTCCCCCGAGCACTGCCAGGAGTAATTCCTGAGTGCAGAGCCAGGAGTAGCCCCTGAGCATTGCCGGGCGTGACCCAAAAAAAAGCAAAAAAAAAAAAAGGTGGAAATTATCACAAATATGTGGGAGTCAGAGGCTAGGTAAGAAAGAGAATGGAACAGTGTGCTAATAATTGTCAAAAGTGCTAATATCAACCTAGAACTGAGCATTAAATACAGGCAAAAAATACATATGACAACCTCTTAATGTATGTATTGTAATCCACAATGTGGAAGGGAAGGAAGAGAGAGAGAGAAAGAACCTGCCTTAGAGGCAGGTTAGGGGAGGGGGGGGAATCAGGGACATTTGTGGTGGGAAGTTGGCCCCGGTGGAGGGATGGGTGCTGGAACACTGTATGACCGAAACCCAAATATGAACATCTTCTAACATCTTTGTAATTGTATATCTCATGGTTGTATAGATCACTAGACATCCCATTATTCATCGATTTCCTCAAGCGGGCACCAATAACATTTCCATTTGACCCTATCATGTGCCAGTGTAGCCCAATGGCATCTGCCTGCTTCAGGAATATGAAGAGCCTTAAACCGTTTGTTCAGGGTCTTGACGAAGAAGTCTGACCATCTTTTAGGGGGCAGCCACGTGATCTTTTGACATCCCATGGGATCCAGTCGGTAATGGCTCGAGTCCAGCGGTCATCTCCAAATCATATTACTTGTCCAGCCCATCTGATTTTCGATGCCTTGGGAAACAAGACAGCGTCCCTGACTCTGGAACAACAACAGAGGTCAGAACACCGGATACCTTCTTTCACTTGAGTGAGGTGTGATATTCCAAGCATAGCTCTTTCAATTCCTCTTTGGGAGAACCATCCTGCTTTCATAGGGCCCAGGTCTCTGAGGCATATGTTAATGCAGGGAGAATGGTGTAGTCGAAGAGATGTGCACGGTGGTATAATAAAAATTTTTTTTAAAAAAGAAAGCTCAATAAGAAAAAACAAAAAGGGGCTGAAGCGATAGTCAGCGGGTAGGGCATTTGCCTTGCACGCTGCCAGCCCATGCCAGCCCGGTTTTGATTTCCGGCATCCCATATGGTCTCCCAAGCACTGCCAGGAGTAATTCCTGATTGCAGAGCCAGGAGAAACCCCTGAGTATTGCCAAGTGTGACCCAAAAAAGCAAAAAAAAATGTGGAGTTCAGATGTTGAAAACCAGATAGATAGATAGATAGATAGATAGATAGATAGATAGATAGATAGATAGATAGATAGATAGATAGATGTATATGTGTGTGTGTGTATATATATATATATATATATATATATATATATATATATGGTTTTTTTGGAACTGCATAAGCCTTTTTGGAACTGCATCAGACATATGAATTTTCATCCGTTCCCTGGCGTCGTGTATATTTGTGTGGGTGTGTGTATGTATGTATACATACATACACACCCCCACAAATATAGTACAAAAGCTCTGCCACTGCAATCCAATATAATGAAAGAACTCTAGCTCTGGTCAGAATTTAGACCATACAAAAGAGCCCAAGTCTCCCACCAAAGCAAGAGGATCTCACCAGAGAGGAGTCCTACCCAAAAGAAGTAGCAGGAAAAAAGGGGAAGGGGCTACAAGTCAGTCCCCTTTTATATGCCAAAGTAATCAGATCTATTGACAGGGAGTGTCCTGTCAACAAAGAACCCTAAAGGGTGGTGCCACACCCTATGACAGGTATAAACAAAGGATTATGCCAAGGACTAATCCCTTCTTCTGAGATTATCTCTTATGTAAAAGAGTGGAGAGAGATGGGGGGGGCTGATATAAGGTACCTCAGGTATATATATATATATAGTGTAGATGCTAACAGGTACTGGTTATTCCAGTTGCTTTTTTTTATAAACATAGATTTCTTGGCAGCAAGTCAGCTATGTTATAAGGGTTCATTATGCCTCATAGGGAAGTCTGTCTCCACAATGTTTATGACTTTGTTTAATGTGCTGGTTCTCTCTGTCATCTCTTTTTCCTGGCTTCTCTTCTCCTCTGTTTACCTTGGCTTCACCTTTGGCTCAGCTGGACACCACAGGCTTCACCAGAGTCATTTAGAATGCAAGCACTTCACAGGATGTTCCCCTTCTCCCTGTGGCATTTTATAGCTCAGAGAATTGAAACTAAACTCTGGGTGGTTAATGGGTGGTTGTCTCCAGCCAAGTCTATACAAGTGGGGAAAAATGCACGGGTTTGTGACTCTGCATATTTCACATTGTCATTGGCACATCGTGGAGTCCAAAAAATAAATGTCTCTACTGTTCCTTGACTTTAACGCTTAACTTCAGAAGACTGAGTCTTGGTTTGCACTGGGGACAGGAGTTGTAGAAGACCAGATGTTGTTAGCCACAGCTTTACATTGTATTTTCAACACCTGTATATCCGTTTTTCTTAGCATCACCAAACATGTCACCTTTTAGCTTGGTGAACTGAGACTTCCAACCACATTTTATTCTTTCTCTGTCTATGTTAGTTACTGCTTTCACATGATAAATCTGATGGATGTTTTCTGAAAATCTTAAGGTTGCTTTTTCAGATTTCTGTTAATGAATGGTGAGCCTGCCCTCACATATTCAACCTGTTAAGTGGGAACAGGACAAGGGCTCTTTCTTGTGAAAATTATTCTCTGCTTTAGGACAGATTTTCTGGTCTAGAGATAATCATTGGACCTTGAGACCAGCCTCTCCCAGCTTGCTGCCATCCTTGGTATAACCTCAATCAGTGCTTTGTTTCTTCTGGACAAGATCATTTCAGAGTGCCCCTCAATTTCCTGGCCTCCCTACTTGGTTCTACCTGGGATGCTCATCATAATCCTTTTGTTTGCCTCCCGTGGTTTGCAGTTCTGAAGGTCCGTTAGTGATCAGTGGAGTTCTGATGGCAGAGCAAAATGACACAGCTAACAGGAAAGGGCAGGGCTTGTCTCTGCAACAGCCTCACAAAAGAGACTTTCTTCGCTTCTCCTGGTACATGTGGTAAGCATAGAAATAGTTTATTGTGAAAGTCTTTCAGCCACGGGTCTTTCTAAAGCATAATTGTACCCTCCAGGGAAACCAAAATAAATACCAGCCTAATAAACTTCAGATTTTTAAAAATAGATTATCCGATTGCATTTCTGCAAAATGAAAAATATGCGACATTGACGTGTGTTCCTATTATGCTTTGATTCACTTCCCGTTCTGTTCTGTCCCAATTCATCCTTAAAATGGAAAAATAAAATACTTTATTATTTGAAAAAGAACAACAGTATAAATACCAGTCTTCCAAAAGGGGAAAAGAAAGTAAATTTTGATGGCAACTGTGGAATTTTCTTAAAACGAAACACAGAGCACACATACCTCTTTTTCTTTTTGGGTATTAATGATAAATATGTTCTTCATATTTCTTTCAAAGGAAATCTTTCGTCAAGGCTTTCTTTCATTTGTTTTTATAGTCAAGACCTCTATAGTTCTCTTGACAGCTCCTTTGGTTCCTTGTACCCATGGTCCTTTTCTTGTCCTGGTTTCTCCTGGCTGCTTGCCCTGTATGGGCCCTGTGTCTCCCTTCTGCTTCACATGCCAGTCTTGTGCCAGTCTGAGGATGTCAGTGGTCTGCTTTCTTCCCTTTCTTCACATCACTGATAGTTGTCTCAAATACAGTTTGCCAAGAATACTGAATATCCTCTATATATTCAGTATTTTTACACTGTCTTAATTTTATTAAACAAAAGTATAAAAATAATGTAATATGCACACTCTACAGCTAAAATCTAAGTCATTAGCTGTTATAAACAAGGTAGCTGAAAGAATTCTGTGTATATCTCCTTACACACACACATCTTTTATTTCAGCAAATTGAGTCGAGCCCTTTAGTGCCGGGCATGATTGTTCAGTGTCCGCCAAGGAGGACGGGGGAAACCCTGTAGGCTATTTCTCGCCAAGCTTGTTAACACTCGTCTTCCTCTCCTTACTCTCCTTCACAGTAGTTAGAATTGGGGCTGGAGCAATAGCCCAACGGGTAGGGCGTTTGCCTTGCACGTGGCTGGCCCATGCAGGCCCAGGTTTGATCCCTGGCATCCCATATGGTCCCCCGAGCACAGCCAGGAGTAATTCCTGAGTGCAGAGCCAGGAGTAACCCCTGAGCCTCGCCGGGCATGACCCAAAAAAGCATAAAATAAATAAATAAATAAATAAATAAAATAATCAACAAAAACACAGTAGTTAGAATTAATTTCTCAAACATGTTGCAACTCCAGAAAAACTCCTCAAAACACTGAGTTCTATACTTCAAGGGTTCATGTTAAAAACAAAAGTCTTGTTGATTTCTGTTGCTTGTGTAATGAAGCTGCTAGGCCTTAGCCCACTACTCAAGAACCTTACTTGATATTTTTGTCTTTTGTGTTTGCATCTCACCCAACACCCTCCTATTGCAACTTCATTTCCCTTCCATGTCCTTCAATGAAGTTCTTTAATCTTAACTATCTTTTCTGTTTCGAGCATGGTACTGTATCACTGGCTTCCTGTTCATCATCGATTTGCTCGAGCGGGCCCCAGTAACATCTCCATATGTCCTGTCTCGTGCTAGTAGAGCCCAAGGGCACTAGGATGTTGAAATTCTTAATAAAGTACTTTAATCCCCATGCACTTTTTATTACCATGTCTGATTCTAACTTTGTTATCTCTGGTTACATAAACATGTACTTGACTGACTCTGAACAGGACCCTCTTAATAATACCTCCAACATAGTAGGACCTCATTAATGAAAGTGGGAGTAATAATACTCAAATTGAATGTTATGCATCCTTATTTTTCCCGCCCTTGCTTTATAAAATACTTGCAATGCCACTCATGGGAGTGGGAGCAGAGGTGTAAATCCTGATGAGTCCTTGTTCACAGCCCCAAACCTTTCTGTTCCCAGTAGGCGCTTCTGGCTCCCAGCTCGCAGCCACCCTTGGCAGCACCCTGTCCACTCATTCTTGGAGCCAGCTGAGGGAGAACAGAACATGGAGGAAAAGAGAGAGAAAAGTTCATCCTTTCACCTTAGTGGAACCCAGCGCTACCACCACTCTCCTGACTAGAGCCTTTCAGTCTTCTGGGTGGTGGTACAGGCCGATAAGATGTCGGTAATTCTGCCCTTCCTTCGAATTGTCTCTTGCTCCCAGGTAAAAGGCAGATAGCGGCTGTTTCTGCCAAAGAAAGCCTGAGTCCACTGTGTCCGCATTTCCTTTTCAAAGGAAATGGGAGAAATGAGGCCAGTGGTTTGATAAATTATATCAAAATAGTCCCTTCATGCTAATGGAGTGTGAAGAAGCTGATGTACTGGAGATGATCTATAATATTTCATATTTCTCTGAGGAGAAAAATGATAAACTTGATGATGTGTGATTTATTCATGTTTCTTCCAGATGAAGAAAAAAAATTTCTAAAAGTCAACTGCGTGTTTCTCACTCCTGGCAGCTGATTTGTGGATTTTACACAGGGATTGGAGATAGGGCTTATTTAGGGAAATGCCTAGAGACTTTGATTAATCATCAGACCTTTGGCAGTTTGTTGGGAAAGGGTAATTATGCCAGCATTGCTACTATTTTATCATCGCTACTTTATGGTTCTACACCATCAGGTGACAAATGTGTTAATTAGCACATTTCTTACCCAGAAGCCTCTTGGCTGCCCTGCCCCTCGGGGTTTGGGTCCTTAGTCCTTTCTTGCAGCTCAGCATTGGACAACAGCAACTTCTGCAATCAAAGAATTGTTCTTTGGAAGCCTTTCTGAAAGGGCCATGGTTATCAGGCCTGCTGAGCGCAGACAGACGCAGGCGCTCTCCACGGGGAATCGGGTTAATTCCCTTTCCTCTTCCTTCTGCCCATCACCCTTTGGGTCAAGTGCTGCTCAGAGCCAGAAGCTCTACTTGCTTCTTTAATAACTGAAAATGGCACCCCTGGCCTGGACCATTTCACACTAAACAGCCCCCTGGAGGAGGTCAGAAGCAGAGGTTGTCTTAGGCAAAGCAATTTAGCAGGTGAAATTGTTCTTTTCTTTCTTTCTCACTTTTTTTTTTTTTGCTACCCCCTTCTCATAATAGAACTCCTCTCTATAATCTCTTTGGACATACATTTACATTTCCTTCCTGGACTCTAACCCTTCCTATCTTCATAGGTCAATGCCCCAATTTCCCAATAATACATTTAATACCTTTGCTAATTTTACTTTTTGTGATTATGTCATTTGGCTTATACCTGACCTTTAGAGAGAAATGTTTTGCATTTCAGTTGGACTTTTGAAGACTTCTTCTAAAGACAGGCACTAATAGAAAGACACTGTTCATGGATGTAATGAAGGTTTGGGGGAGAAGTAGGACCCCCAGAGAGTCCCGGGACATGCTTTGTGAGGGCTGCTATCTCATGTTTCAAGATCTGTCAGGTGGATGCGATTCTGAGATTCTGCCCATCTGTCCGGATGCTTTTCCAGTCTCTAACTGTTCATTCAGTGCTCTCAGATGTGCTTCCATTCCAATTACAGGTACCACACAGGCGGCTGCGGGAGGCAGATTTCATTATATAAATAGATTTCAGGTTATTTTTGAGATTTAGACATTTTATGGACATCTTAGATTAAGATCGTGCCTCCTTTTGCATATGAAATATTTTAGGCTGAAAGTTTTAGACACTTTCACATGTGAGAAGAACTCCGATGTCCCTCAAGAGGCTCAGGAGACCCTCAGGAGGGAGGTGTCCTCCCAGAGCTGTAGGACACAGCATTGTTTAAGAGACTCTTAAAAGTAATCTAAAGAAAGAGCCCTTTGCGATTTCCCCCATCTTACAACAATCAGCTTATACCCTTTTCTATCAGACATTTCTCTACTTCTTGTCTTCAAACCTGACATAGAAAAACCCAGTTTTAGCCATCTCTTTGGGTTTGTTATTTCCTGGGTAAGGCTCCTGTTTCATGTAAAACTTTTTATTAAAAGAGATTTTCTTGGGGCCAGAGCAATAGCACAGCAGGGAGGGCATTTGCCTTGCATGCGGCTGACCCGGGTTCAGGTTCAATCCCAGGCATCGCATATGGTCCCCCAAGTACCGACAGGAGTAATTCCTGAGTGCAGAGCCAGGAGGAATCCCTGAGCATTTCCGGTGTGACCCAAAAATGCAAAAAAAAAAAAAATTCATGTTGTCTTCATGTTAACCTTCCTTTTGATACAAGAACCTCACTTGGGAACTTAGAGGAGTAACAGAAATGGAAAATTTTCCTTCTAGTTTCTGCCTATCAGAAAGGGCTAATAAGTGCTTTCATTTCATTAGCCCCACAAATCACATTTGAGCAGGGGTGAGCAGGAGTGAGGCGGGTGTGGGGTGGGTGTGAGCCTGGTGGGGCAGGTCAGCCAGCAGAGCCAAGGTTCTCTCTGGTAACAGTTGCCGAGATCTTGATCTGGTACTCCAGAGAAGAAATGTAAATTTTCTCCTTGTCCTTTCTTTTTAAAATTGAGATTAGTAGAGGAAAACAATAATAATAAGTGTGTTTTGAAGGGAGTAAAAGGGCAGGATTTCCTCTCTTCTGCTTATATCCCTAGGACTCTAAGAGAGTTTCTTTCCCTTCATACATTCCCTGTCTGCTTTACTTGAGGTCTCACCTATTGTAACAGGCTCATCACAGGATTCTGGGGCAACATAAAATTGTAACAGTGATAAAAAGTGTAATCAGATGAGGTGATATTAGAGATTTAGGATTGGTAACAGATGAAGTTATAAAAAACACATTGGCTCCAAGAAAATTTTTATACACATAAAGAAGTATTGTTTTCCTTTCCTCTGTGTATGTGTGTTTCAGTAGGAGACTGTGTCTTCAAATGCAGTTGTCTTGTTTTTCGCATGATATTTTATTTGGGTAGCTTAATTTTTTCTGGTGCCTCAGTTTTCTTGACAATAAGGAGTGGTTGCATTAAAGTAACAAAAAGTGCAACTGCTATTTTTGCATCAAATATTATTTATATCATATTCAACTTACTATTGTAGGAGTAATGTTGGAGATGTTCAATATTCATTGAAGGGGCCGGAGTGATAGTAGCAGCTTGGCATTTGCCTTGCACGCGCCAACCTGGGATCGATCCCCAGGACCCCATATGGTCCCCGACCACCTCCAGGAGTAATTCCCGAGCATCACCAGGTGTGAAAAAAAAAAGAAATTCAGTGAAGACAGATTAAGTATTATTTTCTCAGTTGCTTTTTTTGGTGAAAGACCTGGTCTGTGTTTATGCATATTCAAGCTATTGGTAGGATTCTTTGTGGCAGGAGAAGCCCCACGTAGTAGCTGCATACTTTGCTGACTGGCACAGCTTGAAATTTCTGTCCCCCAACCACTGGGTTTACATGAAATATTCTCACTGACCATGGTGTAGAGGAAATTTTCCTCTAACTGAAATCCCCACAGAATGACCCAGGGACAAAGCAGATTCGCAACCTGTGGTTTAGTTATGCCATATGGGGTGCCGGGAATTGAACCTGGGTCATCTGCATACTAGGGAAAGTGTCTAACCCATTGTACCACCACTCTAACCCTTTTATTGTTTTTTATTTTTTTAAATATTTTTTATTATACCACCGTGAGATATACCATTACAAAGATGTTCATAAGATGTTCATATTTGGGGTTCGGTCATACAGTGTTCCAGCACCCATCCCTCCACCAGTGCCCATTTCCCACCACCAATGTCCCCTTTTCCCTCCCCCTTCCCTAGCCTGCCTCTATGGCAGGTTCTCTTTTCTTCTCTCTCTCTCTCTCTCTCTCTCTCCTCTCTCTCTCTTTCTCTCTCTTCCTTCCCTTCCACATTGTGGATTACAATACATTTAGAGGTTGTCATGTGTATCTTTTTGCCTGTATGTAATGCTCATTTCTAGGTTGGTATTAGCACGTTCGACAATTATTAGCACACTATTCCATTCTCTGTCTTACCTAGCCTCTGACTCCACACATTTGTGATAATTTCCACCTTTGACCAGACCTCCTGATCCATGTTTCGCCTGACCTTGGATATTGGTATCATAATATATACATATATATACATATAAATATATATTTAAATGCATTCAAATGCAGTCATTCTATATATTTTTCCTTTTGGCTAATTTCACTCAACATGATCCTCTCCTTGTCTATCCATTTATAGGCAAATTTCATAACTTCACCTTTCTTAACAGCTACATAGTATTCCATTGTATAGATGTGCCAAAGTTTCTTTATCCAGTCATCAGTTCTTGGGCACACTGGTTGTTTCCAGATTCTGGCTGTTGTGAATAGTGCTGACTCTAGCCCTTTTTATATGAATCTTTTCTTTTTTAAAGACAAGGCCAAGAGAGAGTACAGCAAGTAAGGCACTTGCCTTGCACTTGACCAATGCAGATTTGATTCCTGGCACCCAAACCAGGTGTGATCCCTGAGTGTAGAGCCAGAGGAAGCCGTGGAGCACAGCCTGGTGCGGCTGGAAAACAAAATAAAATACATGCATGCATATATACAGTTATTTGTGGTTTCTACTCATTTTTTATTTCACTATGTCTTCTCTCTGATTAAGAGGCCATCCTAGAGAAATTAGATTACAGTTAAAAAAACTGTTCCAACCTTTGTCACACTTATTGCAATTTCAACATTAAATTCTGTAAATGTATTATTCATATTAATGGATTCCTAGACTTCATAAAATTCAAAGAAAATTGTTTGTAGCCAACATCTAAGAATTAAGTATGTTCAATAATCACCTGTATCACTTGTCTTCCCGTTGTTCATTGATTTGCTCGAGCAGGCACCAATCACATTGCCTATATCCTGTCACATGCTAGTGTAGCCCAAGGGCACCTGCTGGCTCCAGGAACATGAAGAGCCTCAAACTATTTCTTCAGGTCATTGGAATGAGGTCTATAATTCTTACTGGTTTTTGGCATATCAAATACAACACAGATAGCTTGCCAGGCTCTGCCGTGCAGGTGGGAGACTCTTGTAGTAGCCTCTCATCTCATGCATTTATTGTTGAGCCACATGGCCACAAAGCAGCTGTGTGAGATGGGGAAAGATCAGCTTTTCTGCTGGGTGGAGCTCTGATGAGCTGTGGAGTCTGGATGTTGAAAATCACGGCCTTCATGGTATGGGGGTCCTCTGACTTCTTGTGAGGCTCTGCTGGGTTGGCAGGCCAGTGCTAGAACCCGCCTTCCTTCCTGGGCGCCCAAAGATTAGCTGGGCACAGGGAGAGCCGGTAGCTCCTCCCGTGTAGGTGAGTCTCTGCATCAGGCATACCTGGGCTTGAAACAGACTGCTGTAGGGTGGAGCTCTGATGTGCAGTACTTTGATCAGCTCTTCTGCTGGATGGAGCTCTGATGAGCTGTGGAGTCCAGATGTTGAAAATGGCAGCCCTCATGGTGAGGGCATTCCTCTGACTTCTTGTGAGGCTCTGCTGGGATGACGGGCCAGGACTAGAACCCGCCTTCCTTCCTGGGGGGCCTCCTGATCATCTGGGCACCGGAGAGCCGGTAGCTCTGCCCCATATATCTGAGTCTCATGTTCAATAATAATAGTGATAATAAAAGGGGTTGTCAGGCATAGTTATTTGGTATTATTTTGGATTGATACCAAACTAACAAATAAGAAAGTTGTTAGAACTTATGCCAGGTTACTAGACAATATATCTGTAATATTAGTGGAGATCAGTATAATCAGATTGTCATTACTTCTGCCATAGTGACTTTCCTCTTTAGTACAAGGGACTAAAGCTTTACGTATAGTCACACGGTAAAATCCAGGTTTTTTGACAAAAATTAATGGTTAATTGGTAACATACCATGCAGTGTATCTTCCTTATCCCATCGTATTCATGTAATCCAGTCCTTGAGAGCTGTTTTGTGTCAGTCACTTGCTGTGTGATTCTGCTTACATATATTTCTATTTTTCTAATTCCTCAAAACTTCCCATAGATACCTTTCCTTTGCTATAAAACATACATCCTAGAATCTCAGGATCTTACTGTAAAGGGCGAGTAAAGGAAACAGAACTCGTTTATATCCATATGTGAACAAATGATAGAATATCCAAACAAGGTAGTCAGTTCAGCTCAGACTTAACTGATACCATACATTCAGTCTCAAAATCCTAAAGAAGAAAGCCTTAAAGAAAATCAGGGCTTGTTCTTTATCTTTCTTTAAACTACTAGACATCAAACACTCCAGCTATATGGGTTGCTGATTTCAGAAAGATTGAAAGATTAAATCATTTACCACTTGTACAGATGAAGACTATCTTTCCCACTGCTACTCGGTAGATATTCTTCATGAATCCTTTTGTGGCTCGCATTTATCTCTCAGTTTCAAGAATGCTGTCTGCTCTGTACTTCCCGGGTCTTCCCTTCCTGGCTCCCTTTCTCCTCTAAAATACTTTTCTTTTCAGACCTGACTTTTACTTATTCAAGCAGAAGTTGTGGAATCGAAAATAGGACCCTGGGTAAAACCAGTTTTAATTTTCACTCCCCCCCCCACCCCCAGTTAGAAAAGCCAGAAAGCAAAAACCAGTAAAATGAAATCTAAAGGACTTCCTCAGGAAAGAGATAGTGTAGTGGGGAAGACCTTGCACAGCATCCTATGTTGTCCCCCAAGCTTGTCAGGGGTGACTCCTAAGTACGGAGCCAAGCGGAAGCCCTGAGCACTTCTGGGTGTGACCCTAAAATCAAAAAATAAAATAGTTTTGGACATCATGTGTCAGACTTAATAAGTATACAGTTTGGGAAAGTATTTGGGAAATTCTGAGAGGGAAAGCTGGAATTGCCGTGTTTACTGTATGCGAGTCTGAATTCTTTGCCTAGAGACTGAAACCGCAGTATTTAATTGCGGTTTCCTCAAGTTGATTCCTGAGTATTGTCTTCATAGCCTTGATATCTACAGCATGTCTGGGGCCTAAGCCGTCTAACTGTGACTTACAAAGACCTAAGTCTGTTTCTTTCCCTGTGAAGTGAGTGTCAGTGTGAACTTTGCAGGTGCAGATAACTGCAAAATATTAAATGAGCTAATAGATGCAAGGTCCCTGCTCCTGCTCTTGAACATCCTCTGAGCTTGGACTAATTTTGATGACCTAAAGGCACGGAGAAAGAGATTTCCGACACGTCATTGAGGTGGACGGAAGGTATTGACCCGCAGCCACACCGAGTGTCGCGGCTCCCCCATGAGTGTCTTTCAGCACATTTGTCAGCTGACATCCAGGTTGCTATGAGCACTGCTGACTACGGAGCAAATGTTGCTTCTGGCTTCAATAAAAATCATGACACTCTTCTAGTTTGGGCGCCTTTTCTCACAGTCACATCATTCTCTTTTTTCCCATATGTGAAGTTTTCACTGAAGATAGTAGGAGGTGTTCTTTGGTGTTTCATCAGATTCAAGCCTTTGCCAGGGGATGCTTTGTGGACTGTATTTTTCCAATGTGGTTAAGTAAATGGAATGAGGAATTGGACACATTAAGGAGGAAAAGGGCTACTCTTGTTTTCTCTTAAACAAGGCAATTAGTATTAAAACTGGCTTTTCCCTGCCTGTTGGCTCTTCCTGTTTCTGAGCAACTGTTGAAAATTCTTAATTGTCTATTGCTTACTCAGCAATATTTCACAAATTTCCTCACTGTTGCACTTTTTGCTGAACCAAATTCTGACAGCAGGAATGTTCAGTCATAGGCTACACCAGGCTGGGTTCTAGTTTTGCTCTTTCAGTAACAAGATTAGCTAGCTCATTAGTCTCTGTGATATAGTGAGGGTGATGTTTCCCTACATCCTGTTGGAGTTGGTTATTGTAGGAAACAGGCATCTGGTGGAATCTGGGCTACTAATTCTGTTTGAATTCTTCTTCACTCAACATACCCCTTTCCAGTGTTTCTTATGTCTCTATAATGCACACACTTTCGTATGATCGCAGTCTTCTTATTTAAGAAGAAGAAAATGTGTATTTGATTTTCTTTTTCTTTTCTTGTTTTTTTGGGTCCACACCTAGCTCTGTTCAGGGGTTACTCCTGGCTCTGCACTCAGGAATTTTTCCTTAGCGCTAGGGGGACCATATGGGATGGCTGGGGACCAAACCCATGTTGTTGGCCACATACAAGGCAAACGCCCTCCCTCTGTCCTGTCGCTCCAGTCCCAAAAGTGAACATTTCAGGTGTAGCATTTCCATTTCAGTGTGGTTTACCATTTCACTCAATGGAATAGTTTCTGTTAACATACTGCGAAATTTATCTTTAGGTGTTATATACCCCTGAGATGAGCTGGTTCTTTCTTTATAGGGTCGTTAACACAGCATTTTCCTTAAGTTTTAGATTTAGACAGAACATATTGAAACTCTGTTAAATTTTTAAATACCATTTTAAATATTGTGCTTTTTGGTTATACAATTACATTATTTATGTTGTTCCTGTGAGGAAATGCATTGCTTTTTAACAATGTGTGGGTGGTAATACAAACCTGAGGTTTCATCTTGTCACTTGTCTTCCCGTTGTTCATCGATTTGCTCGAGTGGGTGCCAGTAATGTCTCCATTCGTTGGAAATGAGGTCCATTATTGTTTTGGCATATCGAATACACCACAGGTAGCTTGCCAGGCTCTGCTATGGCTCTGGGTTCATCCAGGGGGCCCTTTTCTATATCAGACTATCAACTATCCAGGGCCCCACAGGGCAGAGCCCTGGGTATAGACAAGCCTGTCTCCTGTCTGCCAGGTACCTCAGCCTTACCTGTAATGCCTTGGGGGCAGGGAGTTTTCATGTAGATGTCAAATTAATAATTTTGCAGGAAGATATACTGTAGAGTTAAATCAATTGCTTCTTTGTTTCATAGTGTATATGAAAAAATTATCCAAACTTTTATATTTAGTATGTTGTCACCCAGGTAAATAAGTGCAACAGATAATTAATAACTTTTTCAGTTGTCATTTAATTTTAAGCAGTTAAATTTTAATAGACAATGGTAATAGTTATTAAGTTTATTTTTGTACTTTCCCAAACATTTTATTGAACTAGCTATTTCTAGGCATTCAACTTTGCCCAGACTCAGTTACTCTCAATATAAAAGTTGTGCTAATAATAACTTCCTCAAATTGATCTTGAGAAGATTGGATGAAGTCAATTGTGATAGTACTCTACTGCAGAGTGTATAGTAGGCACTAAAATAACACTGCACAACTTTTCTTCTTTCTGCTATAGAAGTACCTCTTTTATTTATTTATTTAGTTTATCTTTAGCTTTATTTATTTTTTTTTGTGGCGCTAGTAATCAAACCAAAGGCCTCATATATGCAAGGCAGGTGCACTACCCATGCATGGACTGGAGCCCCAACTGATATTTTTTTATAACGGATTCTACTTTTGCTACAAGATGGAAAAAAGAATAAGTCTCTTTAAATTTTTTTAGAAAACGCATTGATTTAATATGGACCTTCTAATTACAATAAACAATAATTTTTTTTAGTTTAGTTACTATAAATTTTTCAAGTGAAAGAAAAGTCTTCAGCAGCTCCTTTCAAGTCTCTTATGGTGTATGTGGAACAAAGTCTGTATTTAATAGTGGTTTGCTAATTGGAAAGCTTTCCACTAACTCAGACCAGATGCAGAGAATGGGAAACTGAGAGCGGACCAGGAACTAAATGCAAGTAGGATGAAAAGCTTCCGCTTCATCAGGCTGAAGCTTGGGACAACTAGACTTTAGTGCTAATTACCTTTAGTGTATTTAAACTCTCACTTCTCACTTGTCAGTGTAAAGACAGGAAAATCCTTATTGGTCTAAGCTTGTCACATTGTAGTGGTCTGAAAGCCTAAGGCTTCAGAGAGAAGGGAGAGAGCTCTGCCCTGCCTCCACCAAGACGGCTGATGTTCCAAATCAGATCTGGGCAGATGAAATTCTTATTCAGGGAGCAAATGGCATGGAGGGGGATCATGGTGTTAAAGGAAAGTTTGAGAATCTGTGACCGCTCTCAGATTGTGTGAGCATGAAAACTCTAACCCATCAACAGGGAAGCAGCTTGAAGTCTAGGTAAACCACCATGAGGTGAATGCAGGTAACAATTTGAGAAAGCCACTGTGTGCACAAGAACAGCAGAAGAAAGCAAGTGAAGAAAGTGACGTGAACATAATATGTCCATCCCAGTAGGACTGTGTCAGTCTGGACCACGCCTGAGTACAAGTCCTGTTCTTGCAAAGCCAAGTCTGATTCATAAAGTCTGATGACAGCCACCTTGACAGCCAAAACACTACCCAACTTCAGCCCTTGGTTGTTTGATGTGACCTTAAAGTATGTGTTTGTACTTTATCAAATAATGAAAGAAAAGAAAATTTGAAGGCATTAATGATAAGTGACAGTGAGTCGCCCATGTAACAGTGCAGAAAGTTAAGTATTTTAAGTCCCCGAAAGAACTCATGCTATTATCTAATGAACCCTTTTTCTCTGTCAGACAGGATACATGCATTATAAAACCACACCACTGTCTCCTAAATCATATTTTCATTTTACAGGTCTAAATCTTGATGTGTAAGGAATTAAAGCTTGTAGCAGCTGGACTGAGATTGAATGGCAAACCTTCTAACTTCTAAAATTAGAAGACTTGCCCTTAAATCTGACTGAAGAGTCTTTTAGAAGAATCGTTGGTTTATGCAACAAGACAAAATTGCCAAGTACTTGAAAGACTCAAAAAGATGTTAATCCCTATTGAGAGCAATATTCGGACTAAACTCACCCAATGTAATTTCTAACCTGATAAAGTAGGTCTGTGCCAGCCGCTGACTGTTTCAGATAGATTTGCCTCTGGGGAAGAAAGTGCTGTGATTCATATAACCTACTGTCAGGGTTATTTAAATCGCACATCCAACCTAGAATTCACCTTAATAATCCTTTATTATTTTCCTGTGTGTTCTTATGACTCTTTCTTTCTCTGTAAAGAATATTGTTCAGCATAATGAATTCATTTAGTTGAAGGTTTCTTCATATCTCTGTTTAATATTCAAAGCACTGTCTTCTCTTTACTCCCAGATTTATCAAAATCTGTCATCTTGGTAACAAAGTGTGGCAAAGAGGGAGGTCCTTTGAACCTGGAAAGTGTCCTCGAACTTTGTAACTTGGTGAATATAAATAAATTAGCTTCCTGTGAGGCCACACCGCCATTGGTCTTTTCTAAAATTCACGGTAGATGACTCTGAACTAACCATGATCAACATGTTTGTTCAGAAAATAGTCACAGCACAGGGTAGTTTTTTTATCTTCTGAAAGGGGCCATGATGAGGGGAAGTGACTGTTTTCTTCAGGAACTGGGAGTTCTGTAGGTTGGATTCCTACACTGAGAGTTTGGGATTATTGTAGGTTAGATTCCTACATTGAGGGTTTGGGATTATTGTAGGTTGGATTCCTACATTGAGGGTTTGGGATTATTGTAGGTCATATTCCTACATTGAGGGTTTGGGATTCTTTTAGATTGGATTCCTACATTGAGGGTTTGGGATTATTGTAGTTTGGATTCTTACATTGAGGGTTTGGGATTATTGTAGGTTGGATTCCTACATTGAGGGTTTGGGATTATTGTAGGTTGGATTCTTACATTGAGGGTTTGGGATTATTATAAATTGTAGACCTACAGCCTTGCTCCTTTTCCTTCTTAAACTAGTAAGAGATTTTTTTTTAATTTTGAAGAGTCACATTCCAGGAAACAGCTACATGTTTCTTTACCTGCTTTAACACTTTTTTTTCTTTATACCTCTAGCAAAAAATTCCTTTTTAGAGAATGTGTAACCTGCTTTAAGAAACCAATTTTGAGATATGTAGACTATATTTCTGAAGGCCCTTTTCCTGGGGCTATGATGGTAAGTGAAAAAATTTTGCTAAGATGCACTTTTAGGTCCAGGGTTTAAGATCCTTTTTCATCATAATTGTATCTCCCAGGAGGTAAAAGTCAGGCCTTTGATATCAGAACCCGGGCTCATTTTCAAGACTTCAAATCATAGCAGGAATAACCCTTTCCATTTGAATAAGGTGCTCTCGAATGGTAAAAGAAGGTAAGAGAAATTTGCATTTTTTATTAGCAACGTATTCCCAACATATTTCTTGTCAGTTCCTTTTGCTGCAATTTTCATATTTCCGATTTTTCTTCCCCAGATGTAAGATGCTCTATAAAACAATAAATTATAGCCTCTTTCAAGGAAAACAAAACTTGACTTGTCCATCTTTTAAAATAATTTTAATTAGTTAAAAAAGTTAGCCTGACTTCTAAGTGTATGTAGTGCAACCCACAATGTGTAGGAGAAGGAAGAGAGAGAGAGGGAGAGAGAGAAAGAGATAAAGAACCTGCCATTTAGGCAGGACGTGGGAGGGAGGAGGGAATTGGGGACATGGGTGGTGGGTGATGGGCACTGGTGGAGGGCGGGTGCTGGAACACTGTGTGACCGAAACCTCCAAACGTGAACAACGTTGTAATTGTATATCTCACGGTGGTATAATAAAATGTTAAAAAAAAAGTTAGCCTGAAAAATATGTGTGAGATAAACATTTACAAAGTTGTCCATGATTGGGTTTCAGTCATACAATGCGTCAGCACCCATCCCTTCACATTGTATGTTTCCCTACCACCAGTGTTCCTTCCACTCTCTCTCATCCGACAGCCTGCCTCTAATGCTCTCTCTCTGTCTCTCTGTGTCTGTCTCTCAGTCTTTCTCTCCTTTCATGCATCTCTCTCCTTGTAGGCACTGTGGTTTCCAATTCTGTTACTGGATAGTTATTATGTAGATCATTTGACCTCCTTTCAACACAGTTCTTGTCTAGACTAATCATTTCCATCATCACTGTCACAGTGGTCCCGCTCTCTATCCTTCACAAGTTGTGGTAAGCTTATCTGCTTCTTACCTTCTGCAGTGTGGGCATCCTCCCTCGTACTGTGCTACTCCTTGCTTTGAGAAGGGGGGCACCTCCTTTCATTAACTGAAACAAAGAATCTCATAGGTAGGATCGAATGAGGGGTTGTACTTTGACAAAATGCAGGGATTGTGCTGTAATGAAGGTATGGGCAAAAATGAATGCCTTTAAACTTTTTTTTTATTATACCACCATGAGATATACAATTACAAAGGCGTTCATGTTTGGGTTTCAGTCATAGAGTGTTCCAGCACTCATCCCCTCCACCAGCGCCCATTTCCCACCACCAATGTCCTCTGATCACCTCTCCCTCCCCCAACCTGCCTCTATGGCAGGCACTTTGCCTCTTCTCTCTCTCTCCCCCCTCTCTTCCTTCTCTCACACATTTGTGGCTTGCAATACATACATTTAGAGGTCATCATGTATATCCCTTTGCCTACATTCAATGCTCAATTCTAGGTTGTTGTTATCATTTTCAACAATTATTAGCACACTGCTCCCTTCTTTGACTTACCTAACCTCTGACTCCCACATACTTGTGGTAGATTGATTCCACCACTGGAAAGACCTCCTGAAGAATGGATGCTTTTTTTTTTTTTTTGCCAAGGTCGCCTGCCCTACTCTTTCCAGACAAGGAAGATGTGGAGTGAGAGATGTGTCCTTCTCTTGAGGGAGAGTATCATAGCCTATTAGCCAGAAGAGCTGAAATTGAAACTGCTTCAGGGATTCCATTAAGTGCACAGTGTTTAGGCAGACTATCTCCAGGTACAGTACACTGTGGGGGAAGAGTGTACAGTGAAATAACTGACCTTGGGAAATCAACTGACCTTCAGGGGCCTCATATCTCTTTGTGGAAGAAGGGGGAAGCTATTATTTTCTTTCTTCCCCTTAACACACTTCCTTTCTTTTAAGCATAAAAGCTTATAAAATAGAAGGGGACTTCTTACTGAGTGGATTTACTGTAGTATATTTAGAATAGTAAAAACAATGGATATACTTAAATTTCATCTGGCACAGGAAGGAATCAGAGCTTGTTACTCTGTGACCACATGTACTGTTACTCTCTTAACATCTGGATATTGGTTGTAGCAGCTGAAGGAAATAATTCAGATTTGATCAGAAATGGCACCATCTATGGGAACGTGTGCATTGTTGTGTTTGGAATTGTATTTTCAAAAAGAACTTCCTTCCCGTGCAAGTATTTTTGTTTGAATAAACTGGAATCGGTAAACAGAACTAAAGGACCGTTCCCATCAAGATAAATTGATAGGTAGATTGTTGTGGACCTTGGGAAGCTCAAGCATTTGGGCACTGGTCCCCACAACATCAGGAGCTCTGGGATGACAGATCCTGCCTGTATGGTTCGGGCTAGAATTCCTTGGGTCTTATTAAGAGCTTTGCTCATGTGATTTGACTCAAATGTTGAATGAATGTTGTAGGAGGTGTAGAACTCTCCAGCTCTTAGGCCCCAGTTTTTCAATGTTTGGGCTAGAGAGGTGCAACCATCGGATAGTTTCTTGCACATCTCAGTGTGCTCAGTAAGTCCATTTGTTCAGTGTTTTCTAGGTATCACATAGGAGAGAAAGAAACGACCTTTCAGTTCTGTAAAAGGTGAGTGGAGAACAGGAAAGGTATACATGAAGTGTTTCTCTCTCTGAATTTTGGTCATGGGTCCACATCTGACTGTGCTTAGGGCTTATTTTGTCCTGATTCTGTGCTTATGGAGCACTTCTGGTGAGGCACAGTGGACATATTCAGAGCCAGGTCAAAGCCAATTGGCTGTATGCAAGGAAAGTTCTTTACAAAACTCTCTCCGGCCCTTGTAATCTTTTTTTTCTTTTTTGGGTTATTCTCAGCGATGTTCCCGGGTTATTCCTGGCTCTGCGCTCAGAAATTACTCCTGACAGTGCTCAGGGGACCATATGGGATGCCAGGGATTGAACCCATGTTGGCTCTACCTGCTATGCTGTCGCTCTGTCCCTCCCCCCTCCACCTTCTTGACAAGGTCACTTTGGTTTTTATTTTTCCAGGTCACGTGATTTTGTTAGTTGTTGATCATAGACATAACTATATGAGACTGGAGGGATAGTATAGCAGATAGGGCATTTGCTTTGCATGCCACGGACTTGTGTTTGATCCTCTACCTCAAATGTTCCCCTGAGCCCATGAAGAGTGATCCCTGAACCCAGAGCCAGGAGTAAGCCCTGAGCACTTCTGTGTGTGGCCCCCAAATGAAAATAAAATAAAAGAAGTAAGCATATTTAAAGCTTTATGTATAATTTGTCAAAATGCTATCTTATGTAGAAACATTGGGCAGAATAGATCATTCCAGAGACTGAAAGAACTCAACACAAATAGCAATTATAACCAATTCTATTTACATACAGTCAGCACCTATTATGTGATAATTATTTTAATAACACTTAGCATGCATTGTCTCATTTAATCATTTTAATAATCCCATAAAGTCATTTCTGTTATTTTCTCCATTTAACAGCTAGTAAACCAAGGATGACAGGTCATACCGTTTATACTCCTTGAATATTTAAAAGCATGGTTTGATCAGCGCTTGGGCAGCAATTATAGAGAGGTACAGATAATATAAGCTTTAAAAAGGAAGGAAATCTTAATTTCAGCTAGCTTGACCAGGGAAGACTTCTTAGGTGACATTTAAGCCAAACCTCAGAGAATAAGTCACATCTTGAACTGGGTGTTCTTTACTTCACTGAATTGTCAGATATTCAATTCAGAACAATAAGCTTTAAAGGCCATCTGTTCCCAGCCTCTCATTGCTACAGAGAGAACTGGGATGTGTGAGGTTAAGTGACTTGCTGTTGGACATATGGCTAATTAATTGGCAATAGAACTGTTCTCCTAAGTCTTCCATCCTTCTGTTTTCTTTTCCCAAAATTGTGCACACTAGCATATATGGTCTGTTTTCTCATGACCGCGCTTCTAAGAGGAGACGTCCTGTATACTTATGTGTGGCAATAAACCAAGAGGGTGGTCAGGAAAGGAAAGAATAGCAGATATATGTGGAACTATATTCTTTTTCTTTTCAAATATTTTATTTTACTTCTGTTTCCTTCCATAAGGATGAAGTTTGAGGGAAAACTAATATTAATATGTGACTTTAGTAGAAAAGAAAATCTTTGTGCATAACTTTTTAGGGTTTTAACAACTTCCTACAATGATTTCTCAGCTTCTAAGTAAGAAATGGGATATTTTTATTTTTCTTGATTTCTCATTAGCCAGTATTCATCCTGCCACTCAACAAGGACATTGTTGAGAGTAAAATGATAGAATTATGTGCATGGAAGATGCAAGTGCCAGCAGCCGACAGGCTTATCTTATGCCAGGACTAAGCTGTTCTTGCCTTTAAGTATTAGCATTGTGCGGTATGGATGTTGCTTAATCTGTTTCATTAACCAAGTGATTGTGCCAGATCCATGTACTGCTAAACAGTCAGTTTGGGACTTGGGTAAATGTCCATTGGCAGAGGCTGAGGAAAGCATTCCGAGCCAACCTGGGTTCAATCGTGGTACCCCATTCAGTCCCTCACACCCCAATAGGTGTGATCCCTGAGTACTGAGCCAGAAGTAAGCCTGATTATCACTGGGTGTGGTCCCAAGCAAAATAATAAATAACTACTCATTGGAAAAAATCTCTCTTACTCCTAATGTTTCCTGATAATCCTCTTTACAGATGAATTTCTGAAAACTGAGACCACATAGTTTTGTTCCCTATATATATTTTTCTTTGCCTCTCTCAGTAATTTAAAATATAGAACTAAATCTTTTAGTATAGTCTGAATCAGCAGTTACTTATCACTGGGGTTTAAGCTGTTTATAGACCAGCTAGGAGATTATAGTAATTAGCCTGTTCGTTTCCTCATTAAAATGCCATTAGTGAAGGCTTTGTTCTTGGAAGATCCTCCAAAGAAGGTTTATCACATTGCATTGCATTATGTCATTAACAGTTTACCAGGAGCCAGATGTCTTATATCGTTATTTAGAAGTAAGGCTTACTTTGAGCTGTCTAAAGCAGTGGTCTTCAGCCACCTGTCTGTGAACCAGTACTGATTTATGAGTGTACAAAGATTGAAAACTAGTGGTCAACTACAGTGGTTTTCACTGTCAGCCTGATTCTCAGATGTGAAAAGGTCAAAGACTGTGAGTCTGTGGGACAGTAGCCAAAGAGTCGCCCTCAACCTAAATGAACTTGTGTTTGGATTGAGTGAGGTCCTGCTTTTGTGCTGACAGTGAGCTACCAAACCTTGGTCTTGCTGCCATAGTCTTTTAGGTTTTAACACTTATCAAATCTGTACTTTTTTGAGAGAAGATTGTTATTCATCTACTTTTCTTTTTTTGCTTTTTTGGGTTACACCCGCAATGCTCAGGGGTTACTCCTGGCTCTGCACTCAGGAATTACTCCTGGCGGTGCTCAGGGGATCATATGGGATGCCGGGGATCAAACCCGTGCCGGCACAAGCTGGCCACGTGCAAGGCAAATGCCCTACCCACTGGACTATCGCCTGGCTCCTGTTTTTTATCTACTTTAAAGAGTTTATCTGAACATCCTTTCATGGACAATAAGAAAAAAATCAAAATTTTCTTCTATAATCATTAATATAGGGTTAGAAATATAATTATATTAATACAGTGATAGAACTCAGACCATCAGTAGTCAAATCCTAGCTTTACCATTTACTTGATAATTCTAACCATTAGTGTACGTAAATCTTCTTAAGACTTAGTTGCACCCAGTGCGAATGGGAATAATGTGGTGCATTTTAGAGACTTCAACTAGGTTATGGATTATGCCTGTATAACATTTACAACTATGGTATGAAATACATGGTTTATCAACATAGCTCTTATAATAAAAATAAATATGTTTTATATAATTTCTAGTACTTGTTTAATGTATTTTTTACCAGATTTATAAAATTAATACATAAATAAAGGAGTAGTCTGTGCGCACAGCCATCCCCCACCCCAGCTTGCTTCTCCATGAAGTCTGTGTCCTGAGTCATGGTGCTTCACCAGTTTCTCTCTTCTGTGAGACCTGTTATGTCATTGATAAATAAGGACAGAAACTCTCCACATTATGGTGTGGGAGGCAGGGATGTGGTTCAGCAGAACACTTCTCTTACTTGGGAGGGCTTGGGTTACCCCATCAAAAATAAACATAAAAACATAGAACTGAGGGCAAAAAAAATAAATGATGCTTAGGATAGAAAGATAGTAATGGAAGAAAGGTACTTGCCTTGCATGTGCCCAACCCTGGCTGGATCCCCGTGATCACCTATGGTCTCTGAGCACTGCCAGGAGTGATGCCAGAGCATAGAGCCAGAGTAACCCTGAGAATTGCCCAAAGTGGCCCCCCCAAAAAGCAAAAAGTGAAAGTTACCTGTTTGATGAATTAGAAGTAAATCACTTTCCTTACCATATAAACTTGTTTCTATTATTCAGAGACCTGCTGCTAGGACTGAGTCAATAAATACACAATGCTTCATTCAATGAAGAGATGAGTGATTAGTAATTAAATGGCCAGAATAGATTGCAGAATGGTAGCATTCCAAAGACTTTGTTTTCTTTTGCTTACTTGTTTTACAGTGTTCTTACAGTAGCTACCCCAGATTTTTAGAGCAATTGTATACCTTACTGGCAATACGGGCAACTTTAGGTTAATGAAAGTTCAGTCCGCTAACAGGTCTGTTTATTAAGCACTGAACTAGGAATTGTTCTTTCTATGGGATTATAGTGCTAAATAAAGAGAAGAAAAATCTCTGTTCTCAAATCTCTGGTTCCTTCTGAAATACAGGTAGCTAATAAACACAGAAACCCCAAAAAGGAGAAAATTATTCATCTTGATGCTTGTGAGGCTGAGTACCAGTTCACCTGGGGTAGTATGATTGAGTTTGGGTGGTACAAATCTAACAGGTTGAAGAAAAATGAGAGTGTATAAATATTCAAAGCAGAATGAGTAAGTCACAAATTCAACACACAAACAAGTTTGTTGTGTTTGAGGGGGAGAAAGAAAGCCAGTGTGGCTAGAATCTAGTTCAAGGGGAGAGACTAGTGAGAAAAAGACACCCAAACCTTCGAAGACAACCTGTTGAAATTTAGCTTTAGTTCAGGTCGCTGTGGAAAGTCCAGGAAATTTGTTTTTAATCGCCTTTGAGATATACAGTTACAAAGCTGTTCAAAATTGCGCTCGGTCATACAGTGTTCCAACACCCATTCCTCCACCCGTGCACATTTCCCAGCTCCACTGTCGCCAGTGCCCCTCCCATTCCCCAAAGTGGGATTGTTTTAACCTACAGAATGTTACTGATGTTTTATTCTATTAAAAACACTACTGACTGTTGTGTGGAAATGAATCGTGTACTCACTGTGCATGAGCCAAAAAACAGGTTGTTAAGATAGAACTCTAACCAGGAAATGGTTGAGCAGTAGATTTACGCTTTATTGTATGTCTAGGTTCTTTAGGGTTTGAGGTAGATTAAATATGGGGTGTAAAGGAAAGAAGAATTGAACATGACTTTCAGTGTTTTAACTTGAAGTAGTTGATGGTTGATATCGTTGATAGGTGAAGGAAGAGAGCTCCTACCTGTGCTTTCTCACTCACTCTCTTGCTCACACACAGATACATCGCGATTAATTTATAGGATGGACTGTGTTTTAATATGTTGTGAAAGAGAATTCCAATCCACACTCTACTGGAGATGTCAGCTAGATAATAAAGGAAACTAGGTGTTTGGGCAGATGTCCAGATTGGAAAGAGGTGGGATTTAAAAGCCATGGGACTGGTTGAGTTCTCTTAGAAGAAAATATAGATGCGTAAGAGAGCTCAGAACAAAGCCTCGTCTACAGAAGCCTGGTGAGAATGTCAACTCAGGGAAAGAAAAAAATAGTTAACATAAAACAAGCAGGGGCCCACTGAAATAGAGGAAAAAGTATTTTATGCCTGGGAATACACAATGCGCTCAGCCATGTCTGTTGAATACAGTTGTGATAAAGAATTGCTCTTCAATTAAAAATTCCTCTTTGGGGACTGAGAAGATAGAGCCCAGTCTCCGGCTCTTTCCCAGCTCTGCAGGGTTTCCCAGGCATCACCCTTTGTCACCTTTAAACACTGGGAAGAGGGGAATAGAGCAATAGCACAGCAGGTAGGGCATTTGCCTTGCATGCAACTGGCTGGTTTGATCCCTGCATCCCATTTGGTCCCCTGGGCACCGCCAGGAGTAATTTCCTGAGTAATTTTACTAATACATTCTTTCAAAACTGAAAGCATTTCCCTTCACAATTAGCATCTGTTTATAGAATAGTTCCTATTTTTGTAATTAGATCCTGCATAGAAATGCAAAGTCGGCTATGTAGAATGATAATGAAGAAGAATAATGAGTCTTTATTGAACAGTTGAAATCAGATTTGTGCAAAAGGCACTCTGAAAACTGTAATAAGGAGAGATATGTATTAGTTAAATTGGCCAGATAAGGCATCATCTTTATATTTTTTATTTATAAATACAAACTATCACTACTCACTGAATTCCATATGACATTTTTTTTGGCTTTTTTTCGTGGTGGGGGGGTGTTACACCTGGTGATTCTCAGAGATTATTCCTGGCTCTGCTCTCAGGAATTATTCCTGGCGATGCTCGGGGACCATATGGAATGCTGGGGATCGAGCCATGTTAGCCACATGCGAGGCAATCTCCCTGCCTGCTGGAATATTGCTCCAACCTCTGCATGACATTTACTACCACTGGAAAAGTTCTTTTTTGATGTGACCATGAAGTTTACTAAATTCCAACCCCTCCATGAATCCATGACCCTCAAAAATAGTTCTGGAAGGGGCCAAGACAGTGTGAGGATGGTCCTTTTTCTCTGTACTCTAGCACCAAGCAGAAGCAAGAGTCCGTTTGCATGAAATTGTGATTTATCTAATTCGGAAACCCAGTGTTTATTTACCACTTTTTTTTTTCGTTTTGGGTCACACCCGGCAATGCTCAGGGGTTACTCCTGGCTCTGCACTCAGGAATTACTCCTGGCGGTGCTCAGGGAGCATATGTTATGCCGGGATCAAACCTGGGTCGGCTGCGTGCAAGGCAAACGCCCTACCCACTGGACTATTGCTCTGGCCCCCTATTTTCAAACTTTCTTAAGAAGTCTTCCTTCTAGATTCTTCAAAGAGTTAGTTCCCAGTTTGTGGAGAGCAAGAAAGGAAGGCCGGGCGGGGAGGAGTGAAAATTAAAAAGGGGCGGTAAAGCCAGTGTGAAATAAATGCCCAGGGATGGAGAGAGTGGCTGCCAGGCCCCCAGGAGTATCATGTGTCTTTCGTGTCTGCGTTTGAGTCAGTGCTCATGTAAGCAGCCAGGCTTCCTAGACTGTGCTGGTGCCTGCTTACTCCTAGGCATGCTGAACATTTTTAGCATTACTAAGGCAGACAGCACTATTTCCTCTCATGAGGGTAGCCACAATTCAGACACAGGCAAGAAGGGTTTTGAACCTCGCCCAGTTCATGAGTTCCAGTGGAAGTGGAAGGACACTTTGCCAAGGCTGCTTTGTGGTGGGGGGATGGAAATGCTGAGTACTGACAAGAAACGGTGAATCGTTGCTAAATTTGGGGACCAAACATATCAATTTTCACCTACTTACACTCTTCTGTTGTTTTCCCTAGTCACTACATTGCGCTTTTCCCTCAGTGTGGGGAGAGAAACTGGCTGGCTGAGCTCCTGGCATCTGCTCGCAGTTTCAGCAGTTTCAGCCTTCATCGTTTTTGCCTTCTCCCTCTGCTCCCTCAGTTCGAGCTGGGGCCAGGCTCCTGAATTGATTTGCATACTTGCCTGATACCTAACTCAGACAGCATATGGCAGTGTGCGACACTCAGATGTATTTCTCTTCAGTCAAACTGAATTCCTAAAAAATTGGAGAATGCCAGCATTTGTTTTGTGTTATAGAGATTCTTTTCTTCCATTTTTGGTAGACCAAAGTAACACAATTTTGGCATGAAAATCTTTGTGTCAGTTATTTTTTAAAAAATAATATGGATTTACTTCCTCTTTTCTCCTTTATCTTCTCTCAGGGGGAACAGAATATACCTACTCTGTTTGGTTCTTACATGGGTGGGTCATGAAACATGTTCATTGAGGCACACTAGGACAGCTTTCAAGTGATTTTGTTCTTTTAATTTAAGTGTGTTTTTGTAAGACAGAAGGTTCGGTTCTGAGCCATCCACCCTCTGGGCATTTAGATTACTGAGTTCTGCTCTCTGAAATCAAATCAAATTATTGAAATAAAAGTTAGTTGAGGCATATTTTTTTAAAAGCCTTTATAGTTAAGAAGTCTTGAGTCAGGGCTGGGAGTGATAGTATATGCCCAGCCCCCTCCCTCGGGTCAGAGCAATGTGGCACCTCACTACCTCAGGCTTTATATTTGTCTTCCCTGACTACCCTCCCCTCCCTCTCTTTTGGTGTTTTGGACCACATCTGGTTGCGCCAGTGCTTATTCCTTCCTGCCGTTGTACCCAAGGATCACTCCTGGCAGGCTCAGGGGACCATATTGGTTGCTGGGGAGAGAACCCAGGTTGACCACATGCAAGGCAAATGCCTTACCCACTGTACTGTCTCACGGCCCCCTTTTTTTTCTTGAGACAATTTGTTTTGAACTCTTTTCTTTTCTCCCCAAATCATGAGGTAATAAAGCAAGTTTTTTGCCTGTCAGAGAGATTAGGGTTAAACACTGGCCAACATCATGTGACTGTTGGTATCTGAGGAAACAGGGAAGGGAAGACAGGTTTCCTCCCTTTCACATTTTTTCTTCTTTTTTTCCCCAAGCTCATTCTTGCACTGCAACACTTCACTTATAATCTGCTAATTAAACCATTTTACTCCATTTTGTATAATTTTTAATTTAGCATTCATTTTCAACTTAGCTTTTGGCTTCGCTTACTGATAATAAACAGTGTTGCATACAACACATGTTCTACAGTACCCTCAGTCATACACATACAGATGCCAATAATCTTTACCAGTATGTCAGGCACATTAAAATTAAAAGCAGCATCTCCCCTCACCCTTTCCATTACTGAATGTGCACCCTGTTTGAATAATACATATTCCCCAACAGTCAGAAGTAGGCTAATGTATAAAAATTATGTGTAGTATGTCACTAGTACCTTTTTTGAAAATTCATGATTTTTCCAGACACGAAAATTCATCATTTTTCCAGGTGCTGTAGATTTCTAGAATGGTCTTTCTGATACCTTGGGTCTGTATTTTTTGGCTATTTAAGCAGTAACGACTTTTTAGAAATATTACTTTATCTCTTTATGTACTTGTGTTAATTTTAAAGAAAGGTCTTCGGTGGTTTTCAGATTTTCCCCCTTTGTATTATGTTTTGAATCATAGTCCAAATTCTGCATATACAAATTCCTTTAACTTTAGGTTATGTGTGAAAATTTCAAGACTGCGAACTCCAAAGTTTATGGAGTTCTAAATAATGGTTGCCTGTTTTACCGGCTCTAGTTCTCCTAGAGTTTAGAATCCCTTTTGCCTGTCGTTTTCTTCTACAGTTATTTAAAACGCTCTTTGTTTAAATTTCTTCTGCTGTTACGTCTGATAGAAAGTTGTCATACAGTGACTCTTTGTCTGCTGTCACCAGCATAGGAGACTCTTTGGTCATATTCCTAATTGCTAGGTAGTGAGCCAGAAATATGGAGGGCGCTTGTGCTTATTTATGCTTATTTATTATAAGCATGTGCTTATGATTGGTACTATGGTAGGTTCTGGGGACGTAATGACCAAAGAAACCATTATGGTCTTTTCCCCTATGGAGATGACTTTCGAGCCTGGAATGATCATCTTTTTTCAAATGTTACGCTCACAGTTTAGATTATTTGAGTGGCATAGGCATGTCTAAAAGACTGGGATTGTAGCTCATCTGGGTATTTGGAAGTCTGCTTCCCAAGACAATGCTGTTTCAGTTGAGCATTGACAAGATGTGGCCAGGTTATGAGATGAGCATGAATTACATTACATTACATTCTATGTAATGTTACATAGAAACTCCATGTGGTAGAAGAATATAACCTGTCTGAGTACCAGAGATGGCATGGGCAGACAGCATGCAGACAGCATGACTTTGATTCCAGAGAACCATGAACCGCAATGTGAATGTCGGTTTTCATACTAAGGACAGAAGTGAACAATTTTAAGCAGGAACCAATTCAAAAAGACTACTTCATATTTGTAAAAACATTATTTTATGTGTTTTTTAAAAAATGATTAGCAAGTAGTTTGGAGAGATAGGTTAGATATGTTTGCAGTATCACAGGAGAGAAATGATGATAATGGTGTTGGCATTGTGGGAAAAGTGAGAAGTAAATTAATTCGAGATTTCTTTGGGGTGATAAACACAACATTGGGATTTGTCTCATGCTTGACACAAAAAGAAGCATCAAATACCTTAGATTGGGGACAGTTACAGAGATCTGTCTTACTAATTTTTCTTTAGAAGATGATGTTTCTTTTTAGAAACTCCATGTGGTAGAAGAATATAACTAGCTCTGGTCCGAACTTAGAGCATACAAAAGAGCCTAAGTCTCCCACCAAAGAGAGAGGATCTCACCTTGCGGGCGGCCACGTGCAAGGCAACGCCCTCCCGCTGGGCTATCGCTCCGGCCCCCTGCTTTTGTACTATTAAAAGCCTTTGGGCCGGAGCGATAGCCCAGCGGATAGGGCTTTTGCCTTGCTACGTGGCTGGCCTGTGCTGGCCCAGGTTCGATTCCCGGCATCCCATATGGTCCCCGAGCACCGCCAGGAGTGATTCCTGAGTGCAGAGCCAGGAGTAACCCCTGGGCATAGCCGGGTGTGACCCAAAAAGCAAAAAAAAAAAAAAAACCTTTTTGGCAGAGCTGCTACTGGCTCTCACTGTGCCCAGCCGCTCATGAGGCACCCTGGAGGGATGGCAGGTTCTAGCCCTGGCCCACCACCCCAGCAGAGCCTCACAACAAGCCAGATGACCCCCCCCCACTCCATGAGGACCTCCATTTTCCACATCTGGACTTCCCCCTTGTCAGAACTCCACCCAGCCGGCCAGCCTATCACAGCCCAGCTTGCGCGGCTGCAAGCAGCCGCACTGTTCATCATTAAATGCTGGATTTGGAGATGACTACAAGAGTATGCTACCTGCACGGCAGAGCCTGGCAAGCTACCCATGTCGTATTTGATATGCCAGATACCCGTAACAATTATAGACCTCATTCCCATGACTTGATGGAATGGTTTGAGGCTCTTTATATTCCTGGAGCAAGCAGGTGCCCTTGGGCTCTACTAGCATGAGACAGGTCATATGGAGATGTTACTGGTGGCCCGCTCGAGCAAATCGATGATGAACGGGAAGACAGTGATACAGTGTTTCTTTTAGAAGATGATACTTCATATCCGTGAATGTGAGGTTATCATATCATAAACTTGGCCATACTATTAGTGCTTTCATTCATAGTTTTCTTTTTTTAATTGAACCACAGAATTTCAGAATCCCCACATTCAAACCAGTTGCCTTAAACACTTCTTTCCTTGAATGTTAGAATCTATTGTATTCTAGAAAATCTGGTGGATTTTTCTTCCAAGAAACAGCTTACTGTTTTCCCTTACTGGGTTATTGGTTATAAAAACTATTGAGCCCTGCATACACTTCAACACATGAATTAAAAATTATAGCATATTATTCCTCTAATATATACAGATATATGGGCAGAGAATAGGAAAGAAATGTGAATCTTCAGATTGTGTAAGGCTGTCTGGAAATTTCAGCTGTATGCTCACTTAATGTTTACTTTAATTTCCAGTAACTCAACCTTAGCAGATATTTCTGCTGCCCTTTCCATGTTCCTTTTGCCTTTTCTCTTTAGTGATACTGGCTTTATTTCTAGCTGCCAATCTCTCTATTTATACATGAGATTTTCTCTGGTTATCGAATTCTACTTTGCCTGTGGGATAGGCAGGATGTAAGTGGGAATAAGCTTCAATCTGTGCAACCATGAAAGAAAGCTTTTGTTTAAATGCCCTAGCTTACTTCTCACTGGAGTGAGGCATTCCAGACTGGCTTGGAGCATCCCTGAGTGGTACTGAGCATCCGGAAAGTGGTTTTGGCTCTGAGTTGCATGTGTGGCAGTTGTCTCCATTATCCTATTTATTTCGCACCAACACCTGGCACCTACTTTCCCTCCCAGATAAACTTCTTAGACTTGTCTCATTGTCTTCCTAGGAGTTACCCACTAGACAGCTCTGTGACCTCTGATTTTGTCATCTTTCAAATGATTGTGCTTGACCAGTTGGTCACCTCCGAATGGGTTTCTGTTACTGTTTCTCATCTTGCTTATGTGTTTTCTTGCTACTGGCGTGTTTAAGTTCACATAAACTCTCTTATTAGGGCTGTGTGTTGTTCTTTTGGGTTAAAATTATGAATTTCATTTGGAGACCAGCTGGTAGGAGAGGATCTGAAGAGCTGAGGTAAGTGTGTTGTTCACATTCTCACCATTGGCTCTTACAGGATACACTCATAAAAGGCAATGGGACAAGATTTGTAACGCTGCAGAAGTACTTGAGTAAGAGAGCCTCTTCTCACTTCCTTTTAACTAAATCTTCCCTCCCTAGACTTAGTATCACAGGCTACCAAAAGCAATTACTGTGGATGCTGCCTTTGCTTACTTTTCCATAGTCCTTGATTCTTAATTTCAGATGTAGTTCACAGCAGTATAACAACAATGACAAAAAACACAATATTGTTTTCATGGGATCATACTTTAGCCATATATAGTCAGTTATCTTTGTGTTGATATCTTTGATCTTTGTGATTTTTCTGCAGTGGCCTTTTAACATCAATTTGCCAGCTTCCTGCATGTGAAAATTAAGCATTTTCAGTATGAATTTTTCATCCTGATTGCAGTTTTGCCTGTGTGTCCTTAACACATCTCTGTTGATTATGCCTTCATTTGTGCCAAGGAAAGGGTCCAATGAGTTTTGTAAGTATTTTATTCTCCGTATTAAAGTTAGTAAGTGATTTCCTGTGTTCTGTCCTGGACCGTAAGTGGTATGAGTTGAAATGATATTATGCTTTAAAATCTAAGTGTAGAGTAAAAACAAGACTAGAAAGAAACAGCAAACTCAACAGGCCACCATATATGCACTTCAATCCATGAATCAGTGTCTACGAAAAAGCAGGGCCATTGCTTAGTACTTGAGGTCCTGTTCATTTCCCTTCTGTCTCCTCTGTATGCGACAACCTGGAGCAATTGTGAGGCAGTTCTCTTTTGAGTGACGTCCTTTTTTTTTTTTTTTTTTTTTGAGTGACGTCCTTTTTTAACTCAGTTCTTTGAAGCCAGTGACATTTTTACTTTTCTTCTATAAAACCTTAGAAGTAAGGTAAACTGCTGGAAAGTAGAATAATCTTTCCAGTTGTTGTCTAATGAGAAAGGAAATATTCAGAATGCAGTGTTTCTGTTTTCTTTATAACGTAGTAAAAAGGGGGATCATTTATTGGGGCCCAGTGAGGTGATTCAAGGTGTGCACATGCTCGTAAGCTCAGTGCCTGGCCCTTGAAGTTTCTGAGTGGCACCGAGGCCAACATTTCTAGCTCCTGTATTCCATTCATTATGTTCATTTCCACCATGCCCCAGCCCCACCTCTGCCAATTATTTTTTGTTTCAACCTTCTAATTACAACATTATATGACCATTCAGACTGGTACTAATTAAATCATTACTTAATTCACAAAGTGTGCAATAATGTTAATGCTTCTTGTCAGCTGAAATTGCAACATGGCACCAACTTTCTTTATTCTCCAGATATGGGAGGAGGGGGTAGTCCTCTTCCAAATAAATAACTTTTTAACCTCTGAGAGTTAGCTGACCATGATTTAGTGACTAACTTTTCCTCCCAAATAAGAAAAGAGTTGTATAAGTGCCAGCAGTTCATCATTGTCATGGTCATAAGATCATGATTTTACCCTTTTTTTGTGGGGAATTTCTTGATGGTGAAGGAAAACATTAATACAAGATATAGTTGCTGCCACATTTTATCATTTTGTTCTTTATATCATTCATAACAGAGTAAAACAGTGCTTGCCTTTCCTCCTTCATATTTAAAACAGATTTGTTTTCCGCTCAATTAGACTTGTGATCACAAGAACACAAAGTAGTATTTTTCTCCTTCTGGGTAGAGACATATCGTATGATGGGCAAATTGTCAGAAATAATTATACCAAATGATGGAATAAAATCCAATGGAAAACATCTTTCTCCTTCCTAGTGATGCATTTTTATTTAAGACACAATGAACACCAAACACGTTTATGACAAGGTGAAATTGACAAGTGGCCCTCTGCCATAATTTTATTTTTAATTGCTAGTAAACTAATTATCTAGAACAGCATGTTGTATAATCCACAAAACTGTCACTCATGGATCTTAAATAAAGGTGAGATATATGGTGTGGAACAGTAATTCTTTAAGAGCTCGTCTAATAATAATGATACTGCCTATAATATAACAATGAACATCGTGCAGAATAAAAGACTTCCGCACACCCATGAAATATTATTTGTATGTACATGGTGCTTGTTTTGAGTATGAATTTTAAAAAATCAGGTTAATTGTTTTCTCTCCCAAGACCAAATTGTGTAACTGCTTCCTTAAATACAATTTAGTTTCAAATAGTTGGATGATTTCTCCAGTGTGAGGGTGACAGCCCCACTAGTGTTCCAACCCCACTACAGTGTTATAGTCAAACAGTAGTTATTTTAGTGTGAGTGTTGGCAACACTTTCTGAAAAGGGACCAGTAGTAAATAATTATGGCTCTCTGAGCCATGCAGTCTTTGTTGTAGCTACTCTAATGTATAACAGCAGCCCTAGATGAAACAAGTAAGAGTGAAAGTATGTTCCAGTGGGCACGAAAGTTTGAACTTGAGATAATTTTTATTTGTCGCGAAGAATCATTCTGCTGGGTATTTTTCGCTGTTCACTTCATGAACTGAATGGGCAGGGACCTTTTGGCTTCGGCTCACAAACTGCAGTTCCAAACCTTTTTCTTGTGCCTCTCTACAGTGCTACATATGTCAGTCAGTCAGTTTGTAATTCCTTACTGTCTGCTGGGTGCCACACAAGGTGATAAATGCTTAGGGATAATCAGAGATAAAAAGAGCAAAGCCTCTTTTGTGAATAAGCTTGCAGCTGAGCCAAAGACCTGTAGATGGAACAGAGGTGCAATATTAGATGCTAAATGATAAATGTCCCTGTGTGTTCAGAGCTACCATTATTTTACAAGGCTAGCAGGGGTGAATACATCAGATGAAGAAGACCTTTTGCCAAGTCTTGACCTGGTTAGATAAAGACACACAAAAATGATGAGATTTCAGCTGCACCCTAAAAATAAGGGCTTCGATATTTAGAAAGATATTGGGAGCATAATGTCTTCCTTCGGGGTGAAGGGCTGGAAATGAAGAAAATGTCAACCACAACTCACTTATTCCTATTGATTTTTTCCTTTTCACTGCTCCACTGAGGTCATTATGGAAGTTTCAAGCATTTTTTAAAGAAACTTACAATTAAAACCAAATACTGGGACTGGAGCAATAGCACAGTAGATGTGATATTTACCTTGCATGCAGCCGACCTGGGTTCTATCCCTGGCATCCCATATGGTCCCCTGTGCACTGCCAAGAATAATTCCTGAGTAACCCCTGAGTATTGCTGGGTGTAACCCCAGAAAGCAAAAACAGAATAAAACAAAGCAGAACAAAACCAAAAATCCTGAATAGTCACCACCTAGATTCTACGTTAACATTTTGCTACATTTATTTTTATCACATATCTGATCTTCTATACTTTTAAAAACATATTATTTTAACCTTTTGTCCAGCCAGCATCTATTTTATAAAATGCTTTGTACATTACGTTACCTAAATAAATAATTTTTCCAAGGTAAATATGAGATACTGTTATTTTCCTATAAATATATGAAGTGTGCATATATTTTATAAGGTTATGTTGGCTTTTAGGTTTTTTCATTCTGTGAGTGCAACATTCCTATTCAATAGAGGGTACGTACTAACATGGAATATTCATTCTTAGGATTGACATTACTTAACCCTATATAACTTATATTCCCATTGAGATTTTCCCACATCCCTAAGAACCCCTCCCAGCTAATTATTATCCCCATTCCAATTCTAAAAAGTTTCCCAAAAATTGGAATTTAGCCAGAAAGGTTGTACAGAGATCAGACAGTTGCCTTGTGAATGGTCTTCCAGTCCTGTTCCCAGCACCACATAAAGTCCCCCAAGCAGGAATGATCCCTGGGCACTGTCAGGTGTAACTTAAAAAAGAAAAACAAATTCAGCTGACTTTTCTTGCACTTTTTGGGGGAGCCGGAGACTTCCTCATGGTTCTGTGCTCATCGGTCACTTCAGGTGGGACTCCGAGGAGCATGCGGGCCTTTCCGCATGCCAGGCTTACCATGTACAGTCGCTTGTTCTGGTTCTTCATGCTGCAGCTGAGTCTTGTCTACTTTCAACTTTCATATAAGTGTAACATGCACACAAATGTTCATGTAGCTTTTGTCTTTTGTTATCACATCTTTGATTTTACCTGCTTGGTTATTGCATTCTGGGAAGAGGAAAATTCTGAACGTATTTATTTCCCACAAGATAACAGACTCTTGAATGTGAGCTGTCTAGTGATCAAATACAAGTCCTGTCCTTTTTCACACATACTATAATTTCCATTTATTTACATAAAAGTAAACAGCCTATTGCAATTTTTCTATCATGTCTTAAATGCCTCTTTATGCAATTTCCATATTGTATATTGTTTAATTTGTCCTTCCAGTATATATTTCTCAAAAGGGAAAATAGCAAAGGATATTGAAGTGAGCGAATCACATCGTTCCTTACATCTTTTGTTGCCACATCGGATTCCCATTGGCCAGTGGGGGTGGCAGAGCTGGGGTGAGTGAAAGAGAGGAAAATGATCACTGAGGGTTGGAGTGATAGCACAGTGGGTAGGGTGTTTGCCTTGCACGCAGCCGACCCAGGTTCTAGCCCCAGCATCCCATATGCTCCCCTGAGCACTGCCAGGAGTAATTCCTGAGCAAAGAGCCAGGAGTAACTCCTGAGTGTCGCTGGGTGTGGCCCAAAAAGCAAACAACAAGAACCAAAAAAAAGATCACTGAGCTGCTGGCTCAGCTGCTTTTCTTTTTCAAGCAGTGGCGTATTATAGAAGTAAAGGATACTCCAATGATAACATGTAGATTTTTATTTTGTAGTATAATGGAAGGGAGAGAATCTGAGGCTTATGCTTAACATTTATGATTGAAATGGGAATTTACAAAACCTGAAACTAAGCTATGGCATAGAATATTAAGTCTGGAGACTAAAGAATGCTTCTCCCTTCTTAGAAGGATGCCACTGATGGAGACATGTTTGCTTAAGTTCTCAAGCCCTCTCGTTGGCACCCCCTTCATTAGTGGTGAGCTGCTTAATAATTCCATGGTGACACTGGAAAATTTCTCTATGAAATCTAAAAAGTTTATCAGTCTCTTATTAACCCCACCCAATACAAAGTTTGGAGAAAACCGTGTGCAGTATACCATGAGAGGAAACCCGACTTTCTTTGTCTGCAGTGGGGAGAGCCGTGTTCATCATTCATCTGTCCTCAAACCAGCCTCTGAAGTCTGTGGCTATTTTTCTGCTGCACTCTTTGGGAATAATTTTCCCCTGGATATTTTCATTGTCTTTTTTGCAGTTAGTATATCATCTGTGTCTAAACTTGAATTCCTCTATATCTATTAAATATTTAACAATATATATATATATACACATATATATATATGAGTTTCACTATTTATAGTTAAATGTATATGTGTACTTTCAAGGCTGCACCTTGAGTATATATATATATATATATATATATATGAGTTCCACTATTTATAGTTAAATGTATATGTGTACTTTCAAGGCTGCGCCTGGTGGTGCTCGTGGCTCTGAACGCAGGACACTCCTCCACTCCTGGGAGTACTCGAGTGATGACCAAATGTGACTCCAGGGATCCAACCCAGGTTGGCCGCATGCCAGGCAAACACCCTACCCTCGGTCCTATATTTTATCTCCAATTTCCATGTATTCTTTACATATGTGGTAAAAATTAGGCAGCATTTGATATCACTTGAGAAGCAATTTATATTCCAAACAGTTTATATTCTTTGTTCTTGGTGTTTAAACAGCCTTATCTTGCTTCTCAGAAGCTTATTTAAGGGCTTCAGCTTTCCCTGTATCAACTATGGATTTCGTCATAGATATTAAAAAAGAATTTTTTCCTCCTTTTAAATTAGCACTGTCAAGAAACCAATAAAATGCCAGAGCAGTATTGTATCAAAGTAGTGGGGGTTTGCATTTCATTTTCCACTTGCAAATGAAAGAAATAAAACCATATGGTGTTTTTACTATCTTTGTCTTCTTTATTTTACCAAAAAGTTTTTGGAAGTCCATTTAGAAATCTCCAAAATTCTAGAGTAAAATGATCACAGAAGTCTAAGTTTCCTGAAAAGTTTTCCTAGAAATACATCCTGCTTAGTGCTTACACATCATGGGATTTTATCTGTATGAAAGAGAATGAAAGCCATTCCTTATCCTAGGAGTTTTAATCTGAAAATTGTTCATTTGTTCTGGTGAGTCATTTATTCAGAGTCCTATGAAATTCTACAAATCTGCTGGTATTAGTTGAGCATACAACTTACAAGTGTTTGGAGAGATGTTTATCTTCATCACTGGTATAAAGGTCTACTTGCAGTTGTTCATTTACTAATTAGCAGTTTTTATTTTTTGTTATGAAACACAAGTAGTAAAGAATTCAAAATATCGATTACCATAGAAGACATTAAGAAATATTATTATACTTGAGAAAATATTTGACTTATTAAAAATGATTGCATTATAAGATTATTCTGTTCCTTTCCTTCAAGATAACACCAACATAAAATGAATCTGCTTATGTAATTTCTTTTCTCAATTTGGTGCAAGACTTGTATAGCTCCCAGTGGTAGATTTTGCTGTTGTATTGCATGATTAAAGTGTCCATCAAAACCTTACAGTTGGTAAACAGTATTAAAAATCCATCTCCAGCTTCTGTAAACTGTACACAGAGCTATGAAGACTAGAATAAATGGAAATGTTTTAATTAAGTCAAGTAGGACTAATCAAAGCAAAGCAACCAGTTCATTCAATTGAACATGTAAATGCTCGATTCCTCTATAATATAACTGAACATTTATGTCTTCTATTAAAGGATAGTCTTTTGCTTATACAAAAGAATAGCTTTTGTATAAGCCATTGTTTAACATGAAACTGAATCCTGGAGACTTCCCATACTTTCAAAATTGCATGTTATGGAATATTTTATTAAATATTCTTTTCTCTGCATTCAGTATACTTTGAAGAATTCAGCTTCCTTTACTGGAGGAATGGAGACCTGTGTATCTGATTTAGTTAGCCTGTTGCCCTCTTTTCCTTGAGAGAAATTCCCCTTCCCCTTCCTATTTCTTCGTAGCATGTCTTAGTGTACACGTGTGTGTGTGTGTGTGTGTGTGTGTATAAAAGCACCAGGTTCTATTCTCAGAACATTTTACATGTTTAGCACTTAATCCTTGAAACAAAAGCACTTCCATCTTATAGGTAAAGATACAGACTGGGAAAACCACTGAAAAATTTCAGTAGTTTTATTTAACCACTGAAACTGACAGGGTTAATTTGTGAGCACATATCTCAGGATATTCATTGTGTTGAAATTAATTCAAATTGTGTTGAAGGTGATTCACATTAAACACCAGGAAGAACTAAGATAAATAAATGCTTAAAGAAGCCATTCGGTGAGCTAAGCTAAAATCAGTTGCATAAGGCAAGTGATCTAGGATTTTTTGTCACTATTAAGAGATTAAAAGCAATCCCATTACAAGTCTACTTTCCATGAATTTGCTATATTCATAGTTGAGGCAGCAAAGTTGAATTAGTTGACTGAAGGTTTTGAGTCAATTAAATGTATTCAATGTGTACGAAATATGGAGAAGAGTCTTCTTAATTTTTAGTGACTTTAATCATATATATTTTTTGGAAGGTCATTGCCATACAACAGTTACACATTTTCCGCTTCCTAGTCATTTTCTTATATAAAGTTTAAAAGTCTCTTGTCATGTAATATATATGCTGTAAAATACTCCCATATAACTACGGTTCAGTGCATTGTACTATGTGTGCAGTGCTGTGTAACCATCACCATAGCCCAGAATTAGGGCACTGGTATCACTCCAGAAATTTCAGTTATTCTTTGATCTCCTTTGTTTTATCATAGTTGTATGCAGCACCACCATTCTTGTTGAACTCCATGTATCTGATACAATATGCTTTCATTTTCATTCCTTTTCAAACAGTTCTAATTTTCCATGTGATTTCTTCTAGTTTAAATCATATTGATATCCTTCAGGATATTTGTGGATTTTGCAAAATTCATATGCTTAAGAATATTTGTTGATTTCCCAAATTATTTGTCTTGATTTCTATTAGAAATATATCAAAAGTATTCTTTTTTTTAGTTATTTTGAATCAGTATGGACCAATAACAGGGTACAACTTTGTGTGTACAAAGCCCTAGTTTTAATCCTTGGTGTCATTCTTCCAGATTTTTCTGTCTAGTTGTTTATCAGATTTAAAAAATGTTTAATTAATTTCTTTTTATTGAATCACCATGAGATACCCAGTTACAAAGTTGCTCATGTTTGAGTATTAGTCATGCAGTGTTCTATCCCCTGTCCCTTTACCAGTGCACATTTTCCACCACCAATGTCTCTAGTTTCCCTCCCACCACCCCGTCAGCCTGCCTCTATGGCAGACAATTTTCTTCTTTCCTCTCCCCTGCTCCCTCTTTCTCTTTCCTTTTGAGCATTATAATTTGCAGTACAGGTACTGAAAGGTTAACATGTATATCCCTTTACCTGCTTTCAGCACAAGTAATCATTCCCAACTATCATTGTTGTTGTGGTCCCTTATCTGTCCTAACTGCCCTCCCCCTACCACTTATGGCAAGTTTCCAACCATTGACCCATCCTGCTAGCTCTTGTTTCTGCTATCCGTGGGTATTAGTGTCATACTGTTTTTTTATATCCCACAAATGTGTGCAGCCATTCTATGTCTGTCCCTTTCCTTCTGACTTATTTCACTCAGCATAGTAATTTCCGTGATCGATTTATAAGCAAATTTCATGAATTAATTTTTTCTAGTGGCTGTGTATTATTCCATTGTGTAGCTTTACCATAGTTTCTTTATTCAGCCATCTTTCTTTGTTACTCAAGTTGTTTCCAGATTCTGGCTATTGTGAATAGTGCAGTTGTCAATTTTTTTTTTTTTTTGGGTCACACCCAGCGATGCTCAGGGGTTACTCCTGGCTCTGTTCTCAGAAATTACTCCTGGCACTGTGTGGGGAACCATATGGGATGTCGGGGATCGAACCCGGGTCAGCCGCACGTAAGGCAAATGTCCTACCCGCTGAACTATCACTCCAGCCCTGCATTTGTCAAATTTTTATTGTTGGTATTTTCAGTCCCAGGCATTGAACTCAGAGCCACACACATTAATATAAATGCTTTACCACTGAAACACATCCCAACCCTGTTCTTACCTACATTTGAGTGGAATTTTGAAGCCTCCAAATGTTGCTGTTTTAACTTTTATTTAAACACCGTGATTTACAAAGTTGTACACAATACAGGTGTTTCAGGCATTCAGTATATTTCAATGCCAGTCCCGCTACCAAAGACCTTACCACCACCAAAGACCCTAGTTTCCCACCCACCCTCAAGCCTGCTTTCTTAGCAGACACTGATTAATTTACATTATGTTGGCTATTTGGCATATCAAATACAACACAGTAGCTTGCCAGGCTCTGCCTTGTGGGTGGGATACTCTTGTAGTAGCCTCTCATCTCATGCATTTATTGATGAATGGGAAAGATTCTTTCCCCAGAAAGACAGGGAAAGACCAGCTTTTCTGCTAGATGGAACTCGGAAGAGCTGTGGAGTCCGGATGTTGAAAATGGCAGCCCCCATGGTGTGGGGGTTCCTCTGGCTTCTTGCGAGGCTCTGCTGGGATTGTGGGCCAGGGCTAGAACCTGCCTTCCCTCCTGGGCACCTCATGATCAGCTGCACACAGGGAGAGCCGGTAGCAGCTCTGCCCTTTGTATGAGTCTCTGGATCAGGCATACCAGGGCTTGAAATAGACGGCTGTAGGGTGGGGGTTCTGATGAGCAGGGCTTGTGGTCAGCTTTTCTGCTGAGTGGAGCTCTGATGAGCTGTGGAGTCCAGATGTTGAAAATGGCGGCTCTATGGTGGGGATTCCTCTGGCTTCTTACAAGGCTCTACTGGGATGGCAGGCCAGGGCTAGAACCTGCTTTCCTGGGTGCCTCATGATCAACTGGGCACTTGGAGAGCCGGTAGCAGCTCTGCCCTGTGTATCTGAGTCTCTGGGTCAGGCATCTGATCCCATGTTGTATTTGATATGCCAGAAACCAGTTACAATTATAGACCTCATTCCCATGACCTGAAGGAATGATTTGAGGCTCTTCATGTTCCTGGAGCAAGCAGATGCCCTTGGGTTACACTAGCATGTGACAGGACGTATGGAGATGTTACTGGTGCCTGCTCGAGCAAATCAATGAACAACAAGAAGATAATTGATACAAGTGATATGTTGCTTATTACAACATATGTCTCATAATAGTGTTTCTAAAGTCATGACCTTTATACTGATCTGTTATGTGCAGACTGAACCGTCTGTGCTATTGCTTTCTCTTACTGAGCTTCTACTCAGTTTTTAAACAAGTTGTTCATGTTATTTGTTACAGACATTCAGTATTCAACCCTGGTCCCACCATCATTGCAAATTCCCACCACCATTATTTCCAGTTTCCCCAAGCATTGCTTAAACTAACCCTATAGTAGACCCTCAATAGTTTATTTTATATTGCTTGTTAAAGATAGTTTGCTAAAAATAGTCAAGATATGTTTTCATAGAAGAAAGTTCATGAAGATTGTTCAGTCTTCCCCATGAAACCATTTTGCCATTAAGCCCTTGTTTAAGCAATTACTGATATGTTGCTACAAGATAGGCCTTATGAGTATATGTTTTGTTATTGCTTGCTTTGTACCTTACATCAACTAAATGTGGTGTGCTACAGTAGCATTTGAGTTGCTGAATGGCTGCAGATGTGGCTACATGCTCCAGGAATTCCAAAATGTTTAATGGGGTGATAAAGTTGGAGTTAAATTTTTAATATGTGTGGCTTTGGGATAAGGGCAGGACCTTCCAGAAGAAAAGGGAGATGCCTATGGCTGGCCCTGCTTCATTCCTGGCATCACAGCTGCTTCCCTGCAAACCTCCAGGGGTGTATCACAGAGCACAGTGTTCACTGAGAGGTTGGTCCCCAGGCCTCCTTCACACACACAGACACACAGACACACATATACACAAATACACACATACACACAAACACACACCACTGTTAGTCAGAGGCTAAGGGGAGAGCTCAAAGGGATAGAGCTTTGGGCTCAGTCTCTTCCTGCATATGATCCCCTCCTCACCCAGTCAAGCACAGCCCCTTTCCAGCATAGCCTCTGAGGACTGCCAAAGTAGCCTAAAAAATGTTAGTCAAAAGTCCATGCTTAATAATTAGACATGATAGTGGAAGTAGAATTTGCTGTTCAATAAGCCTACATTTAAATAAAACCCAGGTTGATGCTTTTTTTTCTTTTATGGGTCACACCTGGCAATGCTCAGGGGTTTCTCCTGGCTCTGCACTCAGGAATTACTCCTGGTGGTGCTCAGGGAACCATATGGGATGCCAGGGATCGAACTCAGGCCGGCACAGGCTGGCCGCGTGCAAGGCAAACACCCTACCCACTGGACTATCACTCCGGACCCTGGTTGATGCTTTTAAGTCTTTTAGTCTAAGGTTAATCAACATAACATTGTTTTCTGTGCTTTTTACATGTTCCATAATATGACATTCTCACAACAGTAGTGATCACTTATTTAAAAATACAGTAGTGGAACTTATAAGTAGCAATGATCTCTAAACATATGTTTGGACGAAATTTGGGGGTATAGGAGTTAAAGGTTGAACCCTCTTTAGAGGACTTTCGTCACTGCTGCTTTTGCTCCTCTGTCCTGCTCTGCCTCCTTCATCAAGATGGATGCATTAAGCTGGTGCAGACCACAATGTTGTTCTCTCTGTCTGCGTGCCCTCATATCCCAGAGTGCTTGGAAAAATCTTTGCCTGAAATCGTGAAACGCAGTGTTATCACTAGCTGGTGTCTTTTTCTTCTCAAATCAGTCGAGACTTCTGGTGGGTAATACAAGCACTGACAGGTATAGGGAGATGGAGTGTACAAGTAACAGGTATAGGTAGAGGGTAAAGGAGTTAGGACAATGGCTTCAGGTCGGCTGCATTTAAAGATGCAGTTGCCGGCAGAGCAAGTTGGGTGAGTTGGACCTAACCTTTTGCTTCTATCTGATGTGTATTTGCCATTTTTAATGTTGTTCTTTTCACCTGTGCTTTCATAAAAAAGTGTCTGTTTTTTGGTGAACTTCCTTTGCCTTTTTTGGGCGCATAAACAGTGACCCTGAGCCTCTTATCAAGCTTTCCGCTGTGAAGAGAAGCCCACATCTACAAGGCTTCCCAGCTGAATTCCACTTTTGCTCGTAAAAGGACACAGAAGCCGACTGGAATGAACAAACCAAGAATGAAGTCACTGGCTTAGCCCAGGGCCAGCTTGCCTACAGGAGAAACATCTGTGTGGGGCCTACTGCTTCATCGGACCCAGTGGGCAAAGGGGACCAGTGCTCAGAACCCTGATTGTTGCGTGCGCAGTCAGACTGAAGGTCATCACAGTAATGATCACATTGCTTGTGATTTTGGAGTATTTGAACAAAATGGGAAACTGGACTCGGTTTGGAGACACCACAGTAAGTTCTCTCATACAATGGCATGGGTTTATTGAAAAAATTCTAACCAGAATGTGGGCATTGAAGTCACACTTTTTATCTGAAATTATGAATAATTGTGCTTTCACGCACTCTGCCCAGTGCTTGACGTGCGTGGAGAGATACCTGGAGGACGAGGCCCAGCTGGACCTGGTGGTGAAGTACCTGCAGGGTGTGTGTCGGGACGCTGGCTCCTGGCTGCTGGCGCTCATCAACGGCGACCGCCCGGCTTCATCCTCGACGTGCTGCTGCCCGAGGCGGTCATTTGCGCCATCTCTGCCTCGACGCTGTGGACTACAAGACGGCCGAGGAGAAGTACATTAGAGGACCCTCACTCGCCCCGGGAAAGGGAGGTCTTTGACAACCAGCTCCTGGAAGAAAGGAGCCGCCAGGGATGCTGAGCCCGGGTGGGGGCGGGCCTCGCCCTTGTCTCCATCCCGCGCCCTCCTGACCTCTCTGTGCCCCAGGCTCACTCCCCTCGCCAGGCCAGGCTCAGCGGCAGGTGCCCATCTTGCGGGGTTCTCGCAGGAGGCGCCCCTCAGAGCATGGTCTGCTGCTGCTGCCCACGGGATTTCCTCTCTGGAAGGTTCTGAGCTCCTGTGATCTGGGCAGAATCTGACCATCTGCAGGCGCTTGGGACCTTCACGTGCAGCTCCCAGAATGTCGGGTCGCGTCGCAGAGCCCACCCATGCGCCGCCCTCACTGGTCTCCTGCCATGTCACCCTGGGGTGCCACCTGGTGTGCTGAGAACCCAGTACCTCGGTCACCTGGCCCCCGTTGCCCCCGACTCCTGTGATGCTGTGTGGCCCGGATACAGACATCTATCTGTTCTACCCTGGTGGGTGGGGGCAAAGCCTGTCGAGACACCCCCGCCCCGGAGATGGCGGGATATATATCCCACCCGCGCCCATGGAATATTTATTCTAACCCGTGTGCGCGTGTCTGTGAGCAAACCTGGGCACACTCGGCCCTGCTAGGAGAGGGGGCCTGTCTCCACCTGGGCGGCCAGCTCAGCCCCACTGCCCGCGTCCTCCTGCCATGTCCCTCGCCGTGCATGGACGTGGCTCAGATCTAGAAGCAGGCAGGCCGGCCTGGAGGGCCACCCCAGTGCCAGGCGGGGGGGGGCTCTCAGGGGACAGGCAGTGAGAGCTGGTGATCCCGCCAGGACAGGGAAGACCCAGCTCTGATTTTTTTTATAATTATGAAATTCATAATTTCACCTGAAATTATGAATAGATTGTGTTTTTCTGATACACTGGCCATTAACATAGGATAATAATGAACAAAGTAGGTTAATAACTATATTTGTTTTTGTCCACCCAAAATTGAGAGTAGATAAGTAGAGAACATGCTAAGGCATTTTAGCTCTTGGAGTTATTAAATATTTCAAGAATTGGTGTTTCCTGGGTGTTGTTTGCATTCTGTTTACCTCCTTATGAAATAGTCACTGTTCCCTCCGTCCTTTCATGGTTTTCCCTCTTCCTTTACTGGAGTTACTGTTTTATTTTACGCCCCTCACACATCTCTGTAATGATAAGTAAGAATTATAATAATAGTCATATTTTACATGCTTACCAGGTATTGTTTTGTGTATATTTGTTCAGTGTGTGTTTTTATATGATTGTGTTAATCATCTTGTGGTAGATCATTTACATTTTACCTGAAGGAAACTGAGTCACTATTGCTGTCTTTACCTCTCTGGGCACTCATTTAACTTGTCATGACACTGGGCTGCTAGCCTGATGCCTCCATTAAACAATTCAGGCTGTTGGTTTCCAGTAGACATCAAGCTACTGCTCAGCCTTTTTAAACCTGAGTACCCTTCATGGGAATTACCTGCCTTCTGTGTCACTTATCCTGGGAACTTCAGTCCCAGAAAATTGCTCATCGTAGAGGAAGTTTTGAAGAACAAGGGGTAGAGATTATAAATCTCACTGCCCTCATCCAGGGCTGCTCGAGGTCTCAGAGTGATGAGCATGGACTAAGGGAACAGAGTGTTAAGTGTGGCTTTCTCTCCTTGCGATTGCAGGAAAAGGTTCCCAGGAAAGACTTACTAGCTCATGTTTCCTGATTCAGTGTCTGTCCCCAGAACCTGGGAGCTGTAAAATGTTGAGAATCAGATGACTAATACATCATGTAGGCCATGTATGTGGCTTCTTTTCATTGAAATCCTCTCTGAAAACTTCTGGAAACCCGACTCTCGATAATACTCATTTCCCTGAACCCTGCTCTATATTTTTTTTTCTGTTTGTTTGGTAGCATTTGCTGTTCTTTTTTTCCAGTTTTTTTTCTTTTGGGTCACACCCGGCGATGCTCAGGGGTTATTCCTGGCTCTGCACTCAGGAATTACTCCTGGCGGTGCTCAGGGGACCATATGGGATGCCAGGGATCGAACCCGGGCAGGCATAGGCTGGCTGCATGCAAGGCAAACGCCTCTACCTGCTGGGCTATCGATCCAGCCCATTTTTTACAGTTTTTAATATATTTTATTATACCACCATGAGATAAACACTTACAAAAATGTTCATGTTTGGGTTTCGCCATACAGTGTTCCAGCACCCATCCCTCCACCAGTGCCCATTTCCCACCACCAATGTCCCCGATTCCCTACCCTCTCCCCTAGCCTGCCTCTATGACAGGTTCTTTTTCTCTTTTCTCTCTTTTCTCTTTCTCTCTTCCTTTTCTTACAATTTGTAGATTGTAACAATATACTTAGAGGCTATCATGTGTATCTTTTTGCCTGTATTTAATGCTCAGTTTTATGTGGGTAATAGCACTTTCTACTATTATTGGCACACTGTTCCCTTCTCTGTCTTACCTAATCTCTGACTCCCACATGTTTGAAGAAATGAGCAGAAACTTGGACAAGGAAGAAGTTCGAATGGCCAAAAGACATATGAAAAAATGCTCATCATCATTAGTCATCAGAGAAATGCAAATCAAAACAATGAGGTATCATCTCACACCACAGAGACTGGTCCTATGCTAAATAGTAAGAACAACAAGTGCTGGC
>JAJIBD010002356.1:267500-275572 GCA_021461705.1 Cryptotis parvus
CTCCTGGTGGTGCTCAGGGGACCATATGGGATGCCGGGATTGAACCCAGGTTGGCTGCATGCAAATCAAACGGCCTCCCTCTGAGCTATCGCTCTGGCCCCCACAGTGGAACTCCATGCAGCTCTAGGTAAGCCACGCCATTCACCGCAGAATGGACGGAACTAGAGAACAGGTGACTATTAAGTGGTTTAAATAGTTCTGGGACAGGGATCCTTGGATCAGATGGGATGATGAATCACTGAACAGTTTTCATCAGCTCCAGGAGGTCAGAATACAGAGAGATGGTTGGGGACTGCCCTAGTCCTGAGGCGGTCTGTGCTCCCTGGAATGGGATTGCTGTTTTCCTGGACACAGTAGCCAAGGAATACAGATGCTTGGCCAGAAAAGATTTAATGCAATATGGCTGCACTCACTGGGGTGTGACTTCCATGACCCTGCACGCCCTCGATGTAATCTCTTAACTAGGAACATTGTTTGATGTTAGAGGAATTTGTTTGTGAATATTCTCTGAACCACATTTCAACTCTAGGAACGTTCCTCAGCTCTTCAAATCTGAGTTGTCTGTACTGGAAAGTAGTATTGAGTAGTGTTTATAGTTTTAAGTGGACGAAAATTACAACATTTCACTTAAAATCATGGGGGTAGAATGAGTTACAGGCAGAACAAGGCTTAGAGACTCTCCCTCGGCATCCCCCTCTCTCCCGCCTCGTGTTAGGTCATTCTAAACATTTTCCTCTTCTGTGTTTTGGATCTCAGGCTCTCCATCTGCTGCCTGTACTAAACTTCGTTGATCTTCTAGACGAGCTTTCGTCTTTCATATTAAACCCTCTGGTTTTGTATATGGCACACTCAGCTGTAACTTAGTTGCCAAGAGTAAATCTTGATATGCACAGAATGCGTGGAGAAAGCACCCATCCTGGCCGAATCGCAGTGGCGCTAAGAGTAGCTTTGTTCTTCTCACTTAAGTCTAGGTAATGCGTATAATTTTAAAAGTAGTTTCAGGCCCAGAGCGGAAGCACAACAGGTGGGGGTGTTTGCCTTGCACAATGATGACCCGGGTTCAATCCCGGCATCCCATCGAGCATCGACAGGAGTAATTCCTGAGTGCAGAGTCAGGGCCCCCGAGCATCGACAGGAGTAATTCCTGAGTGCAGAGTCAGGAGTAACCCCTGAGCATTGCTGGATGTGGCCCCCCCAAAACTGTAGTTTCAACAAAACGATATTTCTGTTTGAATTGCCTTTTAATGTAAATACTAAACTGGGAACTGCAGTGCTGTTGATCGGATTTTTCTCACACATCACTCTGCTTGAGGCCAAGTCCTTCCTTATCCATCACGTGTTGGAGGTTTTGCGATGTCGGTGGCTCTGTACACGTTTGAAACTTGGATAATAGGGGAAAATCTTTGCAACCAAACTTTTTTGACCACCTCTGAGTTGTTTCACTTTTTTTTTTTGTGGTCCCGGGACAGTTCTCCTGAGTACATTCGCACAGACTGTCTGCTGAATCACTGCTATCAGTTCTGACTACCTTGTAGGTCCATATACTAACTGTTTACTTGACTTTGTTTTAAAGTTAATTCTCTACCCTACAGGGATCAATAAACTATCTTGTTTCTAACCATACTCTCTGCATATGTAAAATATGTCCCTGCGATAAGAGAGCTTATTACTTTTTGAAATTTTTTTAAACCTTTCTTTTGGTAAATAAAAGCTTCTTTGGCTTTGATGTGACTATTACACACTTGGTTTGGGTTCTTTTTTGGGTTTCTTTATTCCCAGCCCTGTGGGACCACTGTGAGAAAAATATGGGAGGGGTGGTGTGTGAATTCCTTAATAAGTCCCAAAGGTAATCAGAAGAAAGAAATGTGATATGAACAAACTCACATAATATTCTTGTGTTTCTTTGGGGAATACTTTATACACATAAGGTCAGGCCTTTGTAATGTTAATTTCTAGATTGTAGGAAGAAAACCTTTATTTTAAAGAGTGATCATAAAAGCTTTGACTTACAGAAAGGTTGTTTTGGCACACCTGCTTTACGCCTGTGCCTGCCTGTCTTGCGATGCCCTAGTTGCTTAGGTGTAGGAAATACTCCTTCCAGGATGCTCAGGTGAGAGCATTTTAGCTGAAGTCAGAAAGAAACCTGCCAGAAGGATACTATTTTCCTGTGGTTCAAATAGTTTGTTCATGTTTTTTTTTTTTTGCTTTTTTGCTTTTTTTTGGGTCACACCCGGCAGTGCTCAGGGGTTTCTCCTGGCTCTGTACTCAGGAGTTACTCCTGGTGGTGCTCAGGGGACCATATGGGATGCTGGGGATCGAACCCGGGCGGGCATGGGCCGGCCGCATGCAAGGCAACGCCCTACCGGCTGGGCTATTGCTCCGGCCCTGAAATAGTTTGTTCAGTACGGCAATATACAGCCCTTGTTTTTTTTGTACATTTTTCCAGAGTGAGAGTTCTACTTAGAAAGCCTGGGTGCAGTTCCCTTCCTCTTAGGTTGACATTAAGGGGAAATGTAGGTCTTGTCAGTTAATCAAATATCTTAATTAAGTCTCTTGGCAAGCACAGTCCAAGTGTAGTTTCTGAAGGTATCTTGGTCCTAGTGACCTGACACAGACCTCGCTGTCGGTGCAGATGGTTTCAGTGCTTCTCACTACTTCATAGAGCCAGTCGCATGGTTGCAAAGAAAGTGGAATATCCAACCTCCCACAGAGTCTGAAGCAGTTGGAGACGTGATAGGATCAGAATACTACTGACGGCAGCCAGGCCCGCTGCTGAAGGTTCTTCAGCTTCTTCTCTCCCTTTTTCCCTCTTTCCATGCATTCTTTCTTCCTTCTTTCATGCATCCCTGTCTCTTTCTGCCTTTATCTTGGTCTTTATTACATTGGTTTTGGTTCTACAACAACAATAACGTTTTCACATTACATGTAATTAGGTAAATCATAAGATCAAATATGAACTGCCTTTGGGTACTGACATTGAATGCTCAACTCAGTTTATTCCTTTTTCCGTTCCTTCTTTCTTCCAGATAACTCCTCTTCAGTATCATTCTCTGAGTCTTCTGAATTAACCTTATTCATTAATTCATGGTTTTTCATTATTTCATATTAATCTGTCTTTCCTTAAACCATATCCAACTGAGTGTGTGTGAGTATCTGAAAGGACCATTCTCAAAACTCTTAACATCTTTCTATGCAGGAAAGGCTTTGCCAACTTCTTATTATTAAGAAAAGAGGGAAAAAGAAAGAGCACGGGGGTGAGGGGAAGTTGGCTGCTTCCAGAAGAGGCAATATATGGAAATTACCCTTGTTTCTTCTCTAAAGTAGTAAAGGTCACAGCAGTAGTTGCAAAACCCATAGGCTGCCTACTGCCTTCCACACATTCAGCATTACTATTCTTGCCTATTTTACCCTTAGGCGTCTTTTATTTCTTGCACAGATGGTCTCACTCAGGCCTAACAAAATGTTTTAAGCTTTGCATAAATTAAAACAAGAGGTCTCTGAGTACAAAAGTGCAACTTTTTTTTCACTTGAAAACAACTATGCTGGCATCTTCCACAAAATTACAGCCTCAAGCCAAGCTTTCATAATCTGTTTTTCTTTATGAAAGGAAAGGGGGAGAATATGTTCAAGTGTGTATATATCAAGTACAGATTTGGTTCAGTTGAATGGGTTATGCGGTGTTTAGGCTGTTGTGTTTCCCCTGGAGGTACGTCAAGCAGCATGAGTGATGACTCATGTGAAGTTATAGATTTGGGACTAATACTTCTGATATGCAGGAGTTTGGGACTTCCCTAAAATTCATATATGGCAACTGTTGAGATATTTAGGTTTGCAGGAACTCCCTCCTAGAATATTTTAATATGGTTGACTCATTTAATAGACTGACTTAAAAATGTCACTTACTTTAAGTTGTGTCTTATGAATCCTTAGACAGGGATTGCTTTTACATATAAATAATCATATGTCCCTACCACATGTTTCTGCTGTTGTGTCTTATGAATCCTTAGACAGGGATTGCTTTTACATATAAATAATCATATGTCCCTACCACATGTTTCTACTGTGTCATAATTGCACATTATATACATATGTGTATATAACATACATTTGTGTAATATCAAGATATATATAAAACCTATGTAAGAAAAAAGTAACCTATTATTCATTTTAGTGAATATTTTCAACATCATCTGCCTATAAGTATTGATTCCTTTATAAGTCCTCCTACTGTAAACAGGTCATATTGTAACTATTACTTTACATGTTATAGCCACTGTTTTTTACCTACCATAATAACATAAGCCTACTTTCATTTTTTTTCTTTTTGAGTCACACCTCAGCAATGCTCAGGGCTTACTCCTGGCTCTGCACTTAGGAATTATGCCTGGCGGTGCTTGAGGGACCATATGGGATGCCTGGGATCGAACCAGGTTGGTGGCATGCAAGGCAAACGCCCTACACGCTGTACTATCTCTCCAGCCCCCTACTTTCATATTATTAAGAAATCTTTTCATATTGAAGTCTTAAATGTTGTATTAGTGAGACACTTATGAAATCGGATAATGCCATCCATCTTTAAAAAAGGAATCTAACCCTTAAATAGAATCTAGTAGCCAAACAATACTTTCATAACAAAGCAAGTGATTTTCTGTCTTATAGCATCTTATAGGATTCATTCCTAAGGGACTTAGTGGCCAAATGCTTGGTTATTTAGGGTCTTGAGTTTCTTATCCCTCTAAAAGATCACTATAAGTTTGTCCCTCATAAGGGGCCCAAAGCTCTAATATCACAATGCTAACACTTTGGTACAACATATAAACTTTATTGCTTTTTATCCAGATAGAATTTTGCATAGTGAGATATTCATGACCATTTGTATCATGATAAGTGGCAAGTTTGGGAAATGGAGAGACAGTACATCATGCTGAGTGCAGGTTTTGTACACAGAAGGCCTAGCACTGTGTGGTAGCCTTAGGGAGCATCGCTAGAGTCACTCTCCCCTACCCCTAGCACAAGTATTTGGTGCCTACAGGCTAGTGGCCTGAAAACAAACAAGCCGCCAAACAGCAAATTGTTAATTTTAAAGGAGTACAATTTTGATCATTTTCTTTGTTCTTGTATAGAAAGTCTAAATTTAGTCCTTAAACGTAAGACAGCATAGGGGAATCACAGTTTAGAAAACTCAACACAGTGGGCCTGGGACATAGTACAGCACTTTGTGCACTTACCTTGCATGTGTCATACCTGAGTTCAATCCTGGCAGCCTGTAGAGTCCCCTGAGCTTTGCCGTGCAGAGCCAGGAGTGAGCTCTGAGCACCGCAACAACAGCAAATCAACTCAACACTGACTTTTCCAGATAGGTCAGTCTTAAAATGTTATATTATAATGCTTGCTTAGCCTTTTAGTCATGACAGAGACCAATGGTAACTTGATAATCTGCAAGTACAGTTACGTGAGAGTGAGCAGTGATTTGCTGCTTGAATACTTACAATTACTCACTTGCAGTACACTTCTTTTTTATCAAGTGATCAAGTGATCATGATATTATTGAACAACACAAAGTTGATTTGGGAGCCAAACGTACTGTATTTCTATGCTACCAGTGTACACGGTTGTTTTATGGTGTTGCCAATAGCTTTTATGTTTGCTTTAGTTTGGGGCCACTAAACTAAAGTTTAGTGGTGCTCAGGGTCTATCCCTAGCTCTGTGACCCGGGATCACTACTAGAGGGACTTGAGGGACTACTTGTGGTACAGAAGCTCCAGCCCAGGTTGGGTGCCTACAAGGCAACCACCTGACCCACTGTACTATGTTTCAAATATTTTGCCAGTGGGATAAGTGGGATAAGGTAATATCCTGTTTGTGTGCAATAGCCTGTGGCTTTAGTGTGGACTTTTCTGTCTGTTCTCATTGACTCTTTTTGAGAATCTTTTCTAGGCCTTTAAACCATACTTTTATTTATGATTTTCTCATACCAGTTTTAAGAATATTTAAGATATTCTGATAACTATTTCTTTATGGATGAATAATTTATGTCATAACTTACAGATTATGACTTACTTACTCATTACTTTTATTTTATCATGACTTTTGACTAGTAGAAATTTTTCATTAAAAATTTAGTGTATAAAGATTTTCATATATAGTTTTTATTTTTAAAAATTGTGTCTTAAATGGTTTGCACCTCTGGGGTCTTAAAAGTATTCTGTTATTTTCTGAAAATATTCTAGTTTAACTTTTATATTCAATTCATTAATTTGGGTGAAACTTAGTTTTGTATTATAGTATAAAGTTTCAGTTTTATTTCCCCCTTTGGTGAAACAGCTATACTGCCACAATATATTGAAAAGTGTGTAACACCAAACTCATCGAATAAAGATAACAGTACTGAAAAGTCTACCAGTACCAACCAGCTCCGTAAACTCTCTGAGAATGACTTTAGTGACACCATTCCAGGGGTGTTGAATGAACTCAAAGAAAGTCAGCAAAACACAAGAAAGCATGAGCAGGAATGAGAAGACTACGATCAGAAATGACAGACATGGAAAGTGCAGGTGATGGGAAAATGCAGTAGGAGATCTGGGCAGGAGAATAACAGTATCTGAGGAAAATACTTAATGAGCTGTAAGCTGAGATTCAGGAGACCTCTAGAAAACAAGGGAAAATAGGGTGTGGGGTAGAGAATGTCTGGAAAGAAATGAACAGCATGCCAGAGAACTATGGGATGAGATCCCGAGAAATAAGACAAGAATCGGTGCCATCCCTGAAGAACAGGAAGGCAAATTAAATGAAGAATCAGTAGTTAAAGAAATCAAAGGTAAGAATTTCTCAGAGTTAACAAGTGCAGGCTCCAAGATCCAAGAGGCCCAAAAGGACCAAGTGACGACCCAAATAGAAAAACTCCAGAACATGTTAAAATCAGAATGACAACAATAAAAGTACAGACAGAATATTGAAAGCAACAAAATCAAAAAATGAACTTGCATGCAAAGGAAAACTCATAAGATCTACAGTACATCTATCAACAGAGACAGAGCTTGATGGAAAGAAGTAACTTAGGGAATTAAATATATTTAAAAAAAGTATTGTTTATAAGGAAGTTATTGTCATCTTTATTATGTTCCTTTGTTAAAGTGTCTTTTTGTTATTTTAGTAGAGCTAAGATTCTTTTTTAGCAATGAGTTTGACAAAATTAATAAACTCCTTTTGTTGAAAAAAGTGCCAGAGCATTTATGGAACATCATTAGAAGGCAAAAACTTTTTAGCACGCTGCCACTGAGTGTGGCATTCACTGATGGTGCTTATGCTGCTTTTCCACTCTATTAAGAAAAGCCAGATAGACCTAGCTTGCTAAGGGATTTTATACTTTTTATTAATGAATTGATTTTTCATTTATGTACTTAGCTGTTTTTAGCTCTACTGTCTTTTTATTGCAATATTTTACTTATTAATGCAGATACTTAAGCATTATCTTTAGTTCTAATAATAAAGCCAATATTCCCCTTTTCAAGATAATATACACTTTCATACTTTCTGTTGTTGTTTTGGTTCGGGACACACCTGGCAATGCTTAAGGCTTTCTCCTGGCTCTGCACTCAGATCACTCATGGTGGGCTAGGTCCTGGGGATTGAATGGGGTCGGCTGCATGGAAGGCCAGTGCCCTATCTGCTGTGTCTGCTGTACTATAACTCTAGCCCCACACTTTTATAGTTTCTTAAGGTTTTCCTCTCCTCACTCATATTTAATGGTAGATTTGTAGACGTTAGCTATCTCATGTTAATTTTAAGATACTTTAGCATAGAATTATGCTACAAATTTTTTAATTTCTATACCTGTTACAAAAGAAAGCAGTAATCGAAACAGATATTTTGCACACCAGTGTTTAAAACAGCAGAGCGGAGCCCGATGCTCTTTTTGATAGAAGAATAAAAATAGAATATCCATATAATTAGATGTTATTCAGCCTGAAAAGGGAAGGAAAATCTGACACATGCTACAACCTGCTTGAAGATTGAATACATTATATTAAGTGAAAGAAGCCTGTCACAAAGGGCAAATGCTGTCTGACTCG
>JAJIBD010002357.1:0-64439 GCA_021461705.1 Cryptotis parvus
GCTTTAGTGGGTGACAAAGACTAGCCAGGTAGCACAAGTTTAGTACGTGACAATCTTAGGACAAAAAGTTTAGTAGTCAAAATGGTGTCTCATATGACATCATTAGAAGAATCAATAGAAGAATTAAAAGAATCATTAGTCAGGGACGGGAGTGATAGCTCAGAGGGTAGGGCGTTTGCCTTGCATGCAGCCGACTCGGATTGGATCTCCGGCATCCCATATGGCCCCCTGAGCACCGCCAGGAGTAATTCCTGAGCGAAGAGCCAGGAGTAACCCCTGAGCATTGCCAGGTGTGACCCAAAAAAGAAAAAAATTATTAATCAAATGGCTATCTTCCTTATCAAGGAAATAACTAAAAATGTCAGTGTCATCCCTTATGTTTAAAAGTCTGTTCATAGATCTTAGTAAACATTCTTTGTTACATTCGTTTGGCTTTGCCAGTGTTGGAAACCTCAGTGAATAAGAAAATAATTTTAATAGATTGGTAGTTTGAAATCTGGTGCATAACTTGACTGCTGCGTTCTAACACCTTATTATATTTCTGCCATTCAAGCTTTCACAGCCACCTCTACGCACATCATTATGTACAAAATACAGATATATTGACCACTAAAAAGTAAAATTTCATCATTATATATTTGAGCCTTTTTTATTTGATTTTCTCCACCATTTTCCCCCATCTCCTATAAGTACTAACTTGGTTCTGGTTTGATTTTTTCTTACATAATTGGCTCATTTTATTTCTGTACTTACCAAAATTGAGTAAATTTATATGTTATATTGACACTGTTTAGTTAAAGGCACTTAATTTACAGATCTTGGCTATCAGGTATAATGTTGCAACAAACTTAGGAGTAGAAGTTATTATTGAACTAGTAATTTAATTTTCTTTATGTATAGTCCTCAAATTAAAACAAGAACTGGATCACACTGAATTTCTATTTAAAATTTTGAGAAGTCTCCATATTACTATCATTCCCACCAAAAGTGTACAATCTCCACATCCTCAGAAATGCTTCTTTATTTGCGTTTTGCACCATATCCAGCAGTGCCCAGGGCTTACTCTTGTCTCTGTGCTCAGGGATCACATCTGGTGGTACTCTATGTGTGGTACTGGGGATTAAACCTAAGTCTACTGCAAGTAAGATAAGTGCCTTACTTGTAGTACCATATCTTCTGTACTATCCCTCTCATCCCTGAAACTTTTTTGTTTCCTGCATTTCAGATATTAATTATTTCCATAGGTGTGAGGTAATGCCTCTTTTTGCTAATAAAAGATATGAACATTATGTGTGTTTTTTCCTTTGAGGACCACACCTGGAGGTCCTCAAGGGTTACTCCCAGCAGTCCAGAGGACCATATGAGGTGCTGTGGCTCACACTTGAGTCAGTAGCATACAAAAATTCTACCTGACACACTAGCTTTCTGACCCCTAACAAAAATCCAATGTCTTCCTTTGAAAAGATGTTGTTTGTTTTGCCATTGAATATTATGGCTTGTTCATATATTTTGAATGCATGTATTTTTGAATCCTTGTCAGTTATATATGTTTGGATCCTTGTCAGTTATATATGTTTGTGAATGTTTTCCCATTAATTATGTTCTTTTCCTATTATGATGATAGTTTATTCTCTCCTTTTAAATTTATTTAAATTTATTTCAATGTAGGCAAAAGCACAACTGTTGGCACATTTCTAATTTGAAATTAATTAGATAACAAAGCTCCAATATTGAAAATCAATAGGTATCAAAAATCTATTTTTATTGAGTTTCATTAGTGTATGTTACTTTATATAACATTGTTAATTTTTCATTTAATTTGGTGTGCTCCTACTGGGACTTCAGTATTGAGGAATTAGGTGATGTCCAGTGAGTTGACAAGGAGGCAGCTGTGGGAGGTGTGCATGGCTGCTGGGGCTTCTGTAATTATGGGGGTGGGTGGAGGAGAGGTCACTGCCCACCCAAACTCTCAGGAGACACCAGAGTTCTCAGCCTGGGCATTAGGTACCTGAAATCATTCAGTTTGATGAATCTTCAGAGAAAATTCATGAACCTGTGGAACTGAGCCTTTGGTGTGGCTGACGATGTAGGGGATGGGGTGTGGCTACTAGGGTTTTGGCAGCTGGAGTACTCAGCCCATCCACCTCCAGAGGCACCCTGGATGTTTCATCTGCGAGGACTGATGTTTCTGTGAATCTTGGCTGTTCAGTCTGTATCTCATTTTTAATTTAAAAATAGAAGTATAATGCTCACAAATTTAAACTATATTGAAAAGTGGCAGAAATAATACCATAATTAGGGATCAGAAAGATAGTACAAGGGTTAAAGCAAATGCCATCCATGCACCAATCTAATTTTGATCCCTTGCACTATATAATTCTCTGAGCACTTCTGGGTGTGGCTGTAAATGTTCAGCACTGTGGGCCCCAAGGAGAACTGTATTCTAGTGCTTTCAGTAGAACTTCAAGCTTGATTGACTGCAATAACCAGGAGGCATCTAGAAATCCTTGAACTGCCCTTGGGTGCCCTTCCTCTAAGTGTCATAATTTTAAAATATAAACAGATAAACAGAAATACCATATATTCTCACTCAGATGTGGTTTGTAAAGAAACAGAGTAATGCAATAGACAATGTCCAATACAGATAAACTATGTATCTGACTAGCGAATTGAAGGGCACCCAGAACAACAGAATAGGTCCAATGGACCATAGTGGAGCTATATTTACATTGGTATTACACATGATGTGGTAATATTGTATAGTTATCAATAATAATTTGCATGGTTTAAGCAAATGTTACCTAGATAATTATTCTAAATAACAGGCATACAAATTTACTAAACATAATAGGTAATCCAAAAATAAAGCTACACTTAACTAGAAAACAAATTTTATGACAATTGTCTTCAATTATTAAAATGTGTCTTCAATTAATGGCCATGAGAAAAATGATAAAAGCATGTAAAAGAATGAGGTGGCTGGCATGGTGGGCGCATGGCAAAAGTGGAAGAGCGGCAGGTCTCAGGCAGGCAGGCCCTGGAGCTATTGCAGCCATACTTTAGGGAAAAGACTGAAAGTATAACTTCCAGGATTCGAGATGCAGGGGAAATAAACAGGACACTTTGAACTTTCATGCCAGGATACCTCCCCTTCAAGTACCCTACCTGGGGTCATGGCTGGCCAGGCAGACAGTCACACATTAATGCAAAAAATCAGGAAAGTCAATACCAAGAGGAAGGTAACATCCTTGAAGAGGGAAGAGAGAACAACACCTGCTGAGCATCTCCAGAGTCCTTTCTGACGGCGAGGAAGAAACAGTGCCCCAGAAGGATACACCCCCAACTACATAGCACCATGGGGAAACAAAGCAGATTCTCTGCTTGAAGAGTGGACGAAGAAAACAACCCTGAATAACTCAAAAAGGAATACACACATACATAATCTCTCTATCAAAGAATGCAGTGAAGAACGGTGAGGATATTTAATGGTTCAATGACAAAATGGAAAGGATGCCCAATAAAATACAGGAGGACATAAATGAAGCAGTAAAAGGGCAGTTCAATAAATTATGGGAGGAAATGAGAGAAGAAATGAGAACACTACAAACAGAAATATCATCAATGAAAAACAACAGTAGATGAAATGAAAAACTCAATAGGGACACTCAACAGCAGGATGAGAGCGGTGGAAGATAGAATCAGTGAGAATGAGGATGAGGTGCAGAAAGCACCCAGGGAAATGCAACAGTGAAAAACGACCTAAAATGGATCAGCAGTGAAACAGGGAACATTGGGATGTATACAAGAGAAACAAAATAAGAACCATCGGGGTCCCAGAAGAACAGGAAGCTAACCCCAAGGAAATAGGTACAGTTAAAAAAATCCTTGCAGAAAATTTCCCAGAGTTAAATGATGCAGGCATTCAGATCCCAGAAGCCCAAAGGATACCAGCAAAAAAAGAGATCCCAATAAAAAACTCCAAGACATAGCCTACTCAGAATAATGGATACCATAGAGACACAATTCTTTAAGTGACAGTATCAAAGAAGGAAATTTTATACAAAGGAGCATCCATTCGACATTCAACAGACGTATCAGAAGAGACCCTCCAAGCCCGAATGCAGTGGTGGAATATAGTAAAAAATTCAATGAAATGAAGGTCTCATCAAGAAGTCTTTACACAGCTAGACTCTTATTCATATTTGAAGGACATATACACATATTTGTGGACAAACAACAGCTCAGGAACTTTATAGCCTCAAAACCAACCTTAAAAGACAGGCTGAAGAGATACTCTAAGACAAGACAAAACCCAGAAGAACAACAAATTTATAAAGATGGCACAATCACATGACAGTAATCTAATCCCATGACCATAATCTCTCTCAATGTTAATGGTCTAAATGCACCAAAAAGAGATAGAGTGGGAAAATGGATCAAAAAATTGAACCCAACATTCTGCTGCCTTCCAGAAAGCATCTGAGCAATCAGAGCAAAGAAAGACTCAAAGTTAAAGGTTGGAAAACAATCCTTCACTCAAACAACCCCTCCAAAAGGCTGGAGTGGTCATACTAGTATCTAACAACATATATTTCAGGCTGAAAAAGGTCAAAAGGGACAGTGAAAGTCACATCTTAATAATCAAGGGATATATATATATATATATATATATATTAGGAAGAAATTACAATCCTAAACATATATGCACCCAATGATGGGCCAGCAAAATACCTAAACAGTTGCTAATAGAATTTAAAGAGACATGAAAGCAACACAATTGTAGTTGGACATTTCAATAGTGTTCTACCAACTCTTGATAGATCGACAAGACTGAAACTCACAAAGAAAATATTGGCCCTAAATGAAGAAATGCAAGAAAGAATGCTATTAGATATATATACAGCGTATTTCATCCCCAAAAGCCGAATGAACATTTTTCTACAGTGCAGAAGGAACATACTCCAAGATAGATCACATGCTGAACCAGAAAACATACCTCCATAAAATCACTAAGATAGAAATTGTGTCAACTATTTTTTTCAGACCATGATGCCCTGAAGATAGAAGGTAATCACGCACAAAAATTGAGTCATATCAAGCAACTGTAAATTAAACAGCTCACTTGAACAATCAGCACATCATAAAATAAATCAAAGAGGGAATCCAAAGATATCTGGAAACAAATGAGGCTGATGACATGAATTACCAGATCTCATAGGATATTGCGAAAGCAGTGTCAAGAAGTTCATAGTTATCCAAAAATTCATGAGAAAAGAAGAAAAGGCCATCATAAATAGTCTGACTTCACAGCTTAGGATCTTAGAAAGCAACCAGCAAAAGAAACCTTACCCAAGCAGAAGAAATAAATAATAAAATTTAGAACAGAAATCAGTGAGATGGAATCCCAAGAAACAAGGCAAAAAATCTATGAAATCAAGAGATGTTTCTTTAGAAAGAAAACAAGATCAACAAACCACTTTGAAGACTCAACAGAAAGAGTAAGAGATACCCCAAATAAATAGAATCAGATATGAAAAAGGGGACATCACAACAGAAACCACAGAAATTCAAAAGATCACCAGAGATTACTTTGAGAGTCTGTATACAACCAAAAAAAGAGAACCTAGAAGAAATGGACAAATTACTGAATTCCTACAGCCTCCCAAGGTTGCAACAAGATTTGGAATAACTGAATAACTGAATAAACTTATCACTATCAAGGAGATGGAATCAGTAATCAAACACAAAAGCTCAATTCCATACGGATTCACCAGTGAATTTGACCAAAGCTTTAAAGAGAACCTACTCCCAGTCCTTTTCAAGCTCTTCCAGGAAATTGAAGAAACAGAAAGACTCCCAAATAGCTTCTACAAGGCACATATCATCCTGATACCCAAAGAAGACAGAGATGTCATGAAAAAGGAAAATTACAGAAAAATCTCCCTCATGAAGACAGATGCTAAAATCTTCAATGAAATACTAGCAAACATAACACAAAGACTCATCAAAAAGATTGTACACAATGACCAAGTAGGATTCATCCCGGGAATGCAAGGATGGTTCAAAATCTGCAAGCCAATTAGCATAATATATTATATTAATAAGAGGAAAAATAAAAACCATATGATCATATCAATAGATGCAGAGAAAGCATTTGACAAGATCCAACACCTGTTCATGATTAAAAAAACACTCCATAAAATGGAAATAGAAGGAAGCTTCCCCACTATAGTCAAAGCCATCTACTAAAGCCCACTAACATCATGTCCTTAAGATCAGGGACAAGACAAGGCTGCCCCACTCTCACCACTTCTGTACAAAACAGCACTGGAAGTACTTGCCATAGCAATCAGGGAAGATAAGGACATTAAGGGCATTCAGATAGAAAAGGAAGAAGTCAAGCTCTCACTATTTGCAGATGACATCATACTATACCTAGAAAACCCTATACTCTCTACCAAAAAATATAGTAGAAATAATAGATTCCTATAGTAGAGTGGCAGGATACAAAATCAATACCCAAAAGTCAATGGCTTTCCTATATGCAAATAATGAAAGAGAAGAAAGGGATATTAAAGAAATGATCCCATTCACAGTTGTGCCACAAATATCAAATAACTAGGAATTAGTTTGCCTAAAATGTAAAGGATCTCTACAAAGAAAACTACAAAACATTGCTTCAAGAAATAAAAGAGGACATTGTGGGAAATGGGCACTGGTGGAGTGCAGGGTGCTGGAACACTATGTGACCGAAACCTCCAAACATGAACAACTTTTTAATTGTATATATCAAGGTGGTATAATAAAATATTAAAAAAAGAAGTAAAAAGAGGACATGAGGAAATGGAGACACATTCCCTGCTTTTGGATTGGGAGAATTAACATCATCAAAATGGTGATACAGATTCAATGCCATCCCTATAAGGGTACCCATGACATTCTTCAAAAGAAATGGACGAAATACTCCTGAAATGTGTATGGAATAATAAACCCCCACGAATAGAAAAAAACAATCTTGGGGAAAAGAAGATGGGTGGTATCACTTTCCCCAACATCAAACTCCATGACAAAGCAGTAGTAATTAAAACAGCATGGTATTGGAATAGAAACAGACCTGTAGATCTATGGGATAGAACAGAATATCCCAAAACATACTCTCAAATATATGATCACTTAATCTTTGATAATGGAGCAAAAATATTAAGTCAAGCAAAGTAAGCCTCTTCAACAAATTGTGCTGGGAAAACTGGGCAGCTACATGTAAGAAAATCAACTTAGACCTCCCTCTAATGCCATGAATAAACGTCAGATCAAAATGGATATAAGATCTCAACATTGGACATGAATCTATAAGGTCATCGAAGAAAACATAGGAAAAACTCTATGATATCAAAGCTAAAGGCATCTTCAAAGGCAAAACACCACTGACAATGCAAATGGAAGCAAAGATTAAATAATAGGATTATATAAAACTAAAAAGCCTCTATGGCTATGGTGACCAAGATACAAATACAACCCACACACTGGGAAAGAATATTCACCCAAATCCCAACTGATAAGGGGTTAATATCCAGGATATTATCATGCGCTGATAGAACTTTACAGGGAAGAAAACAGCCAACCACATTAAAAAATTGCGGGAAGAAATGAAAAGAAACTTCCAAGAAGAAGAAATTGAATGGCCAAAAGGCATATGAAAAAGTGCTCTTTATCATTAGTTATCAGGGAGATGCAAATCAAAACAACAATGTGATATCATCTCACACACCACAGAGACTGGCACACATCCAACAGAGCAAGAACAACCAGAGCCAGCATGCATGCAGGGGGAAAAAGTGACTCTCATCCACTGTTGGTGGGAGTGCCGACACTTCCGGCCCTTTCAGAAAACGATGCAGCCATTCCTCAAAAAACTAGATAATGTGCTCCCATTTGACCCAGCAATAACACTCTTGGGAATATACCCTCTAGACCCAAAAAAAACACAGCGAAATACTATCTGCAGTTCTATAATCATCGCAACTTTATTCACAATAGCAAGAATCTGAAAACAATCTCTAAATGTTCGAGAACTGAAGACTGCTAAAGAAACTTTGTTACATATACACAATGGAATACTATGCAGCTGTCAGAAAATATAGTCATGAAATTTCTCTGCAAATGGATGGACATGGAGATTATCATGCTGAGTGAAATTAGTCAGAAGGAAAAGGACAGATATAGAATGACTGCATTCATTAATGGGATATAAGTACATACCAGTGTTCTAATTGTGGGAAATGGTAATGCCAGACTAGAACTCAGCATTGAATATACACAAAGAGACTTACATGATAAACCCTAAATGTCTGTAGGTCAAGCCACAGTGTGTAAGAAAAGAGTGAGAGAGAGACAGAGACAGAAACAGAGAGAGAAAGAGAGGAAAAGAAAAAGCACCTGCTATAGACGCAGGCTGGGGTGGATGGGAGGAATTTGGGGATATTGGTGGTGGGAATGGGGCAATGATGGAAGGGACGGGTGTTGGAACACTGTATTACTGAGACTCAATTATGAACGTTTTTGTATTGCATAGCTCAAGATGGTATAATAAAAAATAAATAAAACTTTTGAAAATAACAAAAATAAAAAGAATGAAAGTAAACAATATTAATCAACCTCCACATAATTAAGTTAAAACGTATTAATGATGAGTATAAGAATTGAAACCATCTAAAATATCTTATGTTGAAATATAAATAATTTGATTCCTTGACATCCAGATTCTTTCTTTGGGAATTTGGCTTCAGAAATAAGGGAAGTATTTTTTCTTTTCTTTAAAACTTTATACATTGAAAGTTTTAAGACTTTTTTAAATTATTATATAATTTAAATATTATTTTATTAAAGCTCATTTCTTATAAAGCTGTTCATATTTGGGTTTCAAACATGCAATGTTCCAGCTGAAGTGTCAACTTCTTTCACGGGACTCACAGCTTCCCTTTTCTACTCCTATCACCAGCCTTCCCCCTTGACATGCAACTTAAAGTTTGGTTTCTAAAGTTTGGGTCTCATAATATCAGTGCTGATCACTCCTTTTTTTTAGACATTTAGCTCTATCATTCCTTAACACTACTGATGTACCTTAATCCCTTTGACTCTTTTGCTTCTCATCTATGTCTTCTCCACCTCTCCCACTACTCAGTTTCTCTCCTACTTGCTATACTGTGGGGCCAAGGTTGATCGAGGAAGCCCCCACCCCTTTAAACCTTTGTATTTCTTCATCCAGGTATTCTACATATCACATATAATTGATATTATCCCGTGAATAAACTTTTTAAGAGCAACTGAATATACTGGCTTATTGAGACAAGCAATTCTTGGAAGTTTTTAAAAATGTTTATCTGCAACTTAATGCATATTCATAAATACTTTTTTCATCACTGCTTTCACCCAGAGTTCCCTCAAAATGTATCAGTTAAAATTCCTTCTACACATTTCTATTCTGACTCACCACATGCCAAATATTGCTAAGCAAATGGATAAACTACACTCAACATATCTCTTCTGCCAACAGCAACATCTGTGTTTAAGTCATTAAAGACCAGACCTAAATTTCATCCCATTGTTTACTCTCATATAAAACTCTACAAAGAAAAGAATATAGAACTTTTCCTTATTATTATAGGTTGAGACATGCAAGAGCTCAAAAACAATGCTTTTATATTGAACATCTTGTGCCATAATAACTAATTAAAGTAATTAATCTATTAATTCTTCCTTCACATGATGCATGTTTTTATTGAGTACAAATTTAACTGCTATGCCAGACATAGCACACCTTCTACTAAAGACAGAAAAATTAGTCACTAATTTTAAATGCCATCTAGTTATCTTGTTTAAACTGAGAATAATAGTTTTTGCATCTGAAACTAAGGTTTTGTACTTCAATTCTTATAAGGTTTATGTCTACTTAAAGATACCAGGTGTCAGTAAATTCCAAGTTCTCAAAGTGGAGAACTGCCAAAATGGTCTTGGTCCCCTAGAAATGATACCTGAGAGATGGCAGCTGACTTATTCCAGGTAGGCCTGGCAGTGTCTGGCCCAGATTTCCATAGCCTTATCATGATGGGGACAGACTGAATTCCCTGCCAAATATCCAGTGCTCTACCCACCCACATATAGCTCCTACCACCACCAGCAGCAGAAAAGCTGCTTTAAGACTAATCTTGGGAGATGCTGATTACTTATCACACCAGCTGCAAAACTCCTGAAGACTGTGGCCACATATGACACCTCCAAACTTCTTAGCCCAGTAAAAGCACAGATGAGATGGAAAGACTCTAAGGAAGACCATTAAGCTCAATGAGTGCAATCAAAATCATAGAAGGCTGCTTGTACCTCAGTAGAGTCTCAGTAATTCCTCAGACATGGAATTCAGTAACATCAATACTAGATATATGTTGTAAGAGCAATACAAAGTAATCATTTTGTTTGGGTGGTGGTTGAGAAACTGGGGACACTGTTGAAGGAAGGTCACATTGGTGGTGGGACTGGTGATGGAACATGAATACCTGATACAATTGTGTTGTGAACAACTTTTTAAATCATGGTGGTTAAATAAAGTTTAATTTGGGGCCGGAGGATAGCCCAGCTGGTAGGGTATTTGTCTTGCCGGCCGGCCTGTGCCCGGCCTGGGGTTTGATCCCGGCATCCCATATGGTCCCCCGAGCTCCGCCAGGAGTAATTCCTGAGTGCAGAGCCAGGAGTAACCCCTGAGCATCGCCGGGTGTGACCCAAAAAGCCAAAAAATAATAATAAATAAATAAAGTTTAATTTAACAAAAGACGCAGTTTCAAAACACTTGCATCACTTGTCTTCCCGATGTTCATCGATTTGCTCAAGCAGGTGCCAGTATCATCTCCACTGTCCCTGTTGCATGCTAGTATATAGTCCAAGGGCCTCTGCTCACTCCAGGAACATGAAGAGCCTCAAACCATTCATTTAGGTCATGGGAATGAAGTCTATTTTTGTTACTGTACTTGGCATATCAAATATGACACGGGTAACTTGCCAGCCTCTGCCATGCAGGCACTCTTGGTTTTCGTATTTACTGACCTACTGCATGGCTGCTTTGTGGCCATGCACAACAGGGAGAGCCAGTAGCAGCTCTGCCCCATGTATCTGTGTCTCTGGTTCATGGCCAACAGCCGGAGAGCAGTTTGTAGGCGGTTCCACTGGAGAGCAGTTTGTAGGCGGGTCCACTGGGCCTCCCGGATGGGACAGAGGTGGGGGGAAAAGAGACCCAAGCTCCATCTCCATTGAAGCCTGGTAACTTTAGCCACTGAGGCCAGCATATCTGGACTTGAAATAGGCTTCTCTCTAAGGTTGGGCTCTGACAAGCTGTGGAATCCAAACGTTGAAAATGGCTGACATCATGATGCGGGGGTTCCTCTGTCTTCTTTCAAGGCTCTATTGGGGTGGCAGGTAAGGACCAGAACCCGCCCCTTCCTCCTGAACACCTTATAATCGACCAAGCACAGGGAGAGCCAGTAGCTGCTCTGCCCCCATGTATCTGTGTATGTGGATCACAGTCGACAGCCCGGGAGCAGTTCGTGGGCAGGTCCACTGGACCTCCTGGATGGGGTAGAGGTGGGGGGGAAAGGGACCCAAGCTCTATCTCCACAGAAGCCCGGTGACTTTTACAGTTTCAAAAAATGAAAAATATATGACACCTGGTCCAGGAAGAAATTAAATAGTAGTTAACAATTATCAGTATTTTAAAACTGAGTATGTTGTGAATGAGAAACTGCCCTTTCTGCCTAATCTTGGTAGAATACTTACATATTAATGTGAGTCACTGGGATTTACAAATTCAGAAGGAGAGAAATACTGATGTTAGTTCTGTGTGTGTAGCTTTCAGCTCCTCCTGTGCATACTGCACCAAACATCCCTCATCCCCAGATACCCCACACCATTCACAGCACTTCAGTTCTTGGAAGTTACTGTCACTTCAAGTACAAGACACTGTCTGACCACTTTCCCCTTCTCTTATTCTCCTTCTCTTGATTTTGTTATCTCACTGGATAGCAACCTCCTTTCCCTCAGATGCTGAAGGAAACTCTTGACCATGTTTCCATCTACAATCAATTCCCAAGTCCTCATTTATCTGATTATCTGGTATGTCTCAATATTTTCTTTTTTATTGTCAAGTAATAATATTTTCTTCCTCATAAAGGAATATTCCTTTTCTTAATAAGTAGAATATTTTCTCATTATTTTCTCTGACTGCATATTGCTTTGCTATTAATTTTTCCTTCACTTATATCACTTGTCTTCCCATTGTTCATCCATTTGCTTGAGTGGGCACCAGTAATATCTCCATAAGTCCTGTCACAAGCAAGAGTAACCTAAAGGCATCTGCTTGCTCCAGAGACAGGAAGAGCCTCAAACCATTCCTTCAGGTCATGGAATTGAGGTCCATAATTGCTACTGGTTTTTAGCATATCAAATAAAACACTGGTAGCTTGCCAGGGTCTGCTGTGTAGGTGGTATACTCTCAGTAGAAGGCTCTCATCTCGAGCATTTACTGATGAAACTTAAGGGGAAAGATTAGGATTTTTCTTGGGTGGAGCTCTGAGGAACCATGGAGTCTGGATGTTGAGAATGACTGACCTCATGATGTGTGGGATGCTCTGGCTACTTGCTAGGCTTACTGTGATAACAGGTATCAGCTAGAACCTGCCTAGAACTGCATACAATGTATAAATGTGAAAGATCTTGGAAAGAACATTATCCTAAAATCTAGTACTGAGACCATTGTGCAGCCACAGAGTGGCCGGATGCCGATGGAGCTGTGTGTCTGGCGTGGGTCTCTCTTCCAGGGTAGCTGGCATGGAGGTGAAGGAAAGGGCGGAGGAGCCCAAATCCCTGCTCCAAGTCCAGCCATCGTGGCCCCTCCCCACATGTGTGAGGAAACCTTGGAGCAGTGTAGGACTTGGCCAGGGACTGGCTGAGCCCCTGACTGGGAGGTCAGCCCCATGAGTTGCTTCCATGTGATTTGGTATGAATACTTACCACAGAGCATGAAGTTTTAATGCCCTAAGTTGTTTTCTCCCATATTTATGACTCCCTGGAACCAAGGCTCCCTTTGGCAGATGGGTACTTATTAGTCCAAAACCCACAAGGCTATCAGATCCTCTGTGCAAGAATCAAGTTTCTCCAACATAATACATAGTACCTGCCATCGAGTATTCATCAGCACATGCTTATCCTGTAAGGAGGCCAGTCAATCACTGAAGGTAAATGAGTGCACCATGAGATAAACTTATGAAACAAGTAGGATGTAAACTGCACATTAGTTATAATTTTCATTTAGAAAATTATACTTTAAAATTACTAGTTATTTCATTTTTCATTCAAAGAACTGGATTTCATTTTGAGATTATAGGATGCATTTTTAATGAATTCAATATCTAGGATGAACCCTCAGATAATTAGCCATGACTCTCCATCACACCAATTCTTCCAGGGGTATTTTTCATAATTAACATTTTATAACACAAGAGTCAATCAAATGGACATTTTGAAGCAAACGATGTTTTACCACTGTACTAAATTCAAATTCTAGAGGTACTTTCCTTGAGCCTTGAATTGATCTTCAAGACAAAGTCACTCATTAAACTTTATATTTTATTGGCAAACATTCTGATTCGTTGCAAAATATTCACAAAAAAATAAGCATAATAAAATGAATTAAAATTCTAAAGCAAACATTGGTTATTCCATAAGACAAAGTCTTCTATTATTATTACTATCAGCTTATATTTTTAATTTTATGTATTTTTGATTTTAAAACTAAATTTTAATAACTAAAATATACTTATATTTTATTGGCAAATAAACATTTATAAGTGATGATTAGTTTTTAAACACTTGTAAGGTAATCTTGGATATAGTTTTGGATCTGGATAGATTTACACATTTACCAAAAATGTTTTTATTTTCTTTTTATGGTCTGAAATAATGTAGAAGTTTATTTACACTTATCTAAGCTCACTCACTTAGCAGAGGCACTTGATTAAAGCCGACTTTTTATTAAAAGGAGTTGTAATGGGTTTGGGAAATATATAAATTATCAGAAGACATGTGATTTATATGACACATACAACACAATATACACACAATCTAATCAGGAAATGCTTTCAGTTTGGGGAGATATTAAATATTTAAATGGAAGAGGAAATCATTACTCAACCAGTAAATTAACACATTCAGTCAACAGTTAATTTCCTATATGTTGGGTTCTGAGCTACTATCCTTAAGTTCCAGCACTTTCCCATAAGGGCCCAGCACTTTCCCACCACAAGGCCCTAACGGCAGGACTCAGAAATGGCCTTGTCCATATGGTTACACCCAAAACATCTGCGCTTAACAAGCTAAGGTGAGGCAGAATGTGCCTGGTCTTATGACCTCGATCACAGTACCTTGATAATGCAATGGCCCAGGAACTTGCAAATGACATGTGATTTGTGTTTGTACCCCCTCCACCCAAATATTGTATAAAAGACTCAGTAAAACAAGTACTGCTATCCAGAACTCCCCGCTACATCGGTGTCTTTCTTTCTTTCCTTTCTTAGCTGCAGCAAGGCAGAGTTTCTCCCAAGTCCATCCCTCTTCTTTTTCTGCAGGGATGAAGTCCAGCAAGATCTAGGTCTACCTCATTTATGCCGGGGGTCTGCTGGCCATGGCCCCAATACCTATATGTTTCAATAAGGCTCTATCCCTATCACCTTATATGGTCCCCCAAGTACCAAGTATCAGGGGTAAGAAGTGACCCCTGAGCACACAGGAATTAGCCCTGAACACAGATGGCCCAAAACATGAAAACTATTATATATAATTGGGTTGTTAATTAAATGGAAAATACCCTAACCCACAATATGGACGCATTTTGTAATATATACAGTCACGATCACGACCACGATCTTCCCGTTCATCATCTATTTGCTAGAGCAGGCACCAGTAATATCTCCATATGTCCTGTCTCATGCTAGTAGAAGCCAAAGGCATCTGCTTGCTCCAGGAACATAAAGAGCCTCAAACCATTATATTAGGTCACGGGAATGACCTAATATAAATGTTACTTGTATTTGGCATATCAAATACAACACCAGCAGCTTGCCAAGCTTGCCGTGCGGGTGGCATACTCTTGTACTCACCTCGAAATAAAGCATTTATTGATGAACCACGTGGCCGCTAGCGGCAACGCTAGTGGGCTGTGATAGTCTGGTCTGCTGGGTGGAGTTGACATGAGAGGGAAGTCAGGATGTGGAAAATGGCAGGCCCCATGGAGTAGGGGGGTCGTCTGGCTTGTTGTGAGGCTCTGCTGGGGTGGCAGGCCAGGGTTAGAACCCACCATGCCTCCCAGGCGCCTCAGGAGCGGCTGGGCACAGGGAGAGCGAGTAGCAGCTCTGCCCCACGTCTAAGAGTCTCTGGTTCAGCATACCTGGGCCGGATTGAAAAAAAAAACTGCTGCAGGGTGGGTGTCGATGATCTGGGCTGTGATAGTCTGGTCTGCTGGGTGGAGTTGTGATGAGAGGGAAGTCGGATGTGGAAAATGGCGGCCCCCATGGAGTAGGGGGGTGTCATGTGGCTTGTGAGGCTCTGCTGGGGTGGCAAGCCAGGGCTAGAACCCGCTGTGCCACCCAGGTGCCTCATGAGCGGCTGGGCACAGGGAGAGCAGTACTCCATAAATTACAGTATTATCATGGCAAATACTATGCTTGTCAATTAATTTTTAATATTTCACTTGATCACTTGATGACCTGATATCCAGTTATTCGTCAATTTGCTCAAGCGGGTGCCAGTAATGTTTCCATTTGTCCCTATCACATGCCAGTGTAGCCCAATGGCATATGCTTGGTCCAGGAATATGAAGAGCCTCAAACCATTCATTCAGGGTCTTGACTTCTGAAGAAGTCTGACCATATGTAGGTGGGCGGCCACTTGATTTTTTGACATCCCATGGAATCTGGTTGGTAACGGCTCCAGTCCAGCATCATCTCCACATCGCATTACATGTCCAACCCATCTGATTTTTGATGCCTTGGCAAGCGAGTCAGCATCCCTGACTCTCAATCATAGATGGAGGTTGGAACTCTGAATTCCTTCTCTCAATTAAGTGAGTCATGATATTCCAAGCATAGCTCTTTCTTTCAATTCCTCTTTGGGAGACCCAAATAGCATTCTCATCCTGCTTTCATAGGGCCCAGGTCTCTGATGCGTATGTTAATGCACAGAGAATGGTGGAGTCAAAGAGATGTGCCCGGAGCTGGAGGTTCTTTGTCCTTTTAGCTATTTCTTCAATGCTCTTTAAAGCATTCCATACAGCTCTCTTCCTCCTACACAGCTCCAGTTTTAGGTCATTCATCAGATTGAGTTCTCGACCAAGGTACACATAACTGCATTCAGAGATGTTTGTTCTATTGAGAGTGAATGGGGCCTCTGGAACTAGTGCATTTTACATGAACATTGTTTTGTTGAGATTCAGCTGTAGACCTATCTTTCCACATTCTCTGTCAAAGTCAGCCAGCATTTGTGCTGCTTGGCTAACGTTTAGTGTTATTAGAACAATGTCATCAGCAAAGTAGAGATGGTGTAGTTGCCAACCATTTGTCGGAGAACGCCGCGGGGTCCCCGACAGTGTCAGGAAAGAGGTTGTCTTCTACCTTCAAGGACGCCGGGAGAACAGATGAAAACTCACGAGTCCGGTGCAGTTCCAAAAATGGCTTTTAATAGTACAAAAGCTCTTCCACAGCACTCCAATATAATGAACAAACTTTAGCTCTGGTCCGAACTTAGACCATACAAAAGAGCCTAAGTCTCCCACCAAAGAGAGGATCTCACCCGAGCTGAGTCCTACCCAGAAGAAGGAGCAAAAGGCCAAAGAGCAAAAGGCCAAAAGCCAAAAGCCGAGGCCGAGGAGCCAAAAGCCAAAAGCTAAAAGGCCCAAAAGGCAAAGGTAAAAGTGAAGGGGCCTCAAGTCAGCCCCTTATATACACCCCAAGTAATCCGATCAGTAGGGGCATGTCAACAAAGAACTCTAAACAGAGTGTAGTGCCACACCTTATTGCAGGTATAAACAAAGGTTATGCCAAGGACTAAGGAGATTATCTCTTATGTAAAACACTGGAGAGAGAGGGCTGATATAAAGTAATACATCTTAACTTCATGAGCTTCATGTAATCTAGATGGTACCCACAAGGTCCTTCTTATTATTATCTGCACCTGGGTGATTCTGAGTATCTTGTTCTCCTGTACTGAAAGGGTCACTCTCCTGTTTAGAGCAAACTAGTATGATCCTTCCTATAGTCTTCCTGTAGTCTCAGCGTAGCCAGGGTGGTAGTCTCTTGGTAAATTCTAACTGTCCCACGCTGGGTGTAGTGGGTATAAAGAGGAGCTGTGCCCAATCTAGAAAACATAGAAGTCTTAGTAGATGTATAAGTCAGAAGTTATTCGATCAAGGTGACTTCTGTAAGTGCCACCACACCCTCTAGCAGTGTCTACATAGAAGAGAAGTCTCATTAGAATGAAACTTGACTTAAGTAGATTAAGCTGGGAGTGGGCAAAACAACAAAACTCCCAGAATAGCTAAACCTGTCCTCCAACAACCATCTATCTTGACTCCCATTCCTTTTCGTTCTAATTGTCGCATGATGTTCTCAAGGATGGCATTGAAGAGTTTCGGTGAAATGGTATCCTCCTGCCGAACCCCTCTTTTCACATTCCTTGTAGAATGTTGAGATCCTGGTGTTGAGTTCATAATACAGCTCACAAAGGATCTTGATGTATTGGGTTTGAACGCCCTGTTTGGCTAGGGCTTCAATGACCACTTTGGTCTCAACAGAATCAAAGACTTTCTTTAAATCAGTGAATGTTAGACAGAGTGGCATCTTGAACTCCTTACAAACCTCAATGAACTTGGTTACCATGTGGATATGGTCGATTATGCTGAATCCCTTTCGGAGCCGGCTTGGCTCTCATGGTTGTCCTTCATCTAATGTTCTGCCAATCCTGTTCAGGATGACTCAAGTGAACAGCTTTTAGATGACAAACATTAGGCTGATTTGGCAATAGTTGCCAATATTGTGGATGTCTCCTTCTTGAACAGTAGAACTGTCCTGATGGTTTTCCATTGGCAGGGAATCTTGCATTCAGACAGGTAACGTGTGAATAGCCAAAGGTAACATGTGAAGAGCCAAGTCAGTGTATTGATACTAATAAAAGTGTCTAATAAAAAATTGTTTCTCCTGACTTAAATATAATGTAGACAGAAGTTGAAGATGTCCTTAAAAATATATATCTACACACATATTAATTTAAGTATCTCAAAACACATTTGATTGCAACTAAGTAGTAGAATGAACATAAGAGAAATATTATAAACATAGGTTTTACAGAAAGGGAATTGCCTCTGTTTTTGGGCCCAGTATCATTATGGCCAAGCTCAAACTTCACACATAACCAGAAGCAAGAAATTGTTTGGGACAAACAGAAACAGGTATTATTGTCTGTTTTGGTAGTTGACTCAGGATAACAGAGTCTGGTGAGATGCCAGATGTCTCTCTTTTGGAGAGACTCACATACAGGGGCAGAGCTGCTACCGGCTCTCCCTGTTCCCAGCTGATCACAACCCGCACCCAGGATGGAAGGCGAGTTCTAGTCCTGGCCTGCCACCCCCACAGAGCCTCGCAAGAAGCCAGAGGAACCCCCATACCATGAGGGCTGCCATTTTCCACATCTGACTCCCCACTCGTCAAAGCTCCACCCAGCAGAAGAACTGATCACAAGTCTAGCTCTTCTGTTCATCAATAAACGCACAAGATTAGAGGCAACTACAAGAGTAAGTCTATGTACAGAACCAAGGTTTTATAAAGGTAAACATTGCAGAGACTAGTTAAAACAACATAAAATCATTAGATCTCCCTGAATTGTTAGATACAATTCATTTGTTGATTTTCTGCTCTTCAAATGTAGCTTTCTATAAAATAAAAAAAATTACTAATACTTCACACGGTACCTGTCCGAATGCAAGGTGCCCTCCCAATGGAAAACCAGCAGGACAGTTCTACTGTTCAAGAAGGGAGACATTCATGACATCGGCAACTATCGCCCCATCTGCCTGTTGTCTGTCATCTACAAGCTGTTTACACGAGTTATCCTGAACAGGATTAGCAGAACACTAGATGAAGGTCAACCATGCGAGCAAGCAGGTTTCCGGAAAGGATTCAGCACAATCGACCATATCCACACAGTAACCAAGCTCATTGAGGTTTGTAGGGAGTACAAGATGCCGCTCTGTCTCACGTTCATTGATTTACAGAAAGCCTTTGATTCTGTGGAGACTGAAGCAGTCATCGAAGCCCTAGTCAAACAGGGTGTTCAAACCCAATACATCAAGATCCTTCGTGAGCTGTATTACGGATTCACCACCAGGATCTCACCATTCTACAAAGAAGTGATCATTGATGTCAAAAGAGGGGTTCGACAGGGTGATACCATCTCACCAAAACTCTTCAGTGCCACCCTCGAGAACATCATGAGACAATTAGAATGGGAAGGAATGGGAGTGAAGATAGATGGTCGGCAACTACACCACCTCCGCTTCGCTGACGACATCGTTCTAATAACACCAAACATTAGCCAAGCGGCACAAATGCTGGCTGACTTTGACCGAGAATGTGGAAAGGTAGGTCTACAGCTGAATCTGAAGAAAACTATGTTCATGAGAAATGAACTAGTTCCAGAGGCCCCATTCACTCTCAATGGAACAAACATCTCTGAATGCAGCAGTTATGTGTACCTAGGTCGAGAAGTCAACATGATGAACGACCTAAAACCTGAGCTGCGCAGGAGGAAGAGAGCGGCATGGAATGCCTTCAAAGGCATCGAAGAAATAGCTAAAAGGACAAAGAACCTCCGGCTCCGGGCACATCTCTTCGACTCCACCGTTCTCCCTGCATTAACATACACCTCAGAGACCTGGGCCCTACGAAAGCAGGGGTCTCCCAGAGAGGCATCGAAAGAGCTATGCTTGGAATATCACGTCTCACTCAAGTGAGAGAAGGAATCCGGAGTTCTGACCTCCGTCGCTATTCCAGAATCAGGGCGCTGTCTCGTTTGCCAAGGCATCGAAAATCAGATGGGCTGGACATGTAATGCGATTTGGAGACAACCGCTGGACTAGAGCCGTTACCGACTGGATCCCACGGGATGTCAAAAGATCACGTGGCCGCCCACCTACAAGATGGTCAGACTTCCTTGTTAAGACCCTGAAGGAACGGTTTGAGGCTCTTCATATTCCTGAATCAACCAGATGCCATTGGGCTACATTGGCACGTGATAGGGTCCAATGGAAATGTTACTGGCGCCCGCTCGAGCTAATCGATGAGTAACGGGATTCAAGTGATCAAGTGACTAATACTTAAAACGTAAAACCTCATACTCATTAATAATTATAGCACCAAAGTTGCTTATAAACTGGTTCCAACTGATGATGCTGGCATTATCTCTTGCCATTCTTCAGACTTCATTCTGCACTTGAAAACTTAGTTTTCTGAGCAAGGCCTGATAAGCTTAGCATTCACTCACTGACTTGGATCTTAACTAGTATGCCTGACCTCGTAGCACTGTAGATAAGGTCTGGAAATGTTTTTGATGATCTGAATTCAAAGTGTGATGTTGACATGACTAGACCAGCTTCCTACAATAAAGAATAATGCAATTCCAAATGTTAGTAGCTACAGATTTTTTAAATCTAGTATCTATTTTTCCTTGTGCAGCAAATATTATTAATTACTTATGGGTGATCTTTCTAAAATATCTAAATCTGAGATAGGTCAGCACACAGTCATTTGGCTAAATTATATTTCCAAGTTTCTATCAGAGTTAAGTATAACTATGTGTACATACAGGGTTATCATAAAATTTCAGTTCTTTGAAAGATTTATTGACAAGACATCTGACACCACAGACATCAGGAGCAGATCCAGGTAGGAGAGAATAGCTTTACCTTAACTTGATTATAAATCAAGCAAACAATATACATATATATTGTATTTGTATCATTTTGAATGTTTTCCTCTGTGAGTCTGGAATTTTGCTTAAGTGCTCAGGTAAAGAGCGACTTCATGACTAGCTCCAATAAGAACTATAAATATCAAATGTTTTGTGAGCTTCCTTGAAAGAAATCACATCACAACTTTGTCACAACTTTGTTCACATCACAACTTTGTTTGGGGGCCATGCCCCATTGCATTCTGGCTTACTTTTGGCTCTGTGTTCAAGGATCACTCCTGCAAGGCTAGGTATCTACGGGATTGTCCCCAAGTTGGGCTTGTACTAGACAAGATCCATACCTGCTGAACTGTGTCTCTGGTCCCTGTATCATAATTTGTTGCTGGAGGAATTGAGAATGTCCCGTATGACATGACCAGAAAGTCCTCTTGAAAACTTGCATCTGCAAGGAAGCGATTGCCAGGAAGCAGTGAGTGCAATTGGGAATCATGATGGTCCCTTGTCTCTAGCCCAGAAGTCTCATGTCTGCTTTTATTCAGGAAACTGTGGGTTGCAAAATTGATGTCTTACAGATAGAACAAAGTCACAGCTGAGATTCTTGATTCATGATTTTTTTTCACAGAAACCTGTGGTACAAAATAATCTGATGGGAGAGAGTTTATAAAATCACTGCAGCATTCTTCTGAGCTGGGATTTTTTGCAAAAGAAAAACATTTAATATGTGAGAACACCCAAGTCTAAACTGTAATATTGTTTGGCTAACTCTATATCACCCTAGTACTCTAATAATAATTTATTGCCCAAAGGAAATCCTTTATATTGTAATTCAACCACCACATATAAACCTTTAGATAACCTATAAATTCTGAATTGTTTCCATATTGTGCCACGTTTATCCCTATCTGAATTATTTGTCCACATGTAAGCTCTATTTCTGCTACTCCAATAGATAAGCTTTTCATAACAAGAACTATTTATCTCCAAACTTTAATATCTAACACAGTAGCTGCCATGTAATTGAACTCAAAGCAGTTATTATTTTAGTTAATCAAATACACTACTTTTATACATCTTACTATTATCAGTTTCTTGGGAGTCAAGATGAATGAAAGCAGTGTCCCTTATCCAGTCTTAACTACAGCTTGTAGTTAAAGATGTTTATAGCTAAAGCCTGTAGTTATAGTTTGTAGTTATAGTTAAATTATAGTTTGTAGTTAAAGACTCCAAGATATTAGATATATAGGTATGTCTCAGAATAAGGTTCATGTTAGACTTTTAGATATCTCAATTTATGGATACACTTTTATTAAACATTAAAAATGGATATTTATTTATTTTTTATATTTTTATTATACCACGAGAGATATACAATTAAAAGGATGTTCATAATTGGGTCATGCCAAAGTGTTCCAGAACCAAATTCTCCACCAGAACCAAATTCCCACCACTCATATCCCATACAAGCCACCACCACCCAAACCCTGCCTGCACCTATTGCAGGCACATTTTTATTCTCTATCTTTTTGTCTATGTTCCTGTATTTCTCTTCTGTTACATTTTGTGACTTTCCCTACAGATACTAACAATGTATGACATATCTATCTGAATATTTAATCACTGTCTTCCCATTGTACATCGATTTGCTTGAGCAGGCACCAGTAACACCTCCATACATCCTCTTGCAAGCAAGTGTAGTCCAAGGGTATCTGCTTGCCCCAGGGACAGAAGAGTCTCAAACCATTCTTCAGGTCATGGAATTGAGGTCCATAATTGTTACTAGTTTTTGACATATCAAATAAAACACGGGTAGCTTGCCAGGCTCTGCCATGTAGGTGGTATATTCTCAGTAGAAGGCTCTCATCTCAAGCATTTACTGATGAAACTTAAAGGGGAATGATCAGATTTTTCTCTTGGGTGGAGCTCTTAGGAACTATGGAGTCTGGTTGTTGAGAATGACTGACCTCATGATGTGTGGGTTGCTCTGGCTTCTTGCTAGCTTTACTGGGATAACAGGTATCAGTTAAAACCTGCCTAGAACTATATACAGTGTATAAATGTGAAAGATCCTGGGAAGGACGTGATCCTAAATTCAGTACTATCTAAGAATGTCATGCGGGCGTGGAGCAGCCACGTGCCTTTGGAGCTGTGGGTCTGGTGTGGGTCTCTCTTCTGGGGTAGCTGGCATGGAGGTGGTGGAAAGGGTGGAGGAGCTCAAATCTTTGTTCCAAGTCGGGCCAGCTGGCCCCTCCCTGCACGTGTGAGTGAACCCTTGGAGCCATTTTGGACTTGGCCAGGGACTGGCCGAGCCACTTACTGAGAGGTCCACTCCATGGGTTGCTTCCATGTGGGGCCAAGCAGTGCAGCTGTGGGTCTGGAGTGGATGGGTCTGAATCTCTTCTGGGGTTGCCGACGGAACTGTTGATCTGTCATGGGTCTCTCTTCCAGGGTAGCTGGCATGGGGGTGGAGCAAAGAGCGGAGGAGCCCAAATCTCCGCTCCCAAGTCCGGCCAGCATGGCCCCTCCCCTGCATATGTGAGCGAACCCTTGGAGCAATGTTGGACTCAGCAAGGGGCTGGCTGAGCCCCTCTACCGGGAGGTCCACTCTGTGGGTTGCTTCCATGAATATTTAATAGTGAGTTCTATTCCATTCAATTTTATAAACAACATTGTTCATGTTAATTTGTTACAGATATTCAATATTCAACCCAAATCCCACCATCATTGCAACTTCTCACCACAATTATTTCCAATTTTCCCAACCACCCCTTTAGCCTGCCTCCATAGCAGACACTCAGTAATTTACCTTATATTGCTTGTCATAGATAATTTTCTAAAAATATTAAGAAATACTTTCTTGGAAAACAGTTAGTGAATATTGTTCAAGTTTACCATTGAGCCATTAGGCTCTATAAGAAATTCTTGCATGTTGTTACAGGATAGGCATTGTGAATATATATTTTATTATTGGTTCCCTTCTACTTTACATCCTATTAAATGTAGTGTGATACTCAGCTTCTCAGTACTGTTGAGTTTGAGCTATCACTCCAGGAATTCCAAAATCTTTAACGCAGTGATAAAAGTTGGATATAAATTTTTATCCAGGTGATGACTTTGAAGCATGGACTTCTACTTTCGGGCCTTCTGGAAGAACAGGGTAATAGGGGAGGTAGCCCATCTCCGACTCTGTGAAAGCCCGGAGATTACAAAACACATATCCCTGAGTTTTTCAAAGGATTAATTTCTGAGTGGAGCACATTTGAGTACTGGAGTCTAGCCTTGAACCTGGAGGCAATTGTGGAGTGTGGAGGTTTTGGACTGCTGGGGTTCTGTTTGGATGGACAGGGAACTCACCTGTCCCCCTCCAGGCTGCCCCTGATGACTAAGCCTTGCACATAGACTGGAGGCATCTCTTCCACTTGGTAATCTTTTTAGAGATTTACATATGAGTCTCTGGATGTAGGCCAGTGGATGAGATTATTTGGCTTCTGAGGCATTTCATGGGTGTAATTGCCAAACCTTCTCAAGAACAGGGAGATGGGGGAAAGGTGGCCCATCCTGACTCCGTGAACAAGGAGCTTTAATTGTGGATATTTTAGGGTCTTCAATGTCATTCTGTCATCTGAAAATAGAGGTAATAAGACATCCATTTTTCCAATTTGTCTTCTTCTCCTGCTTCATATTTGCATGTAGAAATATCATGGATTTCTGTGTGTTGATATAGTAGCTTGCCATTGGAATGTAGCTTATTTTTTATTAAATATTTTATTATGCCAGTATTTTGTTGAAGATCTTAGCATCTATGTTCATCAGGGATATTGGTCTGTAGTTTTCTTTCTTTGTGTTGTCTCTCCCTGCTTTGGGTATCAGGGTGATATGTACCTCGTAGAAGCTGTTTGGGAGTGTTTCTGTTTCTTCTATTTCCTGAAAGAGCTTGAAAAGGACTGGCAGTAGGTCCTCCTTAAAAGTTTGGAGGAGTTCACTAGTGAATCCATCTGGACCTGGGATTTTGTGTTTGGGCAGACTTTTAATTACTGTTTCTATTTCCTCGATGGTGATAGGCTTATATAGGTATTGGAGGTCTTCTTGTTTCAGCCTTGGGAAGTTATAGGACTTCAGGAATTGATCCATTTCTTCTAGATTCTCATGTTTCACAGCATATAAGCTCTCAAAGTAATCTCTGATGATCTTTTGGATTTCTGTGGTTTCTATTGTGATGTCACCATTTTTATTTCTGATTATGTTTATTTGGGTTCTCTCTTTCCCTGTCCTTACAAGTCTTGCCAATGGTTTGTCAATCTTGTTTATTTTTTTTTAAAAAAACAGCTCTTGGTTTCATTAATCTTTTGGATTGTTTTTTTGGTTTCCAACTCATTGATTTCCTCTCTAAGTTTTATTATTTCCTTTTTTTTTTCCTGGGTTGGGTTCCTTTTGTTGGTCTTTTTCTAATGTCTTCAGCTGTGTAGTCAGGTTATTTATGTGGGCCCTTTCTTGTTTCCTGATGAATGCTTGCAGAGCTATAAACTTCCCTCTTAACACGGCTTTTGCCGTGTCCCATAAGTGCTTTAGTTGGTGTCTTCATTTTCATTTGTTTCCAGAAATCTTTGGATTTCCTGTTTGATTTCTTCTATGACCCATTTGTTGTTCAGGAGTGAGCTGTTCAGTTTCCAGGTGTTTGGTTTGACTCCCTGTTTCTGTGTACGGTTAACTTCCATTTTCAGTGCATTATGGTCTGAAAAGATAGCTGACACAATTTATATCTTTTAATTTTATTGAGGTATGCTTTGTGGCTCAGCATGTGGTCTATCTTGGAGAATATTCCATGTGCACTAGAGAAAAATGTGTATTCAGCTGTTTTGGCATGAAAAGCCCTGTATATATCCACTAGCTCTCTTTCTTCCATTTCTTCCTTCAGGGCCAATATTTCCTTGGTGAGTTTCAGTCTTGCTGATCTATCCATCGTTGATAGAGCAGTGTTGAAGTCTCCAACTATTATTGTGCTACTGTTAATATCTTCTTTGGAAGTCTCTTAGCAGTTGTTTTATGTATTTTGCTGGCCCCTCGTTGGGTGCATATATGTTTAGTAGTGTAATTTCTTCCTGGTGTACATACCCTTAATTAATAAGAAATGGCCTTCGTTGTCCCTTCTAACCTTTTCAACCTGAAGTCTATATTATCTGATACTAATATGGCCACACCAGCTTTTTTGGAGGAGTTGGTTTGCATGGAGAATGGTCTTCCAGCCTTTGACTTTGAGTCTGTGTTTGTTCTGATTATTCAGATGTGTTTCTTGTAAACAGCAGAATGTTGGATTCAATTTTTTAATCCATTTTGTCACTCTGTGTCTCTTAATTGGTGCATTTAGACCATTGACATTGAGAGAGATTATTGTCGTCAGATTTTGTGTCATCTTTCTGTTTTGCTTGTTGTGCTTATGGGTTTGGTTGTATTACAGTAGACCCTTCAGTCCTTCTTTTACAGTTGGTTTTGAGTCCATGAAGTTCCTGAGTTGTTGCTTACACATGAAGTTGTGTATCTTTCCTTCACATCTGAATGTGAGTCTGGCCGATAAAGAATTCTTGGTGAGGCCTGCGGTTCATTGAGCCTTTTCACAATATCCCACCATTGTTTTCGGGCTCGGAGTGTTTCATCAGAGAAGTCTGCTCTAAATCTTAGGGATGTTCCTTTGTATGTGATTTCCTTCTTTGATCTTGCTGCATTCAGTATTCTATCTCTATCTATAGTTTTTGTCATTTTAATTAAGATGTGTCTTGCAGTATTCTTGATGGGGTTTCTTTTAGGTGGTATCCTACGGGCCTCCTGGAGCTTCTGCACCTCGAAAGAAACAGTGACCAAGATAGAAAGACAGTCCACAGAATGGGAAAGAATATTCACCCAATACCCATCTGATAAGGGGTGAATATCCAGGATATATCAGGCACTGGTACACTATATAAGAAGAAAACAGCCAACCCCATAAAAAAATGGGGAGAAGAGATGAACAGAAACTTTGACAAGGAAGAAATTTGAATGGCCAAAAGGCATATGAAAAAGTGCTCATCATCACTAATCATCAGAGAGATGCAAATCAAAACAACAATGAGATATCACCTCACACAACATAGACTGGCCCATATTCAAAAGGGTAAAAGCAACAAGTGCTGGCGTGGATGTGGGGAAAAGGGGAGTCTCATACATTTTTGGTGGAAATGTCGACTTGTACAACCTTTCTGGAAAACAATATGGACATTCCTCCAAAGACTAGAAATTGAGTTCCCTTTTGACCCATCCATACCACTCCTGGGCATATACACTGGGAAGCCAAAAACACACAGCGGAAGCACAATCCGCACTTTTATTTTCATAGCAGCACTATTCACAATAGCCAGAACCTGGAAACAACCAGTATGCCCGAGAACTGATGACTGGATAAGGGAAACTGTGGTACATCTACACAATACTATGCAGCTGTTAGGAAAAATGAAGATATGAAATTTTCCTATAAATGGATGGACATGGAAAGGATCATGCTGAGTGAAATTAGTCAGAAGAAAAGAGAGGGATATAGAATGACTACATTTATTTGCATGACATAAATATATCAGGTGGTCTTACCAAAGGTGGAAATTACCATAAAAGTGTGGGAGTCAGAGGTTAGGTAAGACAGAGAAGGGAACATGTGTGAATAAATGTCAAAAGGGCTGATACCAACATGGAACTGAGCATTAAATACAGGCAAAAAATGCACATGATGGCTTCCAAGTGTATGTAGTGCATCCCACAATTTGTAGGAGAAGGAAGAGAAAGGGAGAAAGAAAAGAGATAAAGAACCTGCCATTTAGGCAGGCTATGGGAGGGAGGGGGAGGGAATTGGGGACATTGGTGGTGGGAAATGGGCACTGATGGAGGGCGGGTGCTGGAACACTATGTGACTGAAACCTGCAAACATGAACAACGTTGTAATTGTATATCTCACGGTGTCATAATAAAATATTTAATAAAAAAGTGGGGGAGAAGAAATGAATGGAAAATTCCTCAAAGAAGAAATTTAAATCGCCAAAAGACATATAAAAAATACTCTTCATCATTGATCGTCAGGGAGGTGCAAATCAAAACAACAATCAACATAGGTAAAGCGATATACATGATAACCTCTAAATATATGTATTGCAAGCCACCATGCACAAAAGAGAGAGAGAGAGTGTGTTGTGTGTGTGGGTGTGTGTGGTGTGAGAGAGAGAGAAAGAAGTGCCTTCCATAGATTCAGGCTGTGAGGGAGCAAATCTGGGTACACTGGTGCTGGGAATTGCACACAGGTAGAGGGATGGGTGCTGGAACACTGTACTATGAACTGCTTTTTTAATTGTATATCTAATGGTAGTAATAAATTTTTAAAAGAAGAAATACTGAATCAACCACTTCCAAAAAGAAAGGTGTTGGGAAAACTTGATAGTCACAAGTAAAAATACGTTAAAATTTGAAATTAGAACTGTATCTCATATCATGGATATAAACAAACTCAAAGTGAATTAATAACCAAAATATTAGACCAGAATCCATAAAATATATTGGAAAACAGTGGCAAACTCCAGGAAATTGTACTTAGAGGTATCTTCAACAAAATGACAGAAGGCAAACACAAAAAAACACTAAATAATTTTAACTGTCAGATTCAAAATCTTCACATAAAAAGAAACTTCACGATCACGATCACAATCTTCCCGTTAATCATCTATTTGCTAGAGCGGGCACCAGTAATATCTCCATATGTCCTGTCTCATGCCAGTAGAGCAAAGGGCATCGGCTTGCTACAGGAACATAAAGAGCCTCAAACCATTATATTAGGTCATGGGAATGACCTAATATAATTGTTACTGGCATTTGGCATGTCAAATACAACACGAGCAGCTTGCTAGGCTTGCCGCAGGGAGGCATATTCTTTAAACACCTCCAAACAAAGCATTTATTGATGAACTGGCGGCGGCCGCTTCCATGAGCCAGACTGTGATGGGCTGGTCGGTTGGGTGGAGTTCTGAAGAGAGGGAAGTCCGGATGTGGAAAATGGCTGCACCCATGGAGTGGGTGGGGGGGGTCGTCTGGCTTGTTGTGAGGTTCTGCGGGGTGGTGGGCCAAGGCTAGAACCCACCATGCCTCCCGACTGCCTCATGAACGGCTGGGCACAGGGAGAGCAAGGAACCGCTCTGCCCCATGTCTAAGAGTCTCTGGACCAGCATACCTGGGCCGGATTGAGGAAGAAACGGCTGCAGGGTGGGTGTCGATGATCCGGGCTGTGATGGGCTGGTCGGCTGGGTGGAGTTCTGGGCCGGATTGAGGAAGAAACGGCTGCAGGGTGGGTGTCGATGATCCGGGCTGTGATGGGCTGGTCGGCTGGGTGGAGTTTTATTATAGTTCAAAAGAAACTTGAACTATAATATTAAGACACCCTAATGAATAGGAGAAAATATCTGCACACAATACATAACAGAAGAGGCTAAAATCCAGATCTATAAAGCACTCACAAAGGTCAACAACAAAAAAAATTCAACAACCCCATTGAAAACTTGGACTGATGAACAGACATATATCTGTCTTCTTTAGAAGCCATACAGATGGCCAAAAACTTTCACAATTTTCACTTCAGTAACTCACAATTTATATACTTCATAGTGACACATTGCGTTGTATTCAACATCAGTATACCTTATTAAGTGTTCTTTGCTCTCTAAAATGTGCTCAGAGGGCCTGGTACCATGCCCAGCGTTGTTCAGCCAGCTGTGCAAATTGGAGAGCCAGAGCCCTGCAGCCCAGTGTGAATGATATTCAGAGATGCCGGATTCAATGATATGCAGAAAGAGAACCAAGTGTGCCCGTTTGACTGCCGCTTCAGAATACTGGCCTCAGTATTCCCTAGCTGTCTCCAGTAACCCAACCATGCTGTCATTCCTAGGCACTGCTTGAACCCCAGAGCCAGGCCATGTACGGTGAGTCACCTGGGACCTGAGAAAAAGCAGATGCTTGGTAAAAAGGATGCTAGAAATAATGTACAGTCTAGACTGAATGTTTCAATTATCCCAAGATAAACACAGAAGGTCAATGGTGAAACATATGAGCTTCCCTAAGGAGTCCAGCCTATCTTCAGGAAACAACAAAAGCTCACTAATGTGGTCACAGGCAAACTTGGCATGCCCTTTGCATGCTTTCATTTGGTTTTAGGGAATGATTGATATTTTAAATTGAGATAAATTGGCCTATAATATCACATAATTGTGGATTTTTGAAGAATAACAAAAAAATAATGAAAAATAAAATCAAAGGCACACATAGAACAGATGGGTAGTTAGAGGCATCACTCGCCACTGCAAGCAGTTCACTAGGTTCCTGGGCCTGATTGAGATACTTCAAAGGATCTATGCATCTGTTCCCTTCCTGCAGTTATAAGAAGGCATATCATAATTGTAATGACATAAATAAAATATAGAACTAGAATAGTAAAAGGAGCAAGATCAAAGAAGGAACTTACACACAAAAAGAAATCACATAAGTTTCACAGCAGATTTATCAAATGAGTTTGTTGTGACCAGAAAAATACAGTGGAACATTATTTAAACACCTCAGTGAACACCACACCAAGAATACTCTATCCGGCTACATTATCATTCAGATTGTAATGAATGATGAAAGTTTGATGGACAAGCAACAGCTTAGGGGAGTTCCTAGCCCGTGAACAAGTACTGAAAGAAGCTTTTTTTTAATTGAATCATTGTGAGCACACCATTACAACCCTGTTCATGATTGGGTTAGTCATACAGTGGTCCAACACTGTATGTCCCCAGTTTTTCCTCCCATCATCCTCTATCCCCCAACCTGCCTCTAGGGTAGGTACTTTTCTTCCCTCTTACTCTCTCCTTTTGAACTTTGTGGCTTGCAATACAGATACTGAAAAGTTATCTTTTCAGTATATATTTTACCTGTTTTCAAGTCTCAGTTCTAGTCCACTGTGACCATTCCAACTATTATTGTCATACTGATCCCTTCGATATCTTACCTACCTTCTGTCCCCTACACACTTGTTGTAGATTCCATCTATTAACCAGTCCTCCTGGTCCCTGCTTTCCTTGGTCTAGGATATTAGTCTTATACTGTTTTTGATATACCATAAATGAGTACAGTCAATCTATATTAGTGACTATATAAGTCCTATTCTTTCTGATTCACTTCACTCAACATAATATTCTCCATTTTTAAGCAAATTTCAAGACTTTATTTTCCCTAAAAGTTGTATAGATGTACATATATATGGTATATCCATTGTGTAGGTGTACAATAATTTCTTTATCCAGTTGTCTGTTCTCAGGCACTCAGGTTATTTCCAGATCCTGGTTATTGTGAATAGTGCTGCAACGATCATAGAAGTGCAGATGGTGTTTCTGCTGTGTGATTTTGGGCCCCGAAGGTATATTCTTACAAGTGGTATTTCTGAATCAAAAGGAGCTGAATTTTTTAGTTTTTGAAGGAAATCTGTACTATTTTCTAAAGTGGCTGGACCAATCAGCATACCCATCAGAAATAAATGAGAATCCCTTTCTCCCCACATCCATGCCAGAACTGTTCTTTCGGATGTGTGCCAGTCTCTGTGGTATGAGATCATACTTCACTGTTGTTTTAATTTGCATCTCCATGATGATTAGTGAAGGAGAAAAAGCATTTTTTCATGTGACTTTTGAATTTCTTCTTTGAGGAAGTTTTGTTCGTCTCTACTCCCCATTTTTTGATGGGGTTGGATGAATTTTACTTGTAAATTTTTACCAGTGCCTTGTATATATATATATATATATATATATATATATATATATATATATATATTTTTTTTTTAAGATAGTACGTTTTTGAGTGAGTTTTATTTTTTTTTTTTTTTATTTTTTTGCTTTTTCGGTCACACCCGGCGATGCTCAGGGGTTACTCCTGGCTCTGCACTCAGGAATTACTCCTGGCGGTGCTCAGGGGACCATATGGGATGCCGGGAATCGAACCCAGGCCGGGCGTAGACCGGCCGTGTGCAAGGCAAACGCCCTACCCGCTAGGCTATCGCCCGGCCCCTAGTGCCTTGTATATATTTGATATTATCCTGTTATCTGATGGATATGGAGTGAATAAATTTTCCCACTCCATGAGCTGGAATAGAGAATATAAAGGTTTTTTTTTTTTTTTTTTTGCATCCTGGTCACTGTTTCTTTTGAGGTGCAGAGGCTTCTTAGTTTAATGCAGTCTCATTTGTTTATCTTTGCTTCCTTTTGCTTGGTCAGGATATTTCTCTTTGAATATGCCTTTAGCTTAAATATTGTGGAGTGTTTTGCCTACATTTTCTTGCATGTACCTTTGTATTCAGGTCTGATATTGAGTTCTTTAATCCATTTTGATCCGGCTTTTGTGCAAGGCATTCGAGAGGTATAGGTTCATTTTTTTTCACGTAGCTGTCCAGTTTTCCGAAAGTACCAATTGTTAAAGAGGATTTCCTTGCTCCATTTCATATTCTTGCGCCCTTATCAAAAATTAAGTGATCATGTATCTAAGGGTGTCTGTGAGGATATTCCACTTGATTTTATTGGTCTGCAGGTCTGCCTTTATTCCAATACCTTGTTGTTGTTGTTTTTTTAAAGTATTTTATTATACCACCGTGAGATATACAAATAAAAAGATATACAATTAAAAAGTTCATGTTTGGGTTTTGGTCATACAGTGTTTCAGCACCCGTCCCTCCACCAGTGCCCATCTCCCACCACCAACATCCCCGGTTCCCTCCCCTTCCCCAGCCCTGCTCCATGGCAGGTTCTTTATTTCTTTCCCTTTCTCTCTCTTTCTCTTTTCCTTCCCTTCCAGACTATGGATTACAGAACATACATTAAAAGGTTGTCATGTGTATCCTTTTGCCTCTATTTAATGCTCAGTTCTAGGTTGGCATTAGTACCCTCGACTATTATTAGCACCCTGTTCCATTTTCTGTCTTACCTAAACTCTGACTCCCACACGTTTGTGATAATTTCCACCTTTGACAAGACCTCCTGATATATGTTTCACTTGACCTTGGATATTGGTATCATAATGTGTACATATATATATATATATTATGCCATGCAAATAAATGCAGTCATTCTGTATCTGTCTCTCTCCTTCTGGCTAATTTCGCTCCAACATAATCTTCTCCATGTCCATACATTTATAGGCAAATTTTATAACTTCATTTTTCCTAACAGCTGCATAGTATTCCTTTCTGGAAAACAATATGGACTTTCCTCCAAAGACTAGAAATTGAACTCCCATTTGACCCAGCCATACCACTCCTGGGAATCTACTCTGGGAAACCAAAAATACGCAGCGGAAACACCATCCCTACTTTTATGTTCATAGCAGCATTATTCACAATAGCCAGAATCTGGAAGCAACCAGAGTGCCCAAAATCGATGACTGGATAAAGAAGCTTTGGTACACCTTTTTGTTTTAATTACTACAACTTTCTACTACAGTCCAAAGTCGGGAAGGTGATGCCACCCATCATTTTTTCCTCTTAAGGATTGATTTAACTATTCATGGGGTTTTATTGATCTGTATGAATTTCAAGAGTGTTTGATTCTTTTTTTGGGGGAAATGATATGGGTATCCTTATAGGGACCTCAATGAATCTGTGTAATGCTTAGGGAAGCATTGAAATTTTGTCAATGTTATTGCTCCCAATCCATTAGCAAGAAATGAATCTGCACAGGTCCTTTGCACACTTGTTTAAGTTGATTCCTAGATATTTGATTTTCTGTGGCACAGTTGTGAATGGAATAGTTTCCTTAATATCCCTTTCTTCTCTTTCGTTATTTGTATATAGGAAAGCCACTGACTTTTGGGTGTTGATTTTGTATCCTGCCACTCTCCTATATGTGTCTATTGTTTCTAGGAGTTTTTTGGTAGAGAGTTTAGGGTTCTCTAGGTATAATATCATGTCATCTGAGAATAATGATAGCTTGACTTCTTCCTTCCTATCTGGATGCCCTTGATGTCCTTTTCTTCTCTGATTGCTATGGCAAGTATTTTCAGTACTATATTGAATAAAAGAGGTGGGCGTGGGCAACCTTGTCTTGTCTCTGATCTCAGGGGGAAGGCTTTCAATTTTCCTCATTTAGAATGATGCTCACTGTGGGCTTTAGGTAGATGGCTATAACTATCTTGAGGAAAGTTCCTTTAATTCCCATGGAGAAGATCATGTTGAGTGAAATTAGCCAGAAGGAGAGAGGCAGATATGGAATGACTGCATTTATTTGCATAACATAAATATATATGTATATATTACAATACCAATATCAAAGTCAAGTGAAACATGTATCAGGAGGTCTTGTCAAAGGTGGAAATTATCACAACCATGTGGGAGTCAGAGGCTGGGTAAGACAGAAAATGGAACAGTGTGCTAACAATTGTCGAAAGTACTAATACCAACCTATCACTGAGCATTAAATACAGGCAAAAGATACACATGAAAACTCTTTAATGTATGTTCTGTAATCCGCAATCTGGAAGGGAAGGAAAAGAGAAAGAGATAGAGAGAAAGGGAAAGAAATAAATAACCTGCCATGGAGGCGGGCTGGGGAAGGAGGGTAGGAACTGGGGACATTGGTGGTGGGAGATGGGCACTGGTGGAGGGATGGGTGCTGGAACACTGTATGACCAAAACCCAAATATGAACATCTTTGTAATTGTATATCCCACGGTGGTATAATAAAATCACTTGAGTACTTGAAAATAAATAGTGGAGTGAAGACCAAAAAAAAAAAAAAAGAATCTGCAAAACTTAACATCCTCTTTATTTCTTGAAATAGTGGTTTGTAGTTTTCTTCATAGAGGTTATTTATGTCCTTAGTTAATCTGATTCTGAGGTACTTGATTTTTATCAGGCACAATTGTGAATGGGATTTTTTAAAATATAATTTTCTTCTATTTCATTGTTTGAATATAGGAGAACCAGGAAATTTGGGGTATTTAATTCATAACTTTCCACTACACTATACAGATCTATTGCTTGTAGGAGACTTTTGGTATAGAATTTTAGGGTTCTTTAAGTATAGTATCATGTCATATGCAAATAATAAGAGCTTCCTTTCCTATCTGGATAACCTTAATATCTTTTTTTCTTGCATAACTTCTATTTCAACTATTTCTAGTACTGTATTAAATAGAAGTGGGGAGCCCTATGGAGTTCTTGGGGAAAAAGCAAAAGGCTCAGCCAAGGTCTAGCCATGTCCTACATAGATCCTAGGGCTTGCTCAGCATGCAGGCAGCCATGCCTGCTGAACTCGGAGCAAGGATTGAGGGCTTCCACCCATTCATTCCCCAGTGGGTCAGTGGGTGTGTGGGTGTGTGACCCTGAACTCCAGCCACCACAGCCAACTGCCGGGAGACAGTGACTCCAGATCCATGGCTGTGCAGCTAGGCCTCATGGTGAGCGGCCATATGGAGTTCCTGGGAGAAAAGCAAAAGTTTCGCCAGCATCTGGCCATGTCCTACATAGCTCCTAGGGCTTACTCAGCATGCAGGCAGCCACACCTGCTGGACTCGAGCAAGTATTGAGGGCCTCCACCCATTCCCCAGCCTCTGGGTCAGTGGGTGTGTGACCCTGAGCCCCAGCCACCACGGCCAACTGCCGAAAGACAGAGACTCTAGATCCATGGCTGCGGAGCTCGGCCTCATGGTTAGCGGCCCTATGGAGTTCCTGGGGGGAAAGCAAAAGCCTCGGCCAGTGTCTGGCCATGACCTACATAGCTCCTAGGGCTTGCTCAGCATGCAGGCGCCCATGCCTGCTGGACTCGGAGCAAGTATTGGCAGCCTCTACCCATTCCCCAGCCTCCAGGCTCAGTGGGTGTTTCCCTGAGCTCCAGCCACCACAGCCAATTGCCAGAAGACAGACACTCCAGATCCATGGCAGTGCAGGTGTGCGGCTGCTCTGCGGCCATGCATTAATATTAGGCTCAATGTATTTTAGCACCAGGTCCTTTCAGGATCTTTCTCATTTGTAACTTCAACAATCATTCTATTTGCATCAAACTGGAGAGGTTATGGGGAATGAGGAATGATGAGGATGTCACACTAGAACTCACTATTAAATATTCAGATAGAGACATCATACATTATTAGTATCCATAGGACAAGCCACAAAGTGTAATAGAAGAGAGCGAGAGAGAGAGAAATACAGGGACATAGACAAAGAGATAGAGAAGAAAAATGCACCTGCAATAGGGGCAGGCAAGGTTTGGATGGGTGTGTTTGGGAATTGGGTGGTGGGAACTGGCACTGGTGGAGGGATGGAACACTGTATTGTAGAGACTTAATTATGAACATCCTTGTAATTCTATATCTCACATGGTATAATAATTTTTTTAAAACTGAAAGAGACAGAGATTGAGAGAGAGAGAAAGAGAGACAGAGAGAGACACAGAGAAAGGAAGGAAAAGAAAAATGCCTGCTATAGAGCTGGGATGGAGGGAATGTGGGGACATTGGTGGTGGGAATGGAGCACTGGTGAAGGGATGGATGCTGGAACAATGAATGAAGGAGACCCAATTATGAACATCTTTGTAATTGTATATCTCACCATGGCATATTAAAAATTATTAATAAATAAATAGATAGACAGACAGATAGATAGATAGATAGATAGATAGATAGATAGATAGATAGATAGACAAATGAACAAATGAATTAATGAATTGATTGATTAATTAATAGAAGTGGCAATTAACTGATTGATTAATTGATTAATTAATAGAAGAGTGGGTAATCTTGTTTTGTCCCTGATCTTAGGGAAAGTTTTAGTATTTCCCCATTGAAAAGAATACTTGCTATGGGCTTGTGGTAGTTCATGTTGACTATATTGAGAAAAGTTCCTTAAATTCCCATTTTATTGAGGGTTTTTATCATGAACCGTGCTGGATCTTGTCATATGCTTTCCTGCAAGTATTGATACCATCATATGGTCTTTATTTTTTCTTTTGTTGATAATATGTATTATGTTGATTGACTTGAAAATGTTAAGCTATCCTTGCATCCCCAGGGTGAATCCTAACTGGTCATGGTGTATGACATTTTGGATGAGTTGTTGGATTCTGTTTGCTTGTACTTTCCTGAAGGTGTTTGCATCTGTGTTTATCAGGGATATTGGAATGTAATTTTCTTTTTTTGTGTTGTTTCTGTCTTTTTTGTTATCAGGGTGATATGTGTCTCATAGTAAATGTTCAGGGGTGTTTAATTTCTTCAACTTCCTGGAAAAACATTAAAAGTATTGGAATTAGGTTCTCTTTAAAGGTTTGGAAGAATTCATTAGTGAATACATCCTGATCTAGGTCATATGGAGATGTTACTAGTGCCTGCTCAAGCAAATCGATGATGAACGGGAAGAAAGTTATTAAGAAATGGCCTTCACTGTCCCTTCTAACCTTTTTCCACCAAAAGTCTATATTTTCAGATACTAGTATGGCCACCCCAGCCTTTTGTGGGGAGTTGTTTGCTTGAAGAATTGTTTTCCAATTCTTCAAAGAATTGGAAACTCAAATCAAATCCTTTGATTTGAGTCCGTGTTGGCTCTGTTTACAGGTGTTTCTCTTGTAAGCAGCAGAATGTTGGAATGAGGTTTTAGTCCATTTTGCCACTCTGTATCTCTTAATTGTTGTGTCTATACCACTGACATTGAGAAATTATTGTCAAGATGCTTTGTGCCTTCTGTCTGTATGTTTCTTGTGTTTATGGGGTTTGTGTTGTCTTGCAGTAGCCCCTTCAGTTCTTCTTTTAAAGTTGGTTTTGAGTCTATGAAGTTTCTGAGCTATTGTTTATCCATGAAGTTGCATATCCTTCCTTCAAATCTGAATGACTGTTTAGCTGGGTAAAGTATCCTTGCTGGTGCATTTATTTTGATGAGTTATTTCACTATATCCTATCACACTCTTTAGTCTTGGAGGTTTCTTCTGATAAGTCTGCTGTAAATTTAAGGAATGTTCCTCTGTATGTAATTTCCTTTTTGACCTTGCTGCTTGCAATATTGTGTCTCTGTGGTATTAGTTGCTCTGATTAGGAGCTGTCTTGGAGTATTTTTATTAAGGTCTCTTTTAGCTGTTTCGGCTTCTTGAATCTGTGTTCTGCATCCTCCATCTCTGAGAACTTTTCAGCAATAATGTCTTTAACTATTCCTACCTTATTGGGGTTGCCTCCCTGTACCTTGGGATTCTGATGGTCTTATATTGGCCTTCTTGAATTCATCCCATAGTAATCTTGCCCATCTTTGAGCTATTTTGAGGTCTTTTTTTTCCTATTTTTCATTTTGCTTAGGTGCTTTCTGCAGCTCGTATTCAAGTTCACTGATTCTCTCTTCAGCTGTAATCATTCTACTGTTGAGGACACCCACTGAGTTTTTCATTCATCCACTAAATTATAACTTAATGACACTTCTGTATGTAGTTTTATTATTTCTGCTCTCATTTTCTCCTGTATTTTATTAGTTGTTTGTTTCACTGTTTTCTCTCATACCCTCCTGTATTTTATTGGCTATCCATTCCACTGTTCTCCTAGTTCATTAAACATCCGTACCATTTTGTCTCTGAATTCTTCATCAGAGAGATTATGTGAGTGGATATTCCTTGCTGAGGTTTCAAGGTTCTTTTCTTCATCCACTCTTCATGGTGTGGATCTGCACTATTTCCCCATGATGCCCTGGTAGTCTGGAGGTGTATCCTTCCAGTGCACAATCTGTGTCCCTTTCTACCTGCCAGGTAAAATTCTGGAGAGGCTCAGTAAAGGGTGATCTTCTATTTCTTCTTCAAGAATATTACCTTATGCTTTGGTGTTCCATATGACTTTTGTGGGGACTCTAGTATTGATTCAAGAGACATGTTCTTTGATCTAGATTTACTTTTACTTTTAGATTGGGTTGTATTGATTCTTATGTTCACCATTATTTTTGTGAGTTTTGGGATGTTGATTGAATAGGCTAATGGACTATTAGCCAGATTGACCAAAAGTGGTTGGAGTAGCAAGTCTGCCCTTGTGAAAGTTTGCTATGAGAGCCAAGATGTGGCCCAATGTAATAGGGAAGAGAAGATTAACTGGCTGCCACTGCACAGAAAGCCACACCCTCTTCTGCCAATCTATCTGGTGGATGAGAGGGAAGCAACCATACATTGGCTAAAGTCCTTAGGTCACAGTTTGAGTTCCGTTGCAGGTTTTCAAATTTCTACAAACGTAGATGTCCCCTCTCACCGAGGCACTTATCTGATCACCTGAGGTTGAGTTTGCAAGAAGCTGTAAAAGGGTAGCTTTCAAAGTCAAGATAAACTTCAACAATATGCATAACTATTAACAAATGATGGCACTAATGTTCTAGCACCAATCCTACCACCAATAATCCCAGGTTCCTTCACACCAAGCAATCTGTCTTCTTAGTGGGCACATTTTAAAGTTTTATTCTTGCCCTTTTGTTCTCATCATGATAACAAAACGCTGCTGTGCTTTATGTAGATACTATACCACATTTCTATGCCACCCAAAGTACCCCTAATATTATCTGCTTCCTGTTATTTCCTCCTTAATATCTTTCCTTCTCTGTCCTTCTCACTTCTATAATCTAGGTCAAAGATAATATATTATTCCCAGTTTAACCTTGTGTTTAACTCCCTGTTATATATACTACAGATAAGCGAGATGATCTGGTATTTGTTCTTCTTCTAAATTATTTTCCTTAACATTATATTCTCAAATTACCTCCAAATTTAAGCAGATTGCATGATTTCGTATTTTCTTGCAGCTATATAGTATTCCATTTTGTATATTACATTGTACCTTCGTTATGTACACATCTGTCATTGGACACTTGGGTTGATTCTATATCTTGGCAATTGTCCTAAATTCTGCAATGAATCAATGAGTACTACGTCCTTCTGAATGAATGTTTTTGTGTCTGGGGGTAGATAATATATACCAAGAAGTGGAATTTCTGGGTCATGTGGCAGCTCTGCTCTTACTTTTCTGAGAAATCTACATACTGTTTTCCATAGGGGTTAAGCCAGACAATATTTCCACCTGCAGACAATGACAACACTTTTTCATTATATCCCTATCAACAGATTTTCCCAGATTTTTATAACATGCCATTTTAAGGTGTAAGATGGTATCTTACAATTGCTAAGATATGGAATCAACCCAAGTGTCCAGAGTCAGATAAGTGCATAATGAAGGTATAATGGCATCTTACTATTCTGATTTGTTTTTTCCTGATAAGTAGCAATGAGAACATTATTATGTGCCTATTGGCTATCTGTATTCTTCATAGACATATCTGTTAATGTTCTCTTTCCACTTTGAATAACTTAAAATATTTTCTGTGGATGATCTTTATCCATTTTGGATATTAATTCTTTATCTGATGTGATGACTGCAAATGATTTCACCAATTCATCTGTGCCCATGCAGAAGTTTAAAATATTTTAAACAAAATATTTTGTCAAAATATTCTGCATGACAAAATATTTTTGTCATGCAGAAGTTTAAAATATTTGATATAGTCTCATTTGTTTTATTGTTCCTAATGCCTTGGGAAATCATATCATTTAAACTACATTTGAGATCCAAATCTTGGAACATACTATCTTTAGTTTTCTCAACTCTCAACATAGTTTATGGATATTGGTATGTGTCAGGGATGCTGCCAGGGTTCCCAACAGTGCCGGGAAGCAGGTTCCTTTCTACCTCCGAAGACAGCAGGGAATGGATGAAGACTCAGGAATCCGATGCAGTTTTAAAATACAAATCCACAATAGGAAAAACCCTGTGCTTAGGATTCCTGGCTAGAGCCCCAGCCACATGTAGGCCAAAATGGCAGTCACCATGTGTAAAGGCCCTGTAGAGAGGAGAAAAAGACAAGACTCCCAAGAAGGGTGCGAGCTCACAAAGAGAGAGCCCAAAAAGAGAGCACTAGAGAGGAAGCAGGCTAGTTTTATAACCCTGCAACTCAGACCTCCCTCCCACTGTTATGGAAAGCAGGGAGGGTCAAATGCCCTCAGGTAATTTCTCCCAGCACCTCACCTAGGCCCTTTTATATGCTAATGTCTTGAGCCAAGATCTGCCTGGAAAAGCCTTTATAGGGTAGAGAAGGGTGTTTCTGAGATGACTTGTCTCTGTACCAAAGTCTAATATAGTACCAGTTAAATATTTCTCCAAGCCTTCACAAGTCTCGTCTACTTCACGGTAGTTTTGTATTTTAGTTTCCTTTGAGTTATGAGGGAGCCATGCTTGCTTGCTTGAAGGCAAACAGCATTTCTCTCTGGTCTAATTTTTAGGGATCCAATGTGGCCAGGTAAATATGCTGGTATGATCTAGCTAGTCCCATGATGATTGTGGTAGCATGAGAGAATATTTATACCAGCTAGTACAGAATACATGGTCAGATAAACTGCCACATTTAGACTACCCCCTTATCTACTAAGTGATTTGCACGCTGTAATTCAGAGCAGATGCAGAGGCTCTTAGAGGAGTCCTGCAACAGGTATGGTCTCAAGGTCTTTGACATTTTAATTTGCTTTGTGTAACATGTGAGATGTGAGTAAGTTTTTACTTCTTATAATGTCTACAGCTATTTGGAGTATTTCATGATTCCACAAAAACCTTATTTAATAACAAAAACCTTATTATTGATCATTCTAACTCCTTGAAGAATGTCATTGGAATTTAGAAAGGAATTTTGTTGAATAGTTTTCACAATTTTGTAACATGGTAATTTTGACAATATTAACTCTTCCAATGCAAGAACATGGATAATTTTTCATTTCTGATGTGTTTCATTTCTATCCCTCAGAAATAAAACATGTTACACATGTTAAGGATGGATCCAAAATAAGGATTCATCCTTATTTTGTTAACTCATAGCTACACAGTTTTCCCAACACCATTCACTGAGAAAACTCTCACTACTCTGTTTCTTGCACCCAGGCTGTTTGTTGAAAATTAACTGGCTATAGGTCCAGGAATTTGTTTTTAAATACTAAATTTCAACTCATTGGTCACAGAATCTATTCTTGGCCTATTGTCATTCTGTTTTAATTACTACAGTCTTACAATATAGCTTCAAGTTACATAGTGACATACATTCTAAGTTTTTATTTCTTATAATGTCTACAGCTATTTGGAGTATTTCATGATTCCACAAAAAACCTTATTATTGATCATTCTAACTCCTTGAAGAATGTCATTGGAATTTAGAAAGGAATTTTATTGAATATTTTTCACAATTTTATAACATGGTAATTTTGATAATATTAACTCTTCCAATGCAAGAACATGGATAATTTTTTCATTTCTGATGTGTTTCATTTCTATCCCTCAGTAATGACACAGTGTTCATGGTATGTGTTGTTACTTGCATCTTCTATTTAGTTGATTCTCAGATTCTTGGTATTTAGGGATACCATTTTGAATTAAGTAAACTCTTATTTCTTTCTCTTCTAATTCATTATTTACAGCAGAATTTTGTGTGTTGCCTTTGTGGTCAGCTACTTTACTGTATTGCTTTACTGTTTCTAGGAGATTTACAGTGTATTTTGAGTCTTCTATGAATTTATCACACTATCTGAAAATAGTAATAAAATGACTTATTTTCCAATTTAGATTCCTTGTCTGATTTCTCTTACTATGATTTCTATTACTGTATTGAATAAAAGTGGAGACAGTTGACATCCTTGCATTGCCCTAATCTCAGGCGGAACTCTCTCAGTTTTACACCATTAAGAAGGTGTGGGTGGATTCTAACTCTTATAAAAGGGAACTTCCTCCAACCCTTTCTTTACTTCTTTTATCATAAATGAATAATATTGTAAAGAAATTTTTTCTGTATCAAATTATATTTCGGGGTCAGGAAAAGAAACATTTCTGTTACTGGATTTGGCATATCGAACACGCATCGGACAGCTTGCCAGGCTCTGCCATACGGGCGCTATATTCTCATTACTTTGTGGGACTCTCTCAGAGGGGTGGGTTGAATATTTACAGTAATTTGGAGGTAAATTGTGCGGCCGCTGTGTGGCCACACGCAACGGGAAAGCTGGTTTCTGCTCTGCCGGGTGTACCTGTGTCTTAGGCTCAAGCATTCCCTGCGCTTGAAATACTCTCCTCTGAAGGGTGGGTCTATGCGTGGTGGGTCCTTGTAGGCTGGGTTTCTGACAAGCCAGGCTGGAGACTGGATTAATCTGTGGGCTGGAGACTGGATTAGTCTGCTGGGTGGAGATCTTACCTGCTGCAGAGTGTGGACTGTGAAGATTGCTACCAGCAAGGTGTGGGGGGTTTCTCTGGGCTCCTCCGAGGCTCCATCAGGATGGTGGACTCGGGTCGGAAGTTGCTCTCGTGGTCCATGGAATGCAGGGGGTTCAACGGGGAAAGCTGGTTTCTGCTTTGCCGGGCGTACCTGTGTTCAATTATATTCCTGAATCCACCAGATGCCATTGGGCTACATTGGCACGTGATAGGGTCCAATTGAAATGTTACTGGCGCCCGCTCGAGCAAATCAATGAATAAAAGGATTCAAGTGATCAAGTGATCAAGTGATCAAATTATATAAACATATAATTTAATCTTCATTTTTATTTAAGTGCTGTATTAAGTTAATTGGTGCGTGTACTTTAGACCATCCTTGCATTTATGGGGTGATTCCCACCTAGTCATGCTGCATGATCTTCTTTGATGTGCTATTGGATTCAGCTTGCTAAGATGACTGTATCACTGTATCATTGTCTTCCCATTCATCATCGATTTGCTCGAGCGGGCCCCAGTAACATCTCTATATGTCCTGTCTCATGATAGTAGAGTCCAAAGGCATCTGCTTGTACCAGGAACATAAAGAGCCTCAATCCATTCCAGAATGAGGTCTATAATTGTTACTGGTATTTGGCATATCAGATACAACATGGGTAGCTTGCCAGGCTCTGCTGTGCAGGTAGCATACTCTTGTAGTCATCTCTAAGTTCAGCATTTATTGATGAACCGTGCGGCCACAAGCAGCTGCATGAGCCAGACTGTGATAGGCTGGTCTGCTGGGTGTAGTTCTGACGAGAGAGAGAGAAGTCCGATGTGGAAAATGGAGGCCCTCATGGAGTGGGGGGTCGTCTGGCTTGTTGCAAGGCTCTGCTGGGGTGGCGGGCCAGGGCTAGAACCCGCCATCCCTCCTGGGCTCCTCGTGAGTGGCTGGGCACAGGGAGAGCCAGTAGCAGCTCTGCCCCATGTCTGTGAGTCTCTGGACTGGCATACCTGAGCTGGACTTAAAAAGACTGCTGCAGGGTGGAACTCGATGAGCCGGGCTGTGATAGGCTGGTCTGCTGGGTGGAGTTCTGACGAGAGAGAAGTCTGGATGTGAAAAATGGAGGCCCTCATGGAGTGGTGGCGGGCCAGGGCTAGAACCCGCCATCCCTCCTGGGCACCTCGTGAGCAGCTGGGCACAGGGAGAACCAGTAGCAGCTCTGCCCCATGTCTGTGAGTCTTAGCTTGTTAAGATTTGGTTGATAATTTTTGCAGCAATGTTCATTAAAGAAATTGATCTGAAAAGTTCTTTTTAAACAGCATCTCTATAAGCTTTGGGTATTAGTGCAATATTTGCTTTATAGAAACTGTTAGGGTAGTCTTGTTTTTTCACTATTTTGGAAGCACTTGAAAAGTAAAGGAAGTAAGTCTTTAAAATTTTGAAAAAAAAATACCAGTAAATCTATCTGAAACAGCCTTTTTGTTCCAAAGAAGATTCTTAATTGCTGTTTCAATTTTCTTGCTTGTATTTGGCCTGTTCAAATTTCTCAGTCTTATGAGGTTACAAGATGCAAATAATTTGTTCATTTCTATGTTCTTCAGCACTACTGCATAAAATTGTACATAGTAACTTCTCAGAATATTTTTAATTTCTGATGAATCATATAGCCCCTTTCCTTTATAATCCAATTTATTTGGGAATTTCTCTTTTGTATCATATGAGTCTAATCAAATGTTTATTTACATTGCTTATTCTCTCAAAGAATTCACTCCTAGTTTCACTGATTCATTTTTAATAACTACACTATTGATTTTTGCTCTAAGTTTTATTATTTCCATAATCCTACTAGCTTGGGGATTCATTCGTTTTCTCCAGGAGCTTAAGACATGTGTTTATATTGTTTAGTTGAGCTTTTTATTATGTCCTAAGGTAGGTCTGTATTACTATGAACTTTACTCCTTCATACAGTTTTTGATGCATCGCATAGATTGTATTTATTTCTGCAGTAATTCCAAGAAATTTTTTAGTTATTTGATATCCTCCTTGATATAGTTTTTATTTAACATAACTTTTGTTCAGTTATCAGGACTTGAGATTTTTCCTCATCTTTTTTTAAGTTTTATTATACCACCATGAGATATAAAATTACAAAGATGTTCATGATTGGGTTTCAGTCATACAGTGTTCTAGTACCCATGTCTCCACAAGTGCACATTTCCCACCACCAGAGTCCCCAGATTCTCTCCCCACTCACCATCTGCCTTTATAGCAGGCATCCTTCCTCCTCCTCGCTTCTCTCTCTCTCTCTCTCTCTTTCTTTCTCTCACACACACACTCTTTTCTTTCACCTTTCTCTTACACATTGTGGCTTGCCATACATACGTTTAGGGGTTATCATGTATATCCCTGTGCATGCAATGCTCAGATCTAGTCTGGTGTTACCAGTTCCAACAATTAATAGAACACTGGTATATATTTACATCCCAAAATTGAATGCAGTCATACTATATCTGTCCTTTATTTAAAAAAATTATTATTTCACCATGATATATGCAACTACAAAAGTGTTCATATTTGGGTTTCAGTCATAAGTGTTCCAGAATCCATGCCTCCACCAGTGCCCATTTCAAATCATCAATGTCCCCTGATTCACCCCACCCTCCCAGCATGTGTCAATTACAGGAAATTTTCAGTTCTATGCTGGCATTATCATTTACAATAATTATTAGTACACTATTCCTTTCTCTGTATTACCTAACCTTTGACTCCCAATATTTATACTAGGTTCTACCCACTGACAAGACATCCTGATCCATGTTTTTTTCTAGTCTTGGATATTGGTATCATGCTATTTTTATATCCCACAAATAAATGCATCACTCTATATCTGTCCTTTACCCTTTGCCTAATTTCACTCACCATGATCCTCACATGTCCATCCATTTATAGGCAAATTTCATAAATTGTTTTCTTCCTAACAGCTGCATAGTATTCCATTGTGTAGATTACTGTTACAGGACACCTAAAAGCCTAAAAGCCTCTGCATCTGCCCTGGATTGCCTCCTGCAGATTACTTTGTAGATAGGGGGTAGTTTAAATGTGGCAGTCTTATCTGACCATGTATTCTGTACTGGCTGGTATAAATATTCTCTCATGCTACCACAAGCATCATGGGACTAGCTAGATCTTACCAGCATATTTGCCTGGCCACGTTGGATCTCTTAAGTAATTAGACCAGAGAGAAATGCTGTTTGCCTCCAAACAAGCAAGCATGGCTCCCTGATAACTAAAAGGCAAGTAAAATACAAAACTACCGTGAAGTAGACGAGACTCTTTTTTTTAATTTTATTACACCACTTTTAGACATACAATTGCAATATGCTCATGCTCGAGTTTTGGTTCCAGTGTTCCAACACCCGTCCCTCCACCCAAACCCATCTCCCATCACCAATGTCCCCACCTCCCTCCACCCTCCCACACCCCAACTACTTGGCGGGTTCTGTATATCTTTTCTCTCCTCTCTATCTCTCCCTCCTGCCTACCTTTCCCACACATCTTAGAATGTAGTACATTGAAGATATAACTGTTTCCATGAGTTTGATGGACCATGTGGCCACAAGAAGTCACGTGACTTAGGGGCCTCATTGTCAGCGTCCGGACAGCAAAAATGGTGGCTAATATGGTGGGTAAATCTCATCCGGCTGCTTCCGGGACCCCCAGAGGTAATGGGCCAACACCCAAAACCCATCTGTCCTCCTGGGGCCTCATGGTCAGCTGAGTTAGGGAGCCAAGTTCCAGTTCCCCCAGCTGCATCTGAGACTCTGCATGCTATGGCTGGTCACCCCAGGCGAGCTCCTGGGCAGGGCTACCGGGTCAGACCAAATGGAGAGGGGAAGGGGCGACCCCAGCCCCATCTGGCGAAATCCCAGTGTTTCCCATTTCTGGGAGGTGCCTACCAGGGCTCAAACTCATTTTGCTCTGTTAATCTGGTCTTGAGTCAGCATCCCTCCCAGGCGGGCTCTAATGTGCTGCAGCATCTGGACAGCGAAAATGGCCACTAATGTGGTGGTTGAGTCTCATCTGGCTGCTTCCGGGACCCCCAGAGGTCATGGGCCAACACCCAAAACCCATCTGTCCTCCTGCGGCACCATAGTCAGCTGAGCAGGGGAGAGTCAAGTTCCAGCTTCCCCAGCTGCGTCTGAGGCTCTGCATGCTATGGCTGGTCACCCCAGGGCAGTAGACGAGACTCTTGTGAAGGCTTGGAGAAATATTTAACTGGCATTAGTATAGTCTTTGGTACAGAGGCATGCCATCTCAGAAACCCCCTTCTCTACCCTATAAAGGCATTTCCAGGCATATCTTGGCTCAAGACATTAGGTGAGGTGCTGGGAGAAATTACCTGAGGGCATTTGACCCTCCCTGTCAGGGAAGTTACATTTAGTTTATAGCTCCTTCCAGCTCTGCTAGGGAGGCTTTGAATGAGCTCTGGGTTCTTGTAAACAGCCAGAAGGTCTCCTGAAGTTGCTACATTTCTATAGAGCTATTTTTCTGTTTTCATCTCTAGATAGCCCAGCCCAGAATGTGCCGGGCTGGGAAGTTTGGGTGGATTTCTAGCTATAAAATAAACTGCAAGAAGAAAGCTCTCTTTTCCCCTTTTGCCATTTTGGCTCCCTTGGTGTTTTGCTTCTCCGTCCTCTACATTCTGTTGGGCCTCAACACGTGGGGCAGCCATCTTGGCCTACACGTGGCTGGGGCCTAGCTGGGAACCCAGAGTCCGGAGGTTTTCCCTGCTCTTGGATTGTATATCAGAACCTGTGTTAGTAAAGCCCTTTTAAAACTGCATTGGGTTCCTGAGTTTTCATCCATTCCCCGCCGGCTTCGGAGGTAGAAGGGAACTCACTTCCCGGCACTGTTGGGGACCCCAGCGGCTTCCCGACAGATTGCCACAGATTCTTTATCCAGTTGTTTGTTGGGGGACTCTGGTTGTTTCCAGATTCTGGCTATTGTGAATAGTGCTGCTATGAACAGAAAAGCACAGATGGTGTTTCCACTGTGTGTTTTTGGTCTCACAGTCTATATTCCCAAAAGTGATATTGCTGGGTAAAATGGGAACTCAGTTTCTAGTCTTTGGAGGAATGTCCATATTGTTTTCCAAACGGTTGAATCAGTCAACATTCCCACCAACAATGGATGAGAGTCCCTTTCTCCCCCACATCCATGCCTGCACATGTTCTTGCTCTTTTGGATATGTGTAAGGCTCTGTGGTGTGAGATATCATTGTTGTTTTGATTTGCATCTATCTGATGATTAATGATGATGAGATATTTTTCATATATCTTTCGGTCATTCGAATTTCTTCATTGTGGAAGTTTCTGTTCATTTCTTCTTCCCATTTTTTGATGGGTTTGACTGTTTTCTTCTTGTAAAGTTCTACCAGTGCCTGCTATATCCTGGATATTAACCCCTTATCAGATGGGTATTGGGTGAATATTCTTCCCTATTGTGTGGACTGTCTTTAATTCTTGGTCACTGTTTCTTTTGAGGTGCAGAAGCTTTTTAGTTTCATGTAGTCCCATATGTTTATCTTTTCTTCTAGTTGCTTCATCAGTGGCGTTTCACCTTTGAAGATGCCTTTAGCTTCAATGTCGTGGAGGATTTTTTTCTATATTTTCTTCGACGTACTTTATGGATTCAGGTCTGGTATTAAGATTTTCAATCCATTTTGATCTGATTTTTGTGCATGATGTTAGACAGAGGTCCAAATTCATTTTTTTACATGTAGCTCCCCAGTTTTTCCAGCACCACTTGTTAAAGAGGCTTTTCTTGCTCTATTTCGTACTTATTGCTCCTTTATCAAAGATGAAATATTCTATTATTTGAAGATGGGTGTCAGGATGTTCAACTCAATTCCATATGTCCACATGTCTGTTTTTATTCCAATACTATGTGGTTTTAACTACTACTGCTTTGAAGTTGGAAAAGGTGATGCCTCCATCTTCTTTTACCCAAATTGCTCTAGCTATTCATGGGGGCTTATTATTTCATACAAATTTCAGGAGTGTTTGGTCAATCTTTGAAGAATATCATGGTCATATAATATCGTGGTTATAAGGATGGCATTGAATCTGTATAAAGTTCTAGAGAGTATTACCATTTTACAACGTTGATTCTCTCAATCCCTGAGCAGGAAATGTTTCTAATTCTTTGTTTCCTCTTTTATTTCTTGAAGCAGTGCTTATAGTTTTCTTTGTATAGGTCATTTACACAATCAGTTAAGCTGATTCCTAGGTATTTGTTTTCTGTTGGACAATTGAGAATGGGATCGTTTTCTCAATATCCCTTTCTTTACTTTCATTATTAGTATATAGGAAAACCACTCTACTATAGGTATCTATTGTTTCTAGGAGCTTTTTGGTAGAGAGTTTATGGGTTTTAGGTATAATATCATGATATCTGCAAATAGTTATAGCTTGACTTTTTCCTTGCCTATCTGGATGCCCTAATGACCTTTTCTTACATGATTGCTATGGCAAGTACTTCCAGCAATATTGAATAGGAGTGTGAGAGTGGGCAACCTTGTCTTGTCCCGGATCTTTAGAAAGCTTTCCGTTTTTAAGCATTGAGAATGATACTCGTGGTGGGCTTTTGGTAGATGGCTTTGACTATATTGAGGAAAGTTCCTTCAATTCCCAATTTATTGGGAGTTTTATCATGAATGGGTGTTGGAGCTTGTCAAATGCTTTCTCTGTGTCTACTGATATGATCATGTCGTTTTTTTAAAATTTTTTATTTTCACAATTACAAAGATATACAATTAAAAAGTTCATATTTGGGTTTTGGTCATACAGTGTTCCAGCACCCATCCCGCCACCAGTGTCCATCTCCCACCACCAACGTCCCGGTTCCCTCCCTCCTCCCCAGCCCGCCTCCATGGCAGGTTCTTTATTTCTTTCCCTTTCTCCCTCTTTCTCTTTTCCTTCCCCTCCAGACTATGGATTACAGAACATACATTAAAGGGTTGTCATGTGTATCCTTTTGCCTCTATTTAATGCTCAGTTCTAGGTTGGCATTAGTACCCTCGACAATTGTTAGCACACTGTTCCATTTTCTGTTTTACCTAGCCTCTGACTCCCACACGTTTGTGATAATTTCCACCTTTGACAAGACCTCCTGATATATGTTTCACTTGACCTTGGATATTGGTATCATAATATGTACATATATATTATGTTATGCAAATAAATGCAGTCATTCTGTATCTGTCTCTCTCCTTCTGGCTAATTTCGCTCAACATAATCTTCTCCATGTCCATACATTTATAGGCAAATTTTATAACTTCATTTTTCCTAACAGCTGCATAGTATTCCATTGTGTAGAAGTACCAAAGCTTCTTTATCCAGTCATCGATTTTCGGGCACTCTGGTTGCTTCCAGATTCTGGCTATTGTGAATAATGCTGCTATGAACATAAAAGTAGATCATGTAATTTTTATTCTTTCTCTCATTGATTGATCTGCGAATGTTGAACCATCCTGGCATTCCCAGGATGAATCCTACTTTTCATGATGTATAATTTTTTTATAAGTCTTTGGATTCTATTTGCTAATATTTTATTGAAGCTCTTAGCATCAATGTTCATTAAGTAGATTTGTCTGTAGATTTATTTTGTGTGTGTGTATGTGGTCTCTGCCTGTTTGGGTATCAAGTGATATGTACCTTGTAGAAGCTGTTTGTGAGTGTATCTGTTTTTTCTATTTCCTGGAAGAGCTTGAAAAGGACTGGATTTAGGTCCTCCTTAAAGGTTTGGTAGAGTTCACTGGTGAATCCATCTGGACCTCGGCTTTTGTGTTTGGGCAGACTTTTAATTACTGTTTCAATTTCCTTGAAGGTGATAGGCTTATTCAGGTATTGCAGGTCTTCTTGTTTCAGCTGTGGGAGGTTATAGGACTTCTGGAATTTGTCCATTTCTTCTAGATTTTCCTTCTAACGCCATGCACTAAAGATCAAAATGGATTATAGATCTCAACATCAGACATGAATCTATAAAGTACATCGAAAAAAAACAGGAGAAACACTTTATGACATAGAAACTAAAAGTATCTTTAAAGACGACACACCACTGACCAAGCAAATGGAAGCAAAGATAAACAAATGGGATTATATAAAATTGAAAAGCTTCTGCACCTCAAAAGAAACGGTGACCAAGATACAAAGACAATCCACAGAGTGGGAAAGGATATTCACCCAATACCCATCTGACAAGAAGTTAATATGCAGGATATATCAGGCACTGGTAGGACTTCACAAGAAAAACAGCCAACCCCATCAAAAAATGGGGAGAAGAAATGAACAGAAGCTTTCAAAAAGAAGAAATTCAAATGGCCAAAAAGCATATGAAAAAGTGCTCTTCATCTTTAATCATCAGGGAGATGCAAATCAAAACAACAATGAGGTACCATCTCACCCCACAGAGACTGGCACACATCCAAAACAGCAAAAACAACTGGTGCTGGTGTGGATGTGGGGAAAAGCGACTCTCATCCACTGGTGGTGGCAGTGCCGACTGGTTCAGCCCTTTTTGGAAAACAATATGGGCATTCCCCGAAAACTAGATATTGAGCTACCACTTGATCCAGCAATAGCATTCCGGGGAATATACCTGAGAAACCTGAAAACACATAGCAGAAACACTATCTGTACTTCTTTATTCATCTCTGCGCTATTCACAATAGCTAGAATCTGGAAACAAACTCAATGCCCAAGAACAGAGGACTGGCTAAAGAAACTGTGGTAAATCTACACTATGGAATACTATGCGGCTGTCAGAAAAGACAAAATTATGAAATTTACATGCAAATAGTTGGACATGGAGACTCTCATGCTGAGTGAAATTAGTCAGAAGAAACAGGACAGATATAGAATGACTGCATTCATTAAAAGGATTTAAATAGATACCAGTGTTTTACTAAGTGTGGGAAATGGTAATGGCAGACTAAAACTCACCATTGAATATACACAATGAGACTTAAGTGATAAACTCTAAATATCTGCAGGGCTACCACAATGTGTAAAAGAAGAGGGAGAGAGGTGCAGAGACAGAGAGAGACAGAGAGAGAGGAAATGGGGGTACCTGCTATTGAGGCAGCATGGGGGGTGGGCAGAGCAGGAGGGGTTGGGTACATTGGTGGTTGAAATGGGGCACTGGTGGAGGGATGGGTGCTGGAATACTGTATTACCAAGAACCAGTCATGAACACCATTGTACTTGTCTGTCTCACAGTGGTCACGATCATCTTCCCCCCACCCCCCCCCCACCCAGAAAAAATTTTAAATGGATTAAAGGTCTCAATATCAGATTTGAATCCATAAAATACACTGAAGAAAATGTAGGAAAAACCCTCCACGACATTGAAGCTAAAGGCATTTTCAAAGGTAAAACATCACTAACAAAACAACTAGAAGAAAAGATAAACATATGGGACTACATTAAACTAAAAGCTTCTGCACCTCAAAATAAACAGTGACCAAGATACAAAGACAGTCACAGAATGGGAAAGAATTTTCACCAAATACCCATTTTATAAGGAGTTAATGTCCAGGATATATCAGGCACTGGTAGAACTTTACAAGAAGAAAACAAGCAACCCCATTAAAACTGGGAAGAAGATATGAACAGAAACTTGAACAAGGTAGAATTTCGAATGGCCGAAAAACATGAAAAAATGCTCATCATCACTAACCATCAGAGAGATGCAAATCAAAACAGCAATGAAATATCATTTTACACCACAGAGACTGGCACATATCCAAAAGAGCAAGAACAACAAGTGCTGGCATGGATGCGTGGAAAAGGGGTCACTCATCCATTGTTCATGGGAATGTCGACTGGTACAGCCTTTCTGGAAAACAATATGGACATTCCTCCAAAGACTAGGAATTCAACTCCCATTTGACCCAGCCATACCACTCCTGGGAATATACCCTGGGAAGCCAAAAATATGCAGCGGAAACACCATCCCTACCTTTCTGTTCATAGCAGCATTACTCACAATAGCCAGAATCTGGAAACAACCAGAGTGCCCAAGAATCGATGACTGGATAAAGAAGTTTTGGTATATCTACATAATGGAATACTATGCAGCTGTCATGAAAAATGAAGTTATAAAATTTGCCTATAAATCGATGGACATGTAGAGGATCATGTTGAGTGAAATTATCCAGAAGGAGAGAGATAGATATAGAATGAGTGCATTTATTTGCATGACATAAATATATATGTACATATTATGATACCAATATTCAAGGTCAGGTGAAACATGGATCAGGAGGTCTTGTCAAAGGTGGAAATTATCACAAACGTGTGGGAGACAGAGGCTAGTTAAGACAGAAAATGGAACAGTTTGCTAATAATTGTCGAAAATGCTAATACCAACCTAGAATTTAGCATTAAATACAGGCAAAAAGATACATGTGACAACCTTTTAATGTATGTATTGTAATCCTCTATGTGGAAGGGAAAGAAAAGAGAAAGAGATAGAGAGAAAGGGAAAGAAATAAAGAACCTGCCATGGAGGCAGGCTATGGGAAGGGGAGGGGAATTGAGGACATTGGTGGTGGGAAATGGGCACTGGTGAAGTGATGGGTGCTGGAACACTGTATGACCGAAACCCAAATATGAATATCTTATGAACATCTTTGTAATTGTATATCTCATGGTGGTATAATAAAATACTTTAAAAAATTAAAAAAAAATAATAGGGACAACCTCAAAAAAATAGAAATAGAGCTTCTCTATGTCCCAGCAATTCCATTCCTTGAAATATATCCTTAAGGCTTAAAATCACAATGAAGTAAAGTCATCTGTATTCCTATGTTTGTTGCAGCACTATTCAAAATAGTCAAAATCTGGAAACAACCCAAGCGCCTAAGATAAAGAAAGTATGGTACATGTACACAATGGAATACTTGTCAGCTATAAGAAAAAGACAAAGTCATGCAATTTCCATTCGTATGGATAGAACTGCATTATGAGTGATGTTGGTTGAAGTTATCTGGAGGAAGAACAGACACAAAGTGATCTCTTCTATTTATGGGATATAAATAAACTTAGTAAGGAAATAAAAGATGTCTAAAGATTAAAAGACAAAAAATGCATGAGAACTTGTCTCCAGTAGGGCATTTAACACTGGAGGGAGATTGGAGATGGGTCAGGAAGGGAACACTAGGACAATGGTTGAAGGAAGTGGAGGACCAGAAGAATGGATGCTTGAAAGAAGCAGCAATATGTATGACACTTTATCAGTAAAAATATTGTAAACTGAAGTGCCTACAAGGTAAAAAGAAAAGAGTCACTGATAGCAGTGGTTGTGGGGAGGGGATTTGAGGGAAGCAGGAGGGAAGAGGTAAACTGAGGAAATTGCTGGAGGGAAGTGGTCAATGGTGAAGGAATTGGTGTTGGAACATTGAATACAAGAAACTCAATCATAATTGACTTTGTAACCTTGAAATTCAGTGATTCAATATAAAACAAAATCTAAAATTAAAAAAAAAATCTACTTGTCGTCTTAAATCTCTTAACTAGTGAACCAGTTCTAATTCATTACTTTCCTTTTAACCTCTTTTTGAAGGGAAACTGACTTGATAAGTATTGTCTGTTCTATTTAATTAATTTAAATTAGAAAAAAAAGGTGGTAGCAACACCCCTGGACAGGATCCTAATGTGAGATAAAGTGGAGTCTGGCTGATTTTTCAATAAAATTAAAGTGAGAAAATGTTTCCACACATGTGATCTCTCCTGAATTCCACATTATGGAATGTATAATGTAGTTTGTAGACTTCAATAATTGAACCGACATGGATCATACAACTGGCTGACACTTCCTTTGAAAGGGACTCAAGGAACCAACATGGTACTCAATGAAAATAAGCCTGGAGACCTGCTGTAAAGTTTAGTCTGTTCTCCACACAGATGCAGTCAAATCTCATGACACTGAGGCAATGGAGTTCAGCTGCTCAATGATCTTTGGAGGGCAATCAGGTGCTATAAAAAACATGCTAATGGAAGCTTATGATCTTAACAGCGAGACCCCAAGATTTGAAGTTGGCATGGCAACTGGCAGCAGATAGTTCCCACAGAAAGGAACAAGGAAAAAATTAGAGTAGGCTGCTTAATGGAATCATTAATAAGAAGCATGAGCTACAATTGGGGATCAAGGAGACTGCTGCTCTCAGGGACAAAACCAAACCAAAATATATACACACTAAGTTATTAGTGCTTCTACTACAGTACCTTAAGGAAAGCCAGTCACTGAGTAAAGGGGGAACTTACCTGCTGCTTTAAGAGGGAACCGATGGCTCTGTTGAAATTGGTGTATTTAAAATGTGCATGACAGAAGTGTCATATGTGTACATGCCTCCTCCCCAATTCTGTAGGAAGAGGTCTGATGGGGAACAGCTTTTAGCAATTAAACACAGCACAGATGGTTGTTAAGCTTTTAGGTTAGCTGAATGTCAAAGAAATAAAATGGTTGTTACAAGCACATGTCCAAGACATGGAGAGAGGTAGAAAAAACAAGCTCATCAAGTCAGAGTACAGTGGGTAGAAAGAACACTGGCCTTGCATGCAGCCTACCTGACTTTGATCCTTCACATCCCATATGATCCCATGAGCACTTCTAGGAATCATCCCTGAGCACAAAACCAGGAGAAAGCTCCGAGTACTTCCTAGTGTGAATGAATGAATGAATGAATGAATGAATGAATGAATGAATGAATGAATTTTTTAAACAAGTGCTTGTGCCCAGATGCTATCTCCAGGCAGGTCTAATGCATGCTTAAATGTGCATGCATGTGTATGCATCTGGATCTGGATCTTGGCTGTGTCATTTTCTGCTGCGCTCATTTCGAGAAGTAGTATGGGACAAGACTCCTCCATTACATAGAGTAAATATTGGAAAGTATGTGTCATAGTGGAGATAGCAAAAGCAAAGTTCATTGTCTCTATTAGCCTTGATAGCTGATGGGCAGAAGGGAACAAAGAGTAAGGTATGTGGGAGAGGTCAATCTGGGAACAACTCCAGGAAAATGGATGTTACTTATCTTCAGCCAACAGAGACCCACATGCCTAAAATGGAAATGAATCCAGTAGAGCAGAAAGTAGCATACACATCCCTAGTGGTAGGGGTGGGAAAGGAAAGCAGTAGACAGACCATGAATTACATGAGCTTGGGAAACAAGAGAGAACTCTGGAAAATTTTGTGACAGCTCAATTCTACACAGAATAGGAGTCAAGCAAAGAAGCCATTCAGCCTCTCCAAGTTTTGTATTTTCAACTACACTGACTTCAATCAATCCTAAAATAACTATTTTGGGAAAAGGTTTTGTCATTTGAAAAGTACATTTTAAAAATGGCTTAGACATAACTTCCTTTTCTTAGTCACTTCCTTCCTTCTCTTTGACACAATAGCTCCTTGTAGAGAATCCAGGGGAGAAAAGCAGGTGGAAATACGTACAAATGGAAACAATCGCTATTGTCCTAGAATTGTTAAATCTGGCAGACAGGACAGACAGGTGTTTTGCTGCTGGGAGGCTGGAACCTAGGCATGGCTTTAAAGCAAGAGCAGATGCGGAAATGTGTGTGTGGGCATGACCTGATTTTTATATAATCTCGAGAGCTTCTTTTGGGAAGTAAAAGAACCCCAAACCAGAATTACTGTACACAAAGAGTCTTGTAAAGAGCTTGGACAAGACAAGCTCATGTGCTCATAGATTATCAGAGGACACATGCGGAACCAGGTAGGCACTTTTTCAGTAAGAAGTCCCTGGGCAAGGAAAAATAGGATCCACTTGTTCCTTTTTATCTGAGCAGTCATCCAAGACTTAACCCATGCTTAAGGCACCCACATCATTGCTTTCTCATTAAACTAAATTGTGCATCCTGTACAGCTAATAGCACTTCCCTAAGGAAATAGGCTGCAATTCCAAGATAATATCACTAAAAACAAAGTGACTTTAAGGTGCCAGGATTATTTCCAGAAATGCTTAAATGACTAGAGGGTTCCAACTAAAATAAGATACTGTCTCAGTCTCTTGGCATATCAGATGACAATATACACAGTGTAAATTCCTCCCCATGTCAAAGACATGTATATAAACACATGTTTGGTTGTATTAATTACAACTATCACGAGCCCCTTAAATAATGATAAGAGAAAAGGAAAATGAACATTACCACGATAATAGAACCCCTTTGTTTGGCGAGTCATGTTTCATCTTCAAGCTAACTGAACTGAGTCAATGTCCCAGTGTCTTTGGCAGGAACCCTTTTCTTCCTGTGGTCCCTCTGAGGTCATCCCTTATAGTGAGGCTGCTGGTGTCCCACAGATAGGATTTATAGAGAGGAGATGGGTCTTCCTTCTGCAAGGGTGCCCTCTTGTGGGAATTTCATTATCTTGCAAGGGAAAGGATCATATAAACACCATGCTGCTTCATACAAGAAACAATTGTGAAGTTGTATTTCTTATGGAGCTTTTCTGAGGGTTTCTTTCAGAATTGAGCCCCTCCTACTCCTCCTCACTTTAGGTAAGCAGCTCTGCTTCTTGATCCTTTTGTAACTAAGAATCCCTAGAGTTTCCAGTCAAGCAAAGTGAATGTCCTGAGAACGTACTGTTAACACCCTGCTTGGATGTCCTCCCACAATGCACAATTCCTGAATTCGCCTGTGTCTAACATGCCTCTTCCCAGAGCACCACCTTCATTTCTTTGTGTCACAGCTCCCATTACTTCAAGGCTTCCTGACGCACATACAAAGGTCCTTTTCTGAACTCTGCTTCCTCTTGGGTTTGTCCACCCAAGTGATCCTTCAGGTCTCAGCTTGCCCACTGGAGGACAGAGCTTCTGCATCATGACCAAGTGCCTCTACCATTCATTTCCATGGCCCTGTTCACAAACAGATCATGTAGGCTATACATTACATTCTTGCTCATCAGAATTTTTACTAGACAGGTTCCCCCAGAATAGAAATCCTGCCTATTCTCTTCCTGGTTGTAATCTCTGTTGCCAGGCTCTAGACAGGTGTTGGGCAATGAGTAACTGAGGATTCGGCATATGCCCAGACAGCATCTCTGTCCCTGTATACACCAATTCCATCCTCTAATGCTTACACATTTGGTAGAAACCCAAGATGGTATTTGATTACCATCAATTTATCTATAGGCTTAACAAAAACCCAGTATTTACTATGTATCAAACACCAAAATGAGTCAAATATAGAGCAATAAACACAGATCAGTAAGACAACAACTAAGGAAGAATGATGTCTGTGATGGTGAGGCAGGGGAGTGTATGTTAGGCAGACTCTAGACTATTGAGTCACATGCTGAGCCCAAAGCTTCCCCAGAGAGGGTAGTATTCCAAAAGACTTTATCACTCAAGGATTATTGTTTGAAACATGATTACTAGCAATTTTAGTTAAGTAGTGAAAATGATAGTATGCAATGCTACTTTTAGCTATATATTAAGGTTCCCATGAAAACCAAGAAATGAGTTGTAAGAAACGTCCCCCAGTAGATGTTAATTTATGCTAAATCTTGGCCTTTGCACGTGTCCAATGAATGACTCTGGCTTGCACCTCTACCTCCATTTGGGATGACTGAGAGCTTTAAAGCACCCAAATTACTTTTGACTATGTATTATTCTTTGGCATCTCCTCAGACTCCAGAATTAATCTGAGATTGTGAGAATGGGCTTTGGACAAGAGTGATTGCTGTGATTAAAGAAGGTTCCTTAGCACCAATGTTACCATAAGGTCTAAAACCTAAAAATCATGATAATCATTCCCGAAGCTCCTGGACAGCCCTTAAACATAATTACCGTACAATCTGAAAGTCATGCAATGTTTTCAAAACAAGCCAGAATGGAAAAATAAAGGTCAAGAATCCCTCTCTTTTTTAAGAACCTCCTCTGAGGTCAAAGAGAACAAGGCAAGAGGCAGCAACAGATCATGTTGGAGAAACAGCTCTCCTGAGGTCAGAAAGATGGTGTAGTGGGTAGGACATTTGTCCAGCAGGCATCTGATTCGGGTTTGACTCCTGGAAACCCATACAGACCTCCGAGCCCTCCAGGAGTAATCCCTGAGTGCAGAACCAGAAGTAAGCTCTGAGCACCATGAGGGATGGCCCAAAAAACAAAACAAAAGGCATCCTCTTCTAAAAGAGATCCCACATCTTGTATTCCCATCACCTGCTTCCCTAGTAGACACTGACTAATCTACTTTATATTGCCTATTGCAACATATATATCATAATGGTGTTGCTAAATTCATGCCTTTTTATTGAGCTGTTACATGCAAATTGGGCCATATGTATTATTGCTTTCACTTTTTTAAACCTAGTGGACTTCTGCTCAATTTTTAACAGTGTTCATGTTAATTTGTTAAAGACGTTTAGTATTCAGCCCATCCAACCACCATTGCAACTTCCCATCATTATTTCCAATTTTCCCAGCCACCACTTAAGCCTTCCTCTATAGCAGACCCTCAATAATTTATTTTATGAATTTGAACCTGTGTCTAACACCTTGCACAAAAAATCAGATCAAAATGGATTAAAGATCTCAATATCAGACATGAATCCATAAAGTACATTGAAGAAAATATAGGAAAAACCCTCCACGACATTGAAGCTAAAGATATCTTCCAAGGTGAAACACCATTAACAAAGCAACTAGAAGAAAAGATAAACATATGGGACTACATGAAACTAAAGAGCTTCTGCGCCTTGAAAGAAACAATGACCAAGATAGAAAGACAGTCCACAGAATGGGAAAGAATATTCACCCAATACCCATCTGATAAGGGGTTAATATCCAGGATATATCAGGCACTGGTACCGTTACATAAGAAGAAAACAGCCAACCCCATTAAAAATGGGGAGAAGAGATGAACAGAAACTTTGACAAGGAAGAAATTCGAATGACCAAAAGGCATATGGAAAAAATGCTCTTCATCACTAATTATCAGAGAGATGCAAATGAGATATCACCTCACACCACAGAGACTGGCCCATATCCCAAAGGGTAAAAGCAACAAGTGCTGGCGTGGATGCCGGGAAAAGGGGACTCTCATACATTGTTGGTGGGAAAGTCGGCTTGTACAACCTTTCTGGAAAACAATATGGACATTCCTCCAAAGACTAGAAATTGAGCTCTCTTTTGACCCACCCATACCACTCCTGGGAATATACCCTGGGAAGCCAAAAACACACAGCGGAAACACAATCTGCACTTTTATTTTTCATAGCAATAGCCAGAACCTGGAAACAACCAGTATGCCCGAGAACTGATGACTGGGTAGAGAAACTGTGGTACATCTACACAATGGAATACTATGCAGCTGTTAGAAAAACGAAGTTATGAAATTTGCTTATAAATGGATGGACATGGAAAGGATCACGTTGAGTGAAATTAGTCAGAAGGAAGAGAGAGGCATAGAATGACTGCATTTATTTGCATGACATAAATATATCAGGTGGTCTTACCAAAAGTGGAAATTACCGCAAGCGTGAGGGAGTCAAAGGTTAGGTAAGACAGAGAAGGGAACATTTGTGAATAAATGTCTAAAGAGCTGATACCAACATAGAACTGAGCATTAAATACAGGCAAAAAAATGCACATGATGGCTTCCAAGTGTATGTAGTGCAACCCACAAAGTGTAGGAGAAGGAAGGGAGAGAGAGGGAAAAAGAAAAGAGATAAAGAACCTGCCATTTAGGCAGGCTATGGGAGCGGGGAGGGAATTGGGGACATTGGTGGTGGGAAATGGGCACTGGTGGAGGGCAGGGGTGCTGGAACACTATGTGACCGAAACCTCCAAACATGAACAATGTTGTAATTTATATCTCACGGTGGTATAATAAAATGTTTAATTAAAAAATAATAATTTATTTTATATTGCTTGTTATAGGTAATTTGCTAAAAATTATTAAGAAATGTTTTCTTAGAAAAAAGTTAGTGAAGACTACCCAATCTCACCATGGAACTATTAGGCCCTTGTATAAGAGATTACTGACATGTTGTTACAGTCATTGTGTGCTTATATTTCATCCCTGGTTGCCTTGTACTTTACACCCATAAATGTGATGTCGCTCAGTCTATCAGTGCAGCAGTATTCGAGATGGTGCTCTACCTCATTTGCAGCTATGCACTCCAGGATTTCAGAACTTTTATGTAATGATAAATTTGTAGAGTGATAAATTTGTAGTTAAATTTTTAACTTGGAGGTAACTTTGGGTATGGGTGCGACTGCCAGACCTTCTGGAAAAACAGGGAGATGAAGGGAAGAAGCCCATCTCCCAACCGTACAAAGCCTAGAGATTACAGTTACAAATTCAGCAACCTGAGTTTTTCATCAGATTAATTCATTGGTGGGCTCATCCTAGCAGTGGAGACCGCTTCGAACATGAAACCTTTTGTGGAGTGTGGACATTTTGGTTGCTGGGGCTCTGTTGGAAAGGCTGGGACCTCACCCTTCCCCCTTGGGTGCCCCAGTAGTCTCAGCCTGAGGACCAGAAGCATCTCTGCCACTTACTGATCTCTTTTGAGATTTATATATGAGTCTCTGGATCATGGCCAGTAGATAAGATTACTTGGTGCCAGTAACAATTCTTATGTTTAGCCAGAGCAAGATTAATTCACATTCACTTTATCATTAGACTTCCACATTGTTATTTCCTTATTGTACAGTGGTCTGGACATAGTCAAATTAATGAGAATTCTTAAGAACACATTACGTAGTAGAACTTATATGTTACAGTGACCAATAGAAAGTCTTGAGACACTGTTGCTAAATTAAGTCTTATAAGAATATAGCCATTAATTGATGCAAAAACAAGTTCCTATATCATACTCCACAACTCCATGTGTGTATGCCCCAACTTAAATGCATTTGTTCATTAACATAATGAGAGAAAGGATGTTGGCATGGCATGTTGAGCTCTCTGGACAGCTAAATAGGATTACAACTAACAGTCAACTAGGAATTAAGAATAACAGACACTGGCTATGTCTAATTCTAAATGATGTAGGCAAGTAGACAGGGAAGATCCCCCTGAAGATGGAATTGCTAGGGAGTAATCAAACCACCTAGCCCTATGATTGTCATGACAAACCTTGTGAGCACAGGATCTACTACCTGATAATATTTTACCTGGTGCCAACAGACCCAGAGAAAACTGGAGCCCCCTTGGAGAGATACTCCAGCAGGAACAAAGGACAGGAAAGGAATTTCAAAGAAAACCATCAACCACTCCCACCTCTACACTTGGCTACTAACCTAGCTATGGATTCTTACCTGGGTAGAAGCCCCACATAGGGCCATGTTGGAATACAGGCTTATCTAGCTTGGGAACTTTGCTCACAGATTAATCTATTTACATGCTCTTAAGCCAAGGTTCATTCTAGTAAGATCTCTCTTCTATGTAAACACTGATGGAGGGTGTGGCAGCTACAGAAGTCACCTTGACTGAATAACTTCTGACTTCTACATCTACTAAGACTTCTATGTCTTCTAGATTGGGCACAGCTCCTCTTTATACCCACTGCACCCAGCATGGGACAGTTATAATTTACCAGGAGATTACCACCTGGCTACGTTGAGTCCTACCCAAAAGAACGAGCAGGGGGAAAAAGGGTGAGTGACTCAAGTTAACCTCATTATATGCACCAAAGTAATCCTAACTGTTGACAGGGAGGGTCCTGTTAACAAATAACCCTAAACAGCTTGTAGAAGGGTGGTGCCACACTCTATTATAGGTATAAACAAAGGGTTATGCCAAGGACTAATCCCTTCTTCCGAGATTATCTCCTATGTAAAACTCTGGAGAGAGAGGGGGCTGATATAAAAGTAATACATCTTAATTGCATAGATTAATGTAATCTAGATGGTACCCACAAGGTCCTTCTTATTTGTTATCTGCACCAGGGTGATTCTGAGTATCTCGTTCTCCATATACTGAAAGGGTCACACTCTCCTGCATGAGGGCAAACTAGTATGATCCTTCCTATAATCTTAAAGATAGTCTCAATGTAGCCAGGGTGGCAGTATCCTGGTAAATTCTGTCCCATGCTGGGTGCAGTGGATTTAAAGAGGAGTTGTGCCCAATCTAGAAAACATAGAAGTCTTAGTCGATGTATAATAATAAGTCAGAAGTTAATCAGAGTCAAGGTGACATCTGTAACTGCCACCTCTATCATTGTTTACGTAGAAGAGGGATGTCATTAGAATGAACCTTTGGTTAAGAACATGTCACGATCACGATCACGATCACGATCTTCCCGTTAATCATCTATTTGCTAGAGCGGGCACCAGTAATATCTCAATATGTCCTGTCACATGCTGTAGAGCCAAGGGCATCGGCTTGGTACAGGAACATAAAAGAGCCTCAAACCATTATATTAGGTCATGAGAATGATCCAATATAATTGTTACTGGCATTTGGCATATCAAATACAACACGAGCAGCTTGCTAGGCTTGCCGTCAGGGAGGCATACTCTATAAACACCTCCAAGTAAAGCCTTTATTGATGAACCGGCGCGGCCGCAAGCGCACGCGAGCCGGGCTGTGATGGGCTGGTCGGCTGGGTGGAGTTCTGATGAGAGGGAAGTCCAATGTGGAAAATGGCGGCGCCCATGGAGTGGGTGGGGTCGTCTGGCTTGTTGTGAGGTTCTGCCGGGGTGGTGGGCCAAGGCTGGAACCCACCATGCCTCCCGACTGCCTCATGAATGGCTGGGCACAGGAGAGCAAGGAACCGCTCTGCGCCATGTCTGAGAGTCTCTGGACCAGCATACCTGGGTCGGATTGAGGAAGAAACTGCCCAGGGTGGGTGTCGATGATCCTGGCTGTGATGGGCTGGTCGGCTGGGTGGAGTTCTGATGAGAGGGAAGTCCAATGTGGAAAATGGCGGCGCCCATGGAGTGGGTGGGGGTCGTCTGGCTTGTTGTGAGGTTCTGCCGGGGGTGGTGGGCCAAGGCTGGAACCCACCATGCCTCCCGACTGCCTCATGAGCGGCTGGGCACAGGAGAGCAGGAACCGCTCTG